>CM060104.1:36144345-36726845 GCA_030522415.1 Channallabes apus
CCAGCAGGGGGCAAATAATCTCTGGTCCCTCACCATTTGCCGTAGACCCTTGAATGAGGTGTCATATCGTGCGTCTTATCCGGGAGGGGCGTGCTGTGACCTGTCTGAGGGGCTGGGCGGTTAATTGCCCCCGCAGGGGGCAATTAATCGCTATTCCAGCACCGTTTGTCGTAGACCCTTGAATGAGGTGTCAATCCGTTCGGCTCAGTCGGGAATGGGGTTGTATGACTCTACTGAGGGCGGGCGGGTTAATTGCCCCCGCAGGGGGCAATTAACTGCTAGAACAAGACCGTATGTCGTAGGCCCATGAATGAGGTGTCATATCGTGCGTATTATCCGGCAGGGGTGTGCATTGATCTCTCTGAGGGGCTGGACTGTTAATTGCCCCAGCAGGGGGCAATTAATCCCTGGTCCCTCACCGTTTGTCGTAGACCCTTTAATGAGGTGTCATATCGTGCGTCTTATCCGGGAGGGGTGTGCAGTGACCTGTCTGAGGGGCTGGGGGGTTAATTGCCCCCGCAGGGGGCAATTAATCGCTATTCCAGCACCGTTTGTCGTAGACCCTTGAATGAGGTGTCAAACCGTTCGCCTCAGTCGGGAATGGGGTTGTATGACACTACTGAGGGCGGGGCGGTTAATTGCCCCCGCAGGGGGCAATTAACCGCTCATAGACTTGACATTGATTAAACTTTGCTTTGCGCACTTAACATGATTACCATGTTCCTATCATGGAGTTAAGCTGATTAGCTAGCCTCGTGTTAACTTGCCACGTCAAGCACCACTCACATTTTCTTCAGGAAATGTACCTCTCTAGTTAGTGGTGCTTGAAAAGCATCACTACTATTATCTTGCAAACTTATTATTTTTCTTCTTCTTCTTCCGTATGAAAGTTCGGCGCGTAACTAGTCCCGCACCGTTTGTCCTAGACCCATGAATGGGGTGTCAAAACGTGCGGCCTAATCGGGAATGGGGTGCTATGACTTTTATAAGGGGTGGGTGCTTAATTGCCCCCGCAGGGGGCAATTAAGCACCCAAAAAAGTCCCATAGATTAACATGGAGGCCAAATTTTGACGGCTTGTGGCGCAGAGAGGGAACTTTGTAGAAACGTGAAATTCACCCCATTTGAGGAGGTTTGCATCCTGTGTCAGAGGATACCCTGCACAAGGGTATAAGTTCTACCCCCGGGGCAAAAGAGGTCCCCAAAGTTGCCCCATTGACTTATAATGGGGAATTTATCGAATAATTACTTTGTCGCAGACCCAAGAATGAGGTGTCAAACCGTTCGGCTGGTTCGGGAATGGGGTGCTATGCCTTTTCTGAGGGGCTGGGCGGTTAATTGCCCCCGCAGGGGGCAATTAAACGCTCATAGACTTAACATATTAAACGCTATTCCCGCATCGTTTGTCATACGCCCATGACTGAGGTGTCATATCGTGCGGCTTATCCGGGGGTAGGGTGATATGACTCTGCTCAGGGCTGGGCGGTCAATTGCCCCCGCAGGGGGCAATTGGCCGCTCAGAGACTTAGCATTGAGACCAGCTTTGACTGTGTTTTTTGTAGGCCCATGAATGAGGCGTCAAACCGTGCAGCTTGTTCGGGAATGGGGTGCAATGTCTTTTCTCAGGGCTGGGGTGGTTAATTGCCCCCACAGGGGGCAATTAACCACTCATAGTCTTAACATTGAGATGAGATTTGCCTGAGTTTGTCGTAGACCCTTGAATGAGGTGTCAAACCGTTCGCCTCAGTCGGGCATGGGGTTATATGATACTACTGAGGGCGGGCGGTTAATTGCCCCCGCAGGGGGCAATTATCTGCTGGAACAACACCGTATGTCGTAGGCCCATGAATGAGGTGTCAAATCGTGCGTCTTATCCGGGAGGGGTGTGCAGTGACCTCTCTGAGGGGCTGGGCGGTTAATTGCCCCCGCAGGGGGCAATAAACCGCTCATAGACTATACATTGATTAAACTTTGCTTTGCTTTACTATTCCAGCACCGTTTTGTCGTAGACCCTTGAATGAGGTGTCAAACCGATCGCCTCAGTCGGGCATGGGGTTATATGATACTACTGAGGGCGGGCGGTTAATTGCTATAACAACACCGTTTGCCGTAGGCCCATGAATGGGGTGTCATATCGTGCGTCTTATCCGGCAGGGGTGTGCAGTGATCTCTCTGAGGGGCTGGACTGTTAATTGCCCCAGCAGGGGGCAAATAACCGCTGGTCCCTCACCGTTTGTCGTAGACCCTTGACTGAGGTGTCATATCGTGCGTCTTATCCGGGAGGGGTGTGCAGTGACCTCTCTTAGGGGCTGGGCGGTTAATTGCCCCCGCAGGGGGCAATAAACCGCTCATAGACTATACATTGATTAAACTTTGCTTTGCGCACTTAACATGATTACCATGTCCCTATCATGGAGTTAAGCTGATTAGCTAGCCTCGTGTTAACTTGCCACGTCAAGCACCACTCACATTTTCTTCAGGAAATGTACCTCTCTAGTTAGTGGTGCTTGAAAAGCATCACTACTGTTATCTTGCATACTTATTTTTTTTTTTTTTATTATTCTTCTTCTTCTTCCGCCAAAAGTTCGGCGCGTAACTAGTCCCGCACCGTTTGTCCTAGACCCATGAATGGGGTGTCAAAACGTGCGCCCTAATCGGGAATGGGGTGCTATGACTTTTCTAAGGGGTGGGTGGTTTATTGCCCCCGCAGGGGGCAATAAACCACCCCGAAAATCCCATTGACTTAACATTGAGGCCAACTTTGACGGATTGTAGCGCAGAGAGGGAATCTTGTAGAAACGTGAAATTCACCAGCTTTGAAGAGGTTTGCAACCTTTGTCAGAGGATACCCCGCACAAGGGTATAAGTTGTACCCCCGGGGCAATTGAGGTCCCCAAAGTTGCCCCATTGACTTATAATGGGGAATTTATCGAATAATTAGTTTGTCGCAGACACATGAATGAGGTGTCAAACCGTTCGGCTGGTTCAGCGATGGGGTGCTATGCCTTTTCTGAGGGGCTGGGCGGTTAATTGCCCCCGCAGGGGGCAATTAATCGCCCATAGACTTATCATTTTAATGGCTAGTCCCGCACCGTTTGTCATGGACCCGTGAATGAGGTGTCAAATCGTACGGCTTGTCCGGGGGTGGGGTGCTATGACTTTGCTCAGGGCTGGGCGGTTAATTGCCCCCGCAGGGGGCAATTAAACTCTCATAGACTTAACATTTTAACCGCTATTCCCGCACCGTTTGTCATACACCCATGACTGAGGTGTCATATCGTGCGGCTTATCCGGGGGTGGGTTGCTATGACATTGCTCAGGGCTGGCCCGTTAATTGCCCCCGCAGGGGGCAATTGATCGCTCATAGACTTAACATTGAGATCAGCTTTGACAGAGTTTTTTGTAGGCCCATGAATGAGGTGACAAACCGTTCGCCTCATTCGGGCATGGGGTTATATGATACCACTGAGGGCGGGCGGTTAATTGCCCCCGCAGGGGGCAATTAACTGCTAGAACAAGACCGTATGTCGTAGGCCCATGAATGAGGTGTCATATCGTGCGTCTTATCCGGCAGGGGTGTGCAGTGATCTCTCTGAGGGGCTGGACTGTTAATTGCCCCAGCAGGGGGCAATTAATCCCTGGTCCCTCACCGTTTGTCGTAGACCCTTGAATGAGGTGTCATATCGTGCGTCTTATCCGGGAGGGGTGTGCTGTGACCTGTCTGAGGGGCTGGGCGGTTAATTGCCCCCGCAGGGGGCAATTAATCGCTATTCCAGCGCCGTTTGTCGTAGACCCTTGAATGAGGTGTCAAACCGTTCGGCTCAGTCGGGAATGGGGTTGTATGACACTACTGAGGGCGGGCGGTTAATTGCCCCCGCAGGGGGCAATTAACTGCTAGAACAAGACCGTATGTCGTAGGCCCATGAATGAGGTGTCATATCGTGCGTCTTATCCGGCAGGGGTGTGCAGTGATCTCTCTGAGGGGCTGGACTGTTAATTGCCCCAGCAGGGGGCAATTAATCCCTGGTCCCTCACCGTTTGTCGTAGACCCTTGAATGAGGTGTCATATCGTGCGTCTTATCCGGGAGGGGTGTGCAGTGACCTGTCTGACGTGCTGGGGGGTTAATTGCCCCCGCAGGGGGCAATTAATCGCTATTCCAGCACCGTTTGTCGTAGACCCTTGAATGAGGTGTCAAACCGTTCGCCTCAGTCGGGAATGGGGTTGTATGACACTACTGAGGGCGGGCGGTTAATTGCCCCCGCAGGGGGCAATTAACCGCTCATAGACTTGACATTGATTAAACTTTGCTTTGCGCACTTAACATGATTACCATGTTCCTATCATGGAGTTAAGCTGATTAGCTAGCCTCGTGTTAACTTGCCACGTCAAGCACCACTCACATTTTCTTCAGGAAATGTACCTCTCTAGTGTTGTGAATACTATTCTAAATTTCCTTCCATAAAAAAGTTTGGCGCGTAACTAGTCGCGCACCGTTTGTCGTACACCCATGAATGAGGTGTCAAATCGTGCGGCTTGTTCGGGAATGGGGTGCTATGACTTTTGTTAGGGATTTGTCGCACGGTTTTCCCAGAATTCCCAAAAGATTACCCTTTATTTTCCCCATTCATTTCAATGGGAAAGGGCTCTTAAAAGGGTGCCAACCAAGGCCGTTTTGGACGCCTACCGTTCGGCTACACTTTGTCGTAGCGACGTCATTCAAACTTTATACGGGTCACAAGACTTTGGACTTTTACGAACCGGGTCCGTGTCTCGTTATCTTTTACAGTTTTTTCACAACAGCAGTTTAAGTTTTATGAAAAATTTAGATTTTTCCCTGAATGCTCATGCCACTGTCAAATTCAACATCGTAGGGTCTCTTTAGACTGTCGCCACATCAGTATAATACATTCTACATGCATGAGGATTCAATATGTTGAGGAGGGGAAGTACCTGCCACTCACGGTAAAAGAATTTTTGCTATCGGACCTACGGTTCTCTGTTGGGAAGCGTTTGTTTGGGAGCTTAATTATTCCTGTTTGGCATTCACTGTGTCTGTCCCAGAAGAGTGTGCGTGATAGCCACACTCATTAGAACTCCCCCCCTCCCACACACCCCCACCATCAGCCCACCTCCCCCCTCCGCCACCGACAGGAGTTTCGCCACGTCAAGCACCACTCACATTTTCTTCAGGAAATGTACCTCTCTAGTTAGTGGTGCTTGAAAAGCATCACTACTGTTATCTTGCATACTTATTTTTTTTTTTTTTTTTTTTTTCTTATTCTTCCGTATGAAAGTTTGGCGCGTAACTAGTCCCGCACCGTTTGTCGTAGAACCATGAATGGGGTCTCATATCGTGCGGCCTATTCGGGAATGGGGTGCTATGACTTTTCTAAGGGGTGGGTGCTTAATTGCCCCCGCAGGGGGCAATTAAGCACCCAAAAAAGTCCCATAGGATAACATGGAGGCCAAATTTTGACGGCTTGTGGCGCAGAGAGGGAATTTTGTAGAAACGTGAAATTCGCCCCATTTGAGGAGGTTTGCCACCTGTGTCAGAGGATACCCCGCACAAGGGTATAAATTCTACCCCCGGGGCAATAGAGGTCCCTAAAATTGCCCCATTGACTTATAATGGGGATTTTATCGAATAATTAGTTTGTCGCAGACACATGAATGAGGTGTCAAACCGTTCGGCTGGTTCGGGGATGGGGTGCTATGCCATTCCAGAGGGGCTGGGCGGTTAATTGCCCCCGCAGGGGGCAATTAATCGCCTATAGACTTAACATTTTAATGGCTAGTCCCGCACCGTTTGTCATGGACCCGTGAATGAGGTGTCAAATCGTACGGCTTGTCCGGGGGTGGGGTGCTATGACATCGCTCAGGGCTGGGCGGTTAATTGCCCCCGCAGGGGGCAATTAAACTCTCATAGACTTAACATTTTAACCGCTATTCCCGCACCGTTTGTCATACACCCATGAATCAGGTGTCATATCGTGCGCCTTACCCGGGGGTGGGGTACTATGACTTTGCTCAGGGCTGGGCGGTTAATTGCCCCCGCAGGGGGCAATTGACCGCTCATAGACTTAGCAATGAGACCAGCTTTGATTGTATTTTTTGTAGGCCCATAAATGAGGTGTCAAACCATGCAGCTTGTTCGGGAATGGGGTGCCATGTCTTTTCTCAGGGCTGGGGTGGTTAATTGCCCCCGCAGGGGGCAATTAACCACTCATAGTCTTAACATTGAGATCAGCTTTGCCTGAGTTTGTCGTAGACCCTTGAATGAGGTGACAAACTGTTCACCTCATTCGGGCATGGGGTTATATGATACTACTGAGGGCGGGCGGTTAATTGCCCCCGCAGGGGGCAATTAACTGCTAGAACAACACCGTATGTCGTAGGCCCATGAATGAGGTGTCATATCGTGCGTCTTATCCGGCAGGGGTGTGCAGTGACCTCTCTGAGGGGCTGGGCTGTTAATTGCCCCCGCAGGGGGCAATTAATTGCTAGTCCAGCACCGTTTGTCGTAGACCCTTGAATGAGGTGTCAAACCGTTCGCCTCAGTCGGGCATGGAGTTATATGATACTACTGAGGGCGGGCGGTTAATTGCCCCTGCAGGGGGCAATTAACTGCTAGAACAACACCGTATGTCGTAGGCCCATGAATGAGGTGTCATATCGTGCGTCTTATCCGGCAGGGGTGTGCAGTGACCTCTCTGAGGGGCTGGGCGGTTAATTGCCCCCGCAGGGGGCAATTAATCGCTAGTCCAGCACCATTTGTCGTACACCCTTGAATATGGTGTCAAACCGTGCAGCTTGTTCGGGAATGGGGTGCAACGTCTCTTCTCTGGGTTGGGGTGGTTAATTGCCCCCGCAGGGGGCAATTAAATGCTGGTCCCTCACCGTTTGTCGTAGACCCTTGAATGAGGTGTCATATCGTGCGTCTTATCCGGCAGGGGTGTGCGGTGACCTCTGTGAGGGGCTGGGCTGCTAATTGCCCCAGCAGGGGGCAATTAAACGCTGGTCCCTCACCATTTGTTGTAGACCCTTGACTGAGGTGTCATATCGTGCGTCTTATCCGGGAGGGGTGTGCAGTGACCTCTCTTAGGGGCTGGGCGGTTAATTGCCCCCGCAGGGGGCAATTAACCACTCATAGACTTGACATTGATTAAACTTTGCTTTGCGCACTTAACATGATTACCATGTCCCTATCATGGAGTTAAGCTGATTAGCTAGCCTCGTGTTAACTTGCCACGTCAAGCACCACTCACATTTTCTTCAGGAAATGTACCTCTCTAGTTATTATTATTATTCTTCTTCTTCCGCCTAAAATTTTGGACTCTTTCTCGTCCCGCAGTTTTGAGAAAACCTACACGTATGTTACATCGTTTCGTGCGGCCCGATCGGGAATGGTGTGCTATGACTTTTCTAAGGGGTTCATCATGCGGTATTCCCGAAATTCCCAAAAAAGTACCCCATTTTTCCCCATTCATTTCTATGGAATTTTTTTTTTACACCTTGTAGCGCAGAGAGGGAATTTTGTAGAAAAGTGAAATTCGCCACATTTGAAGAGGTTTGCACCCTGTGTCAGAGGATACCCCGAACGAGGGTATAAGTTGTACCCCCGGGGCAAGAGAGGTCTTCACAATTGCCCCATAGACTTTGAATGGGGAATTTTTTCGAATAATTAGTTTGTCGTTGATCCACGAATGAGGTGTCAAACCGTTCGCCTGATTCGGCAATGGGGTGCTATGACTTTTCTGAGGGGCTGGGCGGTTAATTGCCCCCGCAGGGGGCAATTAATCGGTCATAGACTAAACATTGAAATCAGCTTTGAATGAGTTTGTCAACATGTTATGCTGATTTGCATATTGGTTGCATGATGTTTTGGCACTGATCCGGCACGCGCATAGACACACTTAAAATTTCTTCAGGAATTTTCCCCCCTCTAGTTATTATTATAGTTCTTCTTCCGCCTAAAATTTTGGACTCTTTCTCGTCCCGCAGTTTTGAGAAAACCTACACGTATGTTACATCGTTTCGTGCGGCCCGATCGGGAATGGTGTGCTATGACTTTTGTAAGGGGTTCATCACGCGGTATTCCCGAAATTCCCAAAAAAGTACCCAAATTTTCCCCATTCATCTCTATGGAATTTTTCTTTTTACAGCTTGTAGCGCAGAGAGGGAATTTTGTAGAAACGTGAAATTCGCCAGGTTTGAAGAGGTTTGCACCCTGTGTCAGAGGATACCCCGAACGAGGGGATAAGTTGTACCCCCGGGGCAAGAGAGGTCTTCACAATTGCCCCATAGACTTTGAATGGGGAATTTTTTCGAATAATTAGTTTGTCGTTGATCCACGAATGAGGTGTCAAACCGTTCGCCTCATTCGGCAATGGGGTGCTATGACTTTTCTGAGGGGTTGGGCGGTTAATTGCCCCCGCAGGGGGCAATTAATCGCTCATAGACTTAACATTTTAACCGCTATTCCCGCACCGTTTGTCATACACCCATGAATGAGGTGTGATATCGTGCGGGTTATCCGGGGGTGGGGTGCAATGACTTTGCTCAGGGCTGGGCGGTCACTTGCCCCCGCAGGGGGCAATTGACCGCTCATAGACTTAACATTGCGATCAGCGTTGCCTGAGTTTGTCGTAAACCCTTGAATGAGGTGTCAAACCGTTCGCCTCATTCGGGCATGGGGTTATATGATACTACTGAGGGCGGGCTGTTAATTGCCCCCGCGGGGGGCAATTAACCGCTGGTCCGTCACCGTTCGTCGTAGCCCATTGAATGAGGTGTCCTATCGTTCGTCTTATCCGGGAGGGGTGTGCAGTGACCTCTCTGAGGGGCTGGGCTGTTAATTGCCCCAGCAGGGGGCAATTAACCGCTAGTCCTGCACCATTTGTCGTAAACCCTTGAATGTGGTGTCAAACCGTTCGCCTCCTTCGGGCATGGGGTGGTATGGCTCGTCTATGGGGTTGGGCGGTTAATTGCCCCAGCAGGGGGCAATTAACCATCCATACACTTAACATTGAGATCAGCTGTGAATGAGTTTGTCAACAACATGTTATGCTGATTAGCATGTTGGTTGGATGATGTTTTGGCACTGACCCGGCACGCGCATAGACACACTTAAAATTTCTTCAGGAATTTTCCCCCCTCTAGTTTTTTTTATTCTTCTTCTTCTTCTTCTTCCGTACAAAAGTTTGGCGCGTAACTAGTCCCGCACCGTTTGTCCTAGACCCATGAGTGGCATGTCAAAACGTGCGGCCTAATCGGGAATGGGGTGCTATGACTTTTCTAAGGGGTGGGTGGTTTATTGCCCCCGCAGGGGGCAATAAACCACCCCGAAAATCCCATTGACTTAACATGGAGGCCAACTTTGACGGATTGTAGCGCGGAGAGGGAATCTTGTAGAAACGTGAGATTCACCAACTTTGAAGAGGTTTGCAACCTTTGTCAGAGGATACCCCGCACAAGGGTATAAGTTCTACCCCCGGGGCAAAAGAGGTCCCCAAAGTTGCCCCATTGACTTATAATGGGGTATTTATCGAAGAATTAGTTTGTCGCAGACCCATGAATGAGGTGTCAAACCGTTCGGCTGGTTCAGGGATGGGGTGCTAGGCCTTTTCTGAGGGGCTGGGCGGTTAATTGCCCCCGCAGGGGGCAATTAATCGCCCATAGACTTAACATTTTAATGGCTAGTCCCGCACCGTTTGTCATGGACCCGTGAATGAGGTGTCAAATCGTACGGCTTGTCCGGGGGTGGGGTGCTTTGACTTTGCTCAGGGCTGGGCGGTTAATTGCCCCCGCAGGGGGCAATTAAACTCTCATAGACATAACATTTTAACCGCTATTCCCGCACCGTTTGTCATACACCCATGACTGAGGTGTCATATCGTGCGGCTTATCCGGGGGTGGGTTGCTATGACATTGCTCAGGGCTGGGCCGTTAATTGCCCCCGCAGGGGGCAATTAATCGCTCATAGACTTTACATTGAGATCAGCTTTGACAGAGTTTTTTGTAGGCCCATGAATGAGGTGACAAACCGATCGCCTCATTCGGGCATGGGGTTATATGATACCACTGAGAGCGGGCGGTTAATTGCCCCCGCAGGGGGCAATTAACTGCTAGAACAACACCGTATGTCGTAGGCCCATAAATGGGGTGTCATATCGTGCGTCTTATCCGGCAGGGGTGTGCAGTGACCTCTCTGAGGGGCTGGGCTGTTAATTGCCCCAGCAGGGGGCAAATAATCTCTGGTCCCTCACCATTTGCCGTAGACCCTTGAATGAGGTGTCATATCGTGCGTCTTATCCGGGAGGGGCGTGCTGTGACCTGTCTGAGGGGCTGGGCGGTTAATTGCCCCCGCAGGGGGCAATTAATCGCTATTCCAGCACCGTTTGTCGTAGACCCTTGAATGAGGTGTCAATCCGTTCGGCTCAGTCGGGAATGGGGTTGTATGACTCTACTGAGGGCGGGCGGTTAATTGCCCCCGCAGGGGGCAATTAACTGCTAGAACAAGACCGTATGTCGTAGGCCCATGAATGAGGTGTCATATCGTGCGTATTATCCGGCAGGGGTGTGCATTGATCTCTCTGAGGGGCTGGACTGTTAATTGCCCCAGCAGGGGGCAATTAATCCCTGGTCCCTCACCGTTTGTCGTAGACCCTTTAATGAGGTGTCATATCGTGCGTCTTATCCGGGAGGGGTGTGCAGTGACCTGTCTGAGGGGCTGGGGGGTTAATTGCCCCCGCAGGGGGCAATTAATCGCTATTCCAGCACCGTTTGTCGTAGACCCTTGAATGAGGTGTCAAACCGTTCGCCTCAGTCGGGAATGGGGTTGTATGACACTACTGAGGGCGGGCGGTTAATTGCCCCCGCAGGGGGCAATTAACCGCTCATAGACTTGACATTGATTAAACTTTGCTTTGCGCACTTAACATGATTACCATGTTCCTATCATGGAGTTAAGCTGATTAGCTAGCCTCGTGTTAACTTGCCACGTCAAGCACCACTCACATTTTCTTCAGGAAATGTACCTCTCTAGTGTTGTGAATACTATACTAAATTTCCTTCCATAAAAAAGTTTGGCGCGTAACTAGTCGTGCACTGTTTGTCGTACACCCATGAATGAGGTGTCAAATCGTGCGGCTTGTTCGGGAATGGGGTGCTATGACTTTTGGTAGGGATTCGTCGCACGGTTTTCCCAGAATTCCCAAAAGATTACCCCTTATTTTCCCCATTCATTTCAATGGGAAAGGGCTCTTAAAAGGGTGCCAACCAAGGCCGTTTTGGAGGCCTACCGTTCGGCCACACTTTGTCGTCGCGACGTCATTCAGACTTTATACGGGTCAAAAGACTTTGGGCTTTTACGAACCGGGTCCGTGTCTCCTTATCGTTTACAGTTTTTTCACAACAGCAGTTTAAGTTTTATGAAATATTTAGATTTTTCCCTAAATGCTCATGCCACTGTCAAATTCAACATGGTATGGTGTCTTTACACAGTCACCACATGAGTATAATACGTTGTATAGACATGAGAATTCAATATGTTGAGGAGGGGATGTTCCTGCCGCTCACGGTGAAAGAATTTTTGCAATCGTACCTACGGTTCTCAGTTGGGAAGCGTTTGTTTGAGAGCTTAATAATTCCTGTTTGCCGTTTTCTGTGTCTGTCACAGAGGAGTGTGCGTGATAGCCACACTCATTAGAACTCCCCCCCCCCCCCACACACACACCCCCCACCATCAGCCCACCTCCCCCCTCCGCCACCGACAAGAGTTTCGCCACGTCAAGCACCACTCACATTTTCTTCAGGAAATGTACCTCTCTAGTTTTATATATTATTGTTAGCTATATTTTCTGTTATAGTGACTGCAGTAATGCTGCTAAAAAGTCAACTTTGATTGTTCCTAATAAACTGTTTAACTGAACTCACAAATGAACCTCAAGATTTTTTTGTGTGTCAAATACATTCTCAAATAACCTAAACACTGAAAATATATAAACTTATTTTATCCTCAGATTCTTTCTTGTAACTCTCCTGTCTCAGCCACATACCTGTCTGATGGCTCATTATGCAGATCAGTATGCAGGCCTTTGTCTTCTCAGGTGTGAATCACTGCATTAGTAATGATAGATCACACCTTCTCGCATAGAGCCTTTACACTCAAAAAGTGACTTAAAAAGTGTTAATCACTATATTGTTTTCTGTGAGCAAGTAAACAAGATCATTTTCACATCATTTTGAAGCAAAAACACTAGTCCACCAGCCCTTGTGAAACAATGTCTTGTGAACAAATTGTCTGTATGAGTTTCATGGCCTGATTTCAGCTACTTTTTTTTCCACAAAACTTACTAACCACGCATAATATTTTTTTCCTAAAAAATGCAAACACATACATTCATTTTGGTCAGGTATTATTGTAGAACAGTTTGTACTGATTACAAGAAAAATACAGGTTGGTCAATAATATATTATAAGTACCTGAAAAAAGCACAAATATCAGAGCATGTCCGAACATCTCAATACTCTGGCTGTATATTTAGGGTTGTTGTCCTGCTGGAAGGTGAACCTCCATCCCAGTCTCCATCCGTCTTCCCATCAACTCACACTTCCTGCCGAAGAAAAGCATCGTGACAACATGACGCTGTAACGCCATGCACACACAACGTTTTGCATTTATGTCAAAAAGTTAATATTCATATTGAGTATAAAGATAATATTCATAAAATACTGTCAGTATAAAGTCTCCTGATTGCATATTTCTAGTGGCTCCGAATGTACATGTATACACATTCTTTACGTCAGATACAATACTATCATATCAAAGGCCTCGTTTTACCCCACATTCACATGTTCACCCTCGTCTATAGTGAGAGGACTGTGTTCATGCCACATGGACACTCATCACATGCATGTGTTCTTCCAGATTTATTCCCCTTTCCTGGTATAATGCGCTCCACTTTTCCCTTCTGTCAAGGCTGTACACTAGATGTTGCAGCGTGTGTGTGGATTTGAGTTCATTCACACACTCTACAGGAACATTAGTGAGCTCAGGCACTGATGTCTGGATGTCGAGGAGGCTCCAGTTCATCCCAGAGCTGATGGTTCAGTGTGGTTGAGTTTAGTCAGGGCTCTGTGCAGGACACGAGTTCTTTCACTCCAACTTTAACACACCATGTCTTCACGGTGGTCAGATGTTCACAAACGTTTGGACACATTCTTCCAAAATGTTTATTTTCTTCTGGAATCGTATTCTATTTGCCGAAATTCCTGCAAATCATTTTATACCTGAGCCTCCAATAATGAAACTGGACTCCATATGAACTTAAACATCTCCTGTTATACTGAACTTCCAGCCTCCTAACACACAGTATGAGTGCAGATCAATCCCTGCTATCTGTTATCACCCAGATGACGATGGGTTCCCTGTTGAGTCCGGTTCCTCTCGAGGTTTCTTCCTATTACCATCTCAGGGAGTTTTTCCCCTCAGCACCGTCACCCTTGTCTTGTTCATCAGGGACAGTCCGACCATTTGGATTCATACATATTTTCCCACACATTTTATACGCATTTCCATAATTTTCTTTTGATTCTGTAAAGCTTTTTTGCGACAATTACCATTATTATTAATAATAAATACATTTAATTTGTATTAACTCGAGTCTTTCAAACACAGAAGAAAAACAAAAACAACATACAGGGTTTATATTCAAATGCGGTTTTATATTAAAAGATAGCAAAGAAGTAATTCACTGTCACACAACACGGCTTGTTAGTATCGCAAAAGCAGAAAAATTCATATACAGACTTTTCATATTTACACCCGAGAGACGACCAAACAAAGGAATTGTAGGGAATATTAGATTTTTAGTATGTTTTATGATATTCTGTGTGCGTGAGAACAGAATGTTACTTCTTTCTCTTACCTCGACACAAGCTGCACTTTCAATAAACACATCCTATAGTAGTAAAACTGTTGAACGCTCGTAAATGCAGAGCTACTCCTAATTTTTTATGTTCTTCTTTTCCTTATCTTTTCTAAACATTCCTGACCAAATGTAAACACTTCTGCACCCTCTTCTTTGGTTCTTTGTGTGTGTGCGTATATACAGTGGTTACAAAATTGGAATGGCGATCTCGCCGCGTATACCGCCGTTTAAAGGCAACAGCGGCCAAAATAAATCAGTTGCATTTCAAAGTCATTCGTAAAATGACCGCCAGGTGGCGCAAAGTGACATTTTCATTCATCGCAGTAAATACAACAGTGATGGTAATTTCCACAACAAACATGAAAAATCTGAACCAGAGCTATTAATGTGTACTGTACAATAATGAGTAAAAAAAAATTATAGTAGATTTATTAACTGAAATAAATGACCATATTTTTCAAGAGAATTTTCAAGCCCCACTCATCAAACAAAATTATAACGAAATCGGCCAAGTTTACTATTTATTTAAATATAAATTTATAAACCAATGAGATCAAATAACACCAAGTTATTATTATAACAAGCTTACTTCGTCACTTATCCAGAGCTTGCTTTATTAACCTTGCCTTATTTAACGTTACTTGGGTGCATCGTCTAAGTGCTTGCTTGGTGTAGCGGTTAGAGCCCACGGTCAGTGATACATAAATCGCCGGTTCAAATCCCGAGGGATGATGTTTTAAATTTTTTTATTTTAATTATAGCAAAATTAAAATAAAAAAAATTGTTGTATTTTGATTTTGCTTCAGCATACTATAGAAAAAACAGCAAACTCGCACGCAACCAGTTTGTATTCTTTAAATTTAGGGGAGTGACGGCTCGGTCTGCTGCTGCTGCTGCGTGTGTGTGTGTGTGTGTGTCATTATACTGATGAAAAGTGGTGGCCATCTGCAGTACCGGGAGTTTTGATTTACGACAGCTGTTTACGGCAGTGTAGTCCAGTGCGGGAGATGCATTGTGGGTAATGAAGTCCGGTGTTACATCTGTTACATTTTTGATAACAATAGTTTTTTACAAACATTTCTAAACCAATAAGATCAAATGACACCAAGTTTAAAACAGATAAAATACACGTGCAAATAGTATAATTGTATAACAGGCTTACTTCGTTACTTATTTAACGCTTGCTTTCAAAGAAGTCGAGTGGCTTATTAACGCCACGGAGGTGTGCTGTCTCTTAGTGCCTGGTTGGTGTAGCGGTTAGAGCACTCGGTCAGGGATTTACAAAGCGTCGGTTCGAATCCTGGCTAATGCTGTTTTAAAAAATTGTTCTATTTTAATTTTACTCAGCAAACAAACAGCAAACAAAAAATTTTATTATTCAGAGCACGATATACAACCGTAATGAGTCCCATGTGACCAACGTATTTAACCGTGATGAGTCCATAAAATCAGTAGCAGCTAATAATTACTAATTACTTTAGTTAATGCTGCTACTGATTTTATTCCAGCTTACCTGTTCAGGTTGATTGCGATTCTTTTTAAAATATTGTCTCAGTTTTATATGTTGTTCGTCTTGATGTTTGTCTTCTTTTCACTTGGCAACACTCAAATGCAAATTATTCACCGTGAATCAGCTGTTCTCACCTATACATTCAGAGAAACTGAATGAGCTGAAATGAGCCTTTGTTTCACGACCGCGACACCCCTCTCTCTCACGCACATACAGTACAGAGTAGACCAAATCATTACAGTACATACTTTATCCAACGAACATGAAAAATATCCACATAATGATGAGTTAAGAAGCATTGCTTAATTTTCGTTTAGACAGACTGTTTGTATCTGATTATTGGTATTATTAAAGAACAGCAGCACAAACAACAACACAAGGGCTTGTACAGCAAGACACATTTTTATTATTTTGCAAAGAGTTAAATTTGTAACAGTAAAAGGCATCCGAATTTAAATATATAAATTACTAGAAACAAATTGAGCACACTATCAGAATAAAAAATAGAACAAATCAAATGTATTTTACACATACACAAGGAGGATAATGATACCGAGTTTATATTAAAATATCAAATATTGTAATATTGTTTTTGTGTTATTATAAATAATGAAATGCAGTAGGCTGTTATGGTCATCATCAAAAGAAAATATATTAAGTAACAGATAATATTAGGTTTATATTTCAAATTAGATAAAATGCTGATTTTCCAGCAGTAAAATTATTGTATCTCTACAGTTTACAAAACCTCCGCTGCGTGTATTCATTCACAGGCTGAAGAGCACGCACAGAGAAATAGGAGACTGTGGTTTAGGAGTGGATTGGAGAGAAGAGAGCTGTTCAGTTACTATAAAAAAAAATATATAAAAACATAATATGATCTTTTTGAGTTATGAGGTTTTTTTTATTATACATAAGACAACCTTTCAGTTTTGTAAATATTCTAGTTATAGTGTGTTAAGTTTTTCTTTAGGTTAAACGGTTTTGAGAATTAGACCATCCAGCTAAGATCAATATTATGTCGTTGATTGATAAAATCTGGATTAAGGATATTTTATTTTGTTTTATTTATTTAATTTGTATTTTTCATCTTCCCCCCTGAGGGATTGCCACCTTATTGTGGTCAGGGGATTTGCGTGCCTCAGTGCTTGGATGTTTACCGAGGGCTCAAGGGAGGTGTGTCTGTGTGTGTCTGTGTGTGTGCGCGCGTGCGCTGTAGCCTGTGCTTTTTTCAGCGGATTTTTCCGCTACCGCAGATCAGTTTATCAACTTGTAATATATAAATTTTAGGAATATATTAACATGTGGAGACATCATTATATGTTGAATGGAACTTGTAAGCCTTTGAATGGTGTTAAAAATACTTGCAAAACAAGTATTGCAGCCATACATTGGAGGGAACTTCTGAGGTGGTCAGTGATTGATGGCACGGTCGGTCGGAGGGGGTTGTGATCACACCTATAGATCTTTTGTTCTAGGCTATCGGTCAAATATCTCTCCACTTGGAAGCAAAAACATGCAAGGGATTTCAGCATCTCGACGCACATACTAAGCTGTTTATAAAGTAGACACTGTTTGTTTTTTCATTTTGTAATCTTTCCCGTGTTTACCGTGTACTGTACAATGTATATTCATTTTTTAATGAATTACTGTAAATACTACACATTCCGTTGATTTACCAGAAATGACTTTTCTGTTTTTTGTGTGTGCTAAACTAAACTTCAGGGTCAAAGTAATAGCGATTTTATTTGAAAAGTATTATATATTTACAATGCTGATAAGTTCAAGCTTAGATTCATATATAAACTGCTTCAAAGTCTTTCCACCCCGTGACCGCTGAAATCCGACAGACGCAGGGCTCAAGGGAGGTGTGTGTGTGTGTGTGTGCGCGCGTGTGTATGTGCGCGTGTGTATGTGTGTGTGTGTGTGCGCGTGTGTATGTGTGTGTGTGTGTGCGCGTGTGTATGTGTGTGTGTGCGCATGCGCTGCAGCCTGTCATTTTCAGCGGATTTTTCCGCTACCGCAGATCAGTTTATCAACTTGTAATATATACATTTTAGGAATATATTAACATGTGCAGACATTTAAGGGTGCGCTGCCCTCTCTTGCCCCTGCGTAGAGCCTACACACACACACACACACACACACACACACACACACACACACACACACATCTATCTATCTATTATATAAATACACATTTGGAATCTGCATCTACATTTTCTGTTACAAGTATAGAATTAGGTTCAGCTGAGACTCATGATCAATGGTGTTAGGGTACTTATGTAGTGATAATTGGTTTCAGCCAAATCATTAAAACTAACAATGGACTATGACACTCTTGTTTTACACACATTGTTTTAGCGATAGTTTCACGGAAGCGAGTTCAGAACTAATCTAACCAAACCAAGAAAAAAACAAACATCCGAAGCTTCAAATAGAATGAACGAACTAATGAAATTGATATATATGTAATTGATATACTGTATATACAGACGTGTGTGTGTCATTTTAATTCAAATGAACATTTTAATGCTTTCTGATACACTTATCAACTTATCGACATACACTTATCAACACAAACTCTCCGTGCACGCACACACACAATCTCTAAAAAATTAATATTAATAACATACATATACAAATAAACAAAAATATAAACGTCTATATTGAAGTCTACGGTGAACGCAGAGTCGGCTAAGCACACGTGATGACGCGCGCGCCCTCACCTCTGTTACGGCTGCCTACAGTATTTGGCCAAAAGAATTACAATAATTGAACGATATGCCTGGTCCTGGAAAGAGACATCAACAGTCCGGCGCTGAGAAACGAAAGAACCGAAAGAAAAAAAAGCCTAAGATGAAGCCTGTGCATCAATTCCAGAAAAAAAACTTTACTTTATTCTGTCGACGTTAATAATGTAATAACGTAACATTAACGTAAAATAACGCAAATTTCATTTAACAGCAGGGGGGACAATAAATATATATTTTTATAAATTTATTGCATTGTTTGTTGTTTACAGTCAAGCCATCAACATACAATAAAATGTAAACATGAGATCTAAACTAAAAACTGTGCTCCCTGTGCTGGTGCTGGCAATATCATCTCTTTGTTCTGCTGTCTCTGGCTCCCTCCCTGGTTCTGAATCTGCCCCTTCCTCTACTCTCAGAACAGACTGACTCCTGAAGCAGAAAAAAAATGCAGGAAATTGTTTTCTAACATGCGTTAGATAGTTTTTTTTTTTTTTTTTTTATCACTCTATACACAATACTTTGCTATTTTTATAGATGTTGAGCATCGTGAGCAAGCCCGAGATCATATTAACGTTAATTATCACCAGCCGGCATTAATAGCACACGAGTAACGTGAGTTGGACGCACACCAATCGATTCGACTATGGTTAATCGCTCACTCCGTAGGCTCCCTGAATAGGTGGGAAAGGGATGGAACCGCGCATTCGTCCCGGCAGGAAAAAAAAAACTAAACAGATCTAACAGATGAGGACTCAGATTAATGTGCAAAAAATATATAATAAAACTATATAAGTCTACATAGCCTTTATAAGACTCTACCTTAAGCGCACTTAAAACATTTTAGTTAGTTTTAAAATAAAACAATTTTAAAACATCACTCGGGATTCGAACCGGCGCTTTGTAGATCAGTGGCCGAGTGTTCTAACCACTACACCAAGCAGCCACTTAGAGACAATGCACACCAGAGACGTTAATAAGCCACTCGACTTCTTTGAAAGCAAGCGTACGTCTTTGATAAGTGACGAAGTAAGCCTGTTATAATAATAACTTGGTGTTATTTGATCTTATTGGTTTAGAAATTTATATTTAAATAAAACCCTACACACTTCTTTTCTAATTGCACGTGATAAAATCTAAAGGCTCACTGTGTTAATATTTATTGTGCTTAAATTTGATCTTAATAAGATTTGATTTAATTTGAATTCTACATTTGTACTGTAATTATAGTACTGTGATTATGAATTCGGTCAACTACAGTGTTTCACTTGATGTTATCGGCTTTTACGTGTATTATTGAGGCAGAGAATGAACTAAGGCATGAGGCGTCAGTCTGTAGTTATATAGCGCCACTCAGTGGTAAAAGCCAGCAAATGCACAGCAAATGCACATCCCGTAATGCGGCGGCGACGTTACATACGACGCTCCGATTTTGTAACCACTGTATACTGCTCTCTCCCACAATAAACTTGGAACGTCTCACTGATCACGGACTTGTGTATTATTGAGGGGTTCCCTGGATCCAGGCGGGAAGCAAAATACAGGCTGAGCACTGACTAGACGGGGTCTAGCAAAAACAAGAAATCCTTACAATTTGGGGGCTCGTCCGGGATACCTCTAATCAGGTGAGTGCTGCTTTTTTATTTTTCTCTATAAGGATAGAGCAAGCACGCTCCCTGGTTTTTGGTATCTGGACCATATATAGTACGGGGGAGGATTGTCTTGTGGCTTTTACGCCAGTATAGCGCGCGCTCGCTTCTGAAAAGTTCCTTGAACTGAAGCATAGTGTGGAAGCTGTATTCTATTGCCCGCTCTTTTTTTTTTTTTTTTTTTTTTGTCTTTGTGGAGCTCTTTTTGTTGTCTTTTGTTGTTGTATTGTGTGTTTTTTGTTGAAGATATTGGTTCTTTCTGTCGTGGGTTAATTCAAATTTATAAAATGGGTAATAAGAACACAACTACTTATCCAAAGCCAGACCCAGAAGAGGTTCCGCGCGACTGGATGAATAGGTGTGGACTCACTTATTTTACCACACCTTGGCTTGATAATTTATCAGGGTGGACTGAACCACAATCCCAATTTTTAACCTATCCACGCGGAGGTACTTTTAAGCCTGAATATCTAGCCTCTGCTTACTCTCAGATATGAGGGTATGGGTGACCCAGGATGGGATTATCCTTACATGGGTTCATGTTATCAAAAATGGGTAGAAATGAAAGCTCTTTGGGATAAATACTTAGACATAAAAGAAACTAAAATACAGAAGAAAAAGATTCCAAAGGTCACATCCGAAACTAAATTCAAGCCGCCCGTTCATTCAACCTTTCCGATCCCTCCTCCATATCATGTTGACATAGAAACATCAGCATCTAACCAACAAATAATTGAGAATTTATCCTAATTTGAATCCCACTAATCCTTTTGTGAGCTGCCCATCTGTGCCTGTCTCTCCCGTACCCACAAAACCGTGCTCACCTTCGTCGGAAGTGTGTGCCTAAGGAAAGGGAAAGACTCCCAAGAAGGTGTCAGGACGAACTCCTGACAGCCCTCTTTCGGATGATCCCGAGGATACTGATGGTGAGGATTTTGATAACACGGACGATGAAGGTCCGGATGAGAGGTCTCGCCCCAAACCTCGACAAGAAAACACTGCGTTTGTTTTCTCTATGGGACCAAAGGGTCCAAAAATCCTTCCACCATCCGTAAGCACGCTGAAGGACATTAAGATGCTCCCTTCTCCCAACAAACCTTTGCATTTTGTTGATATGCTGATAAAGGCTTCCAGGCACTGTCAGCTCGTGGGTGCGGATTATCGCTTTATTTTGCAATCGGTTTTGGGAGATGGGTACGATGAGGCTGATTTGATAAAGACGGTAAAATGTTTAGATCCTGAAAAAGACAGATGGACTGTAGTGGTGAAACATGAAGACGTAGAGGGAGGGGGGAGACGAAAAAAGAAGGAATATGATTTTCTTTGGGGTAATTCTAATGAGGCTATGAAACTTTTAAAAGATGAGCTAACTACTTATCTTCTTGCACGTCAACAAGCTAGTCAGGATCTGTCACAGGTAACTAATTGTAAACAAGAAAAGAGTGAGACCACATCCAGGTTTCTGGAGAGGTTTTGAGAGACCTGGACCCTTTTGGGTGGTATGCCCCTCCCTGAAGAAAACCCTAACCCACTTTTTCTTACCACCTTCTTGAATAATTGTCGACCAGAAATCATGAAGATTTTAAAGTTTCAATTGTCAGACCGTTCTACAACGACTATTAAAAAATTAGGTGAGCGTGTGAGAACACTGGAAGGAGACGGTATTTTAGAAAACAGACAAGTGGCATGTTTGTGGAGAGTGAAGGACACAGAGGTGGAAAAAAGGGGGGTAGAGGAGGCTGTGGAAGAGGTAGAGGAGGTCTGCAGGGTCAGAGTGCACCCCGTAGATCTGGTTGTTATTATTGTTATAAAGAAGGCCCTTGATGAGGGACGTAGTGGACAAAATGTGTACAATCGATTGAATGATGATCAGTGGCATGATGCTAATAAGGTGTTTTCTCCTAATCCTTCACAGCAGCCACCACAGCGAGTACAACCACAACAACAGCAGCAGCAATATAGACCCAATCCCTTCTCAGGGATGCAGGTAGGAGCATATGATGCATAGGGAGAGTTCCAGCCGCGCGATGTTACTTTGTACTTTCGAGTCACCTCAGGTTAATGAGTTGCCCTTTATAGAATTGTGTATAGATGGTTCTGTATTCTCTTTTTTGGTGGATACGGGAGCTACAATGTCGTCTTTAGGTCGTGATTATGAGGGACCGCTCTTGAATAAAAGTATCAGCTCTGTGGGAATTGAAGGGGTTGCTCAACGAAATTATTTCACTCCTCAGGTAACTGTAACATGTCCTTTAGATAAGGGAATTCATCTCTCTCATCGTTTTGTCTGTATGCCTGATTGTCCTTTTAATCTGCTAGGACGAGATTTAATGAGCAGATTACACATGTCCTTGACTTTTTCTGGCGCAAAACTCACTGTTGAAGTGCCTGATTCAGTTCCTTTTTCCCACCTCACAAATATGCGTGTAAATAATTGTTTCCTTTCTTCACAGAACAGCTCTATTCCTGCTGCCCTTGAATGTGTGCCGAGCAGTCTGTGGGCTGAACATAAGGATGAGGTGAGGTTAGTACACTGTGTTCCTTATGAAGCTAAATTAAAACATTTGCAACCTGTGTACATCAAACAATATCCACTCTCCGAGGCCAAGGCCTCAGGAATAGATGAAATTTTAAGCTCATTGCTCAAGCAGGGTGTTATTAAACCCTGTGTAAGTTCTTATAACACACCTGTTAATCCAGTACTGAAACCTGATGGTACGTGGAGATTTACACAAGATTTGAGAAAAATAAATGACATAATTGTCCCTGTAGCACCTGTTGTGCCTGATGTGCTGTCCATCATCTCCTCTATACCTTGCCATCATTCGCATTTCTCTGTTATCGACCTTTGCTCTGCCTTCTTCAGTGTTCCTGTGAAAGAGCAGACACAGCCATTGTTCGCCTTCACCCACAGGGGGCGGCAGTTCACCTGGTCTCGTCTTCCACAGGGTTGTGTTGACTCACCGGCTGTTTTTTCGGCTGTAGTAAGAGATGCACTTGGTGATCTAACTCTCCCCATTGATTCTGTTGTCCTATCTTACGCGGATGATCTACTGGTGTCTGCCGCTTCGCCTGCCATCTGCGAAGAAGCCACCATTTGTCTCCTGAAACACCTGGCACAGAAGGGTTTCAAGGTATCAAAGACTAAATTACAGTTTTGCAGAGACACTGTAAAATACCTGGGTTTTGAACTCTCCCAAGGCCAAAGAAGGCTCTCAAAGGAACGAATCCAGGTTATTCTCGACACTAAACGTCCCAGCACTAAACATGCTCTCATGGCTTTCCTGGGACTGATCAACTACTGTCGTCAGTGGATTCCTGACTGCTCATTCTACGATAAACGCATCAGGACAGCCATCTCACACAATGATCCGCTCCAACAGCCTCTGACATGGACTGCTGACATGATTGAGGCATACAAGGAACTGAAAAAGGCCCTATGTTCTGCTCCAGCACTGGGCCTGCCTAACTATCAAAAACCGTTCCATCTATATGCGTGTGAGCACGGGGGCACCGCTTCTGCTGTATTGGCACAGGAGCATGGGGGGGGGGGGGGGATGAGACCATGTGCTTTCTTATCTAAAATTTTAGATGCTGTGGCACAAGGTTTGCCTGCCTGTCTCAGGGCTGTGGCCGCCTGTGCGGTGATGGTACAAGATGCTGAAAAGATTGTTCTCTCTAATCCTTTAATTTTGTATTCTCCACATCAGGTTAAACAAGTGCTGCAGAACATTCAAACACAACACATGACGGCTCAGAGAAGGTCTGGGTATGAGATTATCCTGTGTTCTACAAGTATCTTAGAGGTAAAAACCACCTCTTCTTTTGACACCCTCGGATATGCTCTGGCACGCTTGATCAATGCACAGGACGACATGCTAATAGACACAGATCATGACTGTTGTTCAGAGATTATTCACTCCACTAGTATACGTCCTGATCTATCTTCTACTCCATTAACAATTGGTGACACTCTGTTTGTAGATGGTTCCTGTTCCAAACCATATGATGGGAAATTTCTCTGTGGTTATTCTGTGTGTGCACTGCCAGATATAACCATTGAAGCTTACTCTCTCCCTTTCTCATCTGCTCAGGCAGCTGAACTTTTTGCTCTAACTCGTGCGTGTGTTCTTTCTGAAGGAAAAGATGTCACTATATACACTGATTCTCGTTACGCTTTTGGTATCGCTCACGACTTTGGCCGCATCTGGCAATCCAGGGGTTTTCGTTCTGCTGAGGGTAAGCTAATTTCTCATTCTTCCCTTGTTCAGGATTTAATAGACGCATGCCATCTACCTGGTACTCTTGCTATTGTAAAAACTAAGGCTCATTCTTCTGGTGACTCTATGGAAGTGCGAGGGAATTCGCTAGCTGATCGTATTGCTAAAAAAGCAGCTCAAAAACAGATTTTCTTTCCTGATTCTGGTTCTGATTTGATCAATACATCTTTTCTTGCTAGCTCTTTGATTCCCGATGTAGATTTATTGTCTTTGCAAGCTTCAGCCACGCTGAATGATTCCTCTTTTTGGCAAGCTCAGGGTGCCTACGTTGCTTCTGATGGTTTATGGTACTGTGCTGATGGCCGTTTGTGCCTGCCATCTCATTGTCTTCCGTTCCTCGTGCGCGAGTTCCACGGTGTTACACATCGTGCACGAAGGGGGGTTAAGGAAGATATGAAAACTCTTTTGCATAGCTAACATGCTTGGAACAATAGATTTATTAATATCTAGATGTTTGGTGTGTGCTCAGAATAATGTGACAAAGGGTTTAGGTAAACACGAAAATCTTCTGTTACCTACTGCTCCGTTTGCAGAGTGGCAAATTGATTTTACACATATCCCTGCATGTGGCCCATTCAAATATCTTCTGGTTTTGGTAGACAAGTTTTCAAGGTGGGTGGAAGCTTTCCCGTGTGCTCGAGAGAATGCAAAGGTGGTGACCCGAGTCTTAGCGATTAAAAAAATAAAAAAAAGTCAGAGATAAAACATTGGCACCGTGGTACAACAGTCATACTCGCGCCCTAAAGAGAGCAACCCGTAACCTCGAGCGAAAATGGAGGAAAACTAAATTAGAAGTCTTTCGAATTGCATATAAAGACAGTATATAGACAGGCTCTAAAAACTGCTAGGACCGAGCATCTTAGCCAACT
Organism: Channallabes apus; assembly: GCA_030522415.1. NCBI lineage: Eukaryota > Metazoa > Chordata > Actinopteri > Siluriformes > Clariidae > Channallabes > Channallabes apus. The sequence goes on from CM060104.1 coordinate 36,169,338, forward strand.
GATAGCAAGAAACCAAAACAATCCCAGGTTCTTATTTAGTACAGTGGCTCGCCTAACAAAACCTAAGGTGCCCGCAGAGAGTATCCCATCACAGTTTAGAAGTGAAGACTTTATGGACTTCTTTAATGAAAAAATCAATAATATCAGGAAGAAAATAATGGCGGTTCAACCTCTAATAGTATCTCACGATCCAGTTCAGCCTATAGCTTCACATTTAGATTTTCACTGCTTTACAGGTATAGGACAGGAAGAGCTGTATAAACTTATCACCTCGGCTAAATCAACAACGTGCCTGTTAGACCCAATCCCAACCAGATTTTTAAAAGAAGTGATGCTTACGGTTGGAGAGCCACTCCTAAACATTATTAATTCTTCATTACATCTAGGTCACGTCCCTAAACCTTTCAAGTTAGCAGTTATTAAGCCGCTTCTTAAAAAATCTAATTTGGACACGAATGAAATAAAAAATTACAGACCGATTTCAAACCTCCCGTTCATATCAAAAATACTAGAAAAAGTAGTATCAGCTCAAATTTGCACATTCTTGCAGGATAACAACATCCTTGAAGAATTTCAGTCAGGTTTCAGGCCCCATCATAGCACAGAAACTGCACTAGTTAAGATTACAAATGACTTGTTTTTAGCTTCAGACCAAGGCTGCATCTCATTGCTAGTCCTGCTTGATCTTAGTGCTGCATTCGACACTATAGATCATAATATTCTCATAGATCGCTTACAAAATTATATAGGTATTCAGGGACAGGCATTAAAATGGTTTAGATCTTACCTGTCTGATCGCTACCATTTTGTAGATCTAAATGGAGAACCGTCTGGTATAATGCCAGTGAAATATGGGGTCCCACAAGGGTCAGTTTTAGGACCTCTGTTGTTCTCAATATACATGCTTCCCTTGGGTAACATCATTAGAAGACATGGGATTAGTTTCCATTGTTATGCTGATGATGATACCCAATTATATATCTCAACTAAACCAGACGAAATACCTAAGCTGTCTAGATTAACTGAGTGTGTCCAGGACATAAAAGATTGGATGACCAATAACTTTTATTAAATTCAGATAAGACACATTACTTATTGGCCCAAAAACCAGCACACAACAGCTTTCAAAATTCAGCTTGTGCTTAGAAGGATGTACTGTTATTACCAGCTCAGCAGTAAAAGATCTGAGAGTAATATTAGACAGTAACTTGTCTTTTGAAAATCACATTTCAAATATCACAAAAACAGCCTTTTTCCATCTTCGAAATATTACTAAACTTAGGAACATCTTATCCGTATCTGATGCAGAAAAACTAGTTCATGCATTCATGACCTCCAGACTGGACTATTGTAATGCATTACTAGGTGGTTGTCCTGCATCCTCAATAAACAAGCTTCAGTTAATCCAAAATGCAGCTGCCAGGGTTCTCACTAGATCCAGAAAATATATTCATATAACCCCAATATTATCATCCCTGCACTGGCTACCTGTTCAGTTTAGAATAAATGACAAAATAGTATTACTTACATACAAGGCCTTAAATGGTTTAGCTCCCACATACCTAACCAGTCTTCTGATACGCTACAATCCACCACGCGCCTTAAGATCACAAAACTCCGGACTTCTGGTAGTTCCCAGAATTTCAAAATCTACAAAAGGGGGTAGGGCTTTTTCATATTTAGCTCCAAAGCTTTGGAATAGCCTTCCAGACAGTGTTCGGGGAGCAGACACGGTTTCTCAGTTCAAAAGTAGACTCAAGATGCATCTTTTTAATCTGGCATACACATAACTCATCCCAGTACTCATACTCCAGTACACCTATACCGAATGGCAACTACGCTAATTCTCCCCATCTGTTCTGTATTTCTCTACCCATCCCGAGGCATCGGGAGATTTTGCCAGCTTCAGTAGACAAAGGCCGATCCTGCGAGGTTCCTGAGGCATCCAGAGAAGGACCAGCTCCAGCTGGATTCAGCTTTATGATGTTTGGAGCTACACATGCTGCTCCTGCGCTTCCAGTGATCCAGACCTCATCTGCCCTCTGCACCTACTGACTCGTCCCTATGCTGAACTGGTCTTCATGTCAATTTAAATAATTTCTGTCATATTGAATTTTCACCTGCACAACACACAAGATGTTATATCATTTCTATCTGTTATCGCCCAAATGAGGATGGGTTGCCTGTTGAGTCTGGTTCCTCTCAAGGTTTCTTCCTAATGCCATCTCAGGGAGTTTTTCCTTGCCACCGTCGCCGTCACCCTTGGCTTGCTCATCAGAGAAATTTCATTCACTCGTCTCATTATTATCTGCACATTTTTCTCACACATCCACACTTCCAATTATTTTCTTTTCTATAATTATTATTTGTTTTTATTTATTTATTTTCTATTATAATTTTATTTATTTATTATTTTATATATAATTATTCTATATATAGTTTTTTTTTTTTTGTTAAATTTCTTTAATTTTTGTGAAGCTGCTTTGAGACAATGACCATTGTTAAAAGCGCTATATAAATAAAATTGAATTGAATTAGCGAAAGAAATAATACCTCGTTATGGCGTTCCTCATGCTATTGACTCGGATAAAGCAACACCTTTTACATCACATGTAACAGAATTTGTGTGAATATCTTTCACTGTCCTGGCATTTTCACATTCCTTATCACCCACAGTCATCAGGTATAGTCGAAAGAACAAATAGGACACTGAAAGAAAACCTGACTAAAGCAATGCGAACTATGGGGAGTAAAACCTGGGTTGATCTGTTACCTGCTGTTCTAGCTGAAATGAGAATGACACCAAGAAAAGATGTGCACATGTCACCACATGAAATTATATTTGGCAGACCCTTTCCCGTGCCATGGAGGAAAGGTAAACCCGCGATAGGAACAACTGATCTTGATGTACATATTGCTGAATATTCTGCTGCTCTAATAGATACTCTGAACAAACATTATGAACGAATTGCTAATGTGACTCCAGTACCCTCAACAAAACCCACACATCCTTTTAATGTGGGAGATACTGTTCTGGTAAGATCTTTGACCCCCAGAAAACTGGGAGATTGTAAATATGACGGACCAGCAGAAATAATCGCAATTACTCGTACTGCTGACCTAACTGATCTTTTTCCTCAGTGGATCCATGCTACTAGGCTGAAGAGATGTCCTGTCTGCGTGAGATCAAAGGATGAATAAATGTTTGTGTATTATCTTTCTTTCTCTGTGATTTTTGTTGTTTCCTAGACTGAAGACGTGCTGCAGTGATGACCAACCCGTGACGTGACACAGAGGGATTGTCTTGGGTTGCCACGGGACGACTTCACTATTGCTATTAGTTTACCATTCCTGGTGGTGTCTTAGCGCCTCGTAAGGTGGGACGAGTGCAGATTGGGCGTGACCGCACTCTGAGCACTGTAGCGTCAAGAAAGGCAATAGTTCACCACTAGTAGTTATTTATATGTTTGACATTGTGAACAAGATCTTTCACACACACAGGTTTACACTCAACCTGTTATATTTCTGTGTATTCTTTTGGTCACACTTCATTCTGTAGAGTTTATAGAACAGCACTTGGAGTATGGTGGTAACCTCTCCCGCCTTAGAATGAAGTTTCTTTTTGTCCTCTTAATCTTGAATGAGAGATTGTTGTACATAGTGCAACCTCATCCAAATGATAATGTTTTTTTGGCGATTCGCTAATTGGACCGCTAAGCAATATACAGTACCAATGATTCAGACCTGTTGTGTGTTTTAGGTCCATGCATTCTTCGCTGTGTGCAAAATCTTTTGTATAAGTATGTTTCAGGTTATGTTCCTGCGCCATGTCTGATGACCTATTATCCGCCGGCGACTTCTTGAAAGCTCTAAGTTTTATTCAACGATGTTTATGAATAAAAGGGGGGAACTGTAGGGAATATTTGATTTTTAGTATGTTTCATGATATTCTGTGTGCGTGAGAACAGAATGTTACTTCTTTCTCTTACCTCGACAACATCTGCACTTTCAATAAACACATCCTATAGTAGTTTATGTTAAAGGTCGTAAAACTGTTGAACGCTCGTAAATGCAGAGCTACTCCTAATTTTTTATGTTCTTCTTTTCCTTATCTTTTCTAAACATTCCTGACCAAATGTAAACACTTCTGCACCCTCTTCTTTGGTTCTTTGTGTGTGTGCGTATATATACTGCTCTCTCCCACAATAAACTTGGAACGTCTCACTGATCACGGACTTGTGTATTATTGAGGGGTTCCCTGGATCCAGGCGGGAAGCAAAATACAGGCTGAGCACTGACTAGACGGGGTCTAGCAAAAACAAGAAATCCTTACAGGAATTATAAATATCTCTTAATTAACTTTGCAACAGTTACATGGATACTGAGCTATCGGAGACACTCTGTTAAATAACTGGCACAACACGGTGTAGAGACCAAACCAAACAAACAAACAAACAGACAAAGTGGTTCATTAAGTCCTGTCCAGTGAGTTAATGAGGCTGTTCGGCATTTTGGCAACGAAGTGTTGTTTCTCTTGACATTTCATTTCCGCTTTTACAAAGTCAGGAGGAGTGTCTGGTTTTATTTCTTCTCGGAGTGCAGATGCCACAGTCTGGTCAGTGTTTAGAGATGGATAACTACAGTCAGGAGTATTAGAGGCAAAATCATCATGTACGCAATCAGAAAGGTCATTTTTAAACCGAACAAAACCCAAACGTAATCGCTTCAATGTAATCGGACATTAAACAATAACTTAATCAGCCCTGTAATAAACCTGTTCTAACATTCTAACAAGAGCTCGGTGAGCCTCTACGCGGAGTCTCTGTTGTTCTACAGCGCCGCCACCGCTCCTTTACAACTAGCACAAGCCTGTTTTTATTATTACAGCTTATGAAAATGGATTAATAGAAAGATAAAACAGCATTGTTCCTAAAACACATTATTATTATTATTCTCCTTATTATTACTGATGCACACTGAGAAGAAAATAAAACGGAACTGAATCCGTCTGACTTTGTGTTAATAAATTAGAAAAATGTTCATAATCCCTTTAACACAAGTAAAAAATCCATTTGTACAAAAAAAAAACAAGAATCTATACAATAATAACGATAAAACATCTTTTAACACACAGAAATGTTTCTCTGCAGCTTAAACTCTGTACAGTTGTGTTAGTTTCAGTCGTTCTGAAATACAGGAAGTCAGGAAGCTAGCGGGTCACAGCGAGACGCCGAAGGAGCCGCGAGCGCAGGCTGTGCTAGCTGCCGAGCTCGACCCTCTGGGATATTAGCCACGCGCTCGGTTTGTGTGTGTGTGTGTGTGTGTCTGTCAACAGGACATGTGCTGATGTTAAATCTAATTAAAATGAATGAAGTTTTCATCACTGCCTGTTTTTAATCAGCTGCGTCTCATTTGGGATTCGATGCGACGTTTAGTCCATGCTAGGTCTTCGATTCTGGTTAGCGACTCGCTAGGGCAAGAAGAATGTAGCAAGAAGCAAACGGAACTAGCTGCCGCTAGCTAGTGAGACTACAATCGTCCTCCTCATTATCAGAGCTCTTTATCACTATTACTCTGAGCTCGATCAGTCCTGAAGAGAACCCCAGACGCTGTGTTTAGCTCGCTAGTTTTGTTAGCACCGCCGCCGATCCACACAGTGTAAAGGTGAAATACTGTGGATATGATCAGCACATTGTTTTTTTTAAATGAAAGGATAGAGAGTAAAGGATTAAAAGTTCAGAGCTGGACGATGAGGAGATGAGACCGTGTCCCGTGCCGTGTCCGTCAGGAGGGTCAGTAAGCACCAGGACAGCACGGTCGTGACCCAGACTCGCGAAGGGTCTCGAGCAGTTTTATGAATTTAACGTTTGATGTAAATGATGTTCAGATAAATAACGTTCGTGGAGGTGAGATGAGGGACGAGGAGCATCCTGTCGCGTCTTTAGCATCCAGTCTGCAGAAAGAGCCACGATTTATACACGATAAAAGTCTTTGCTTAGGAAAAGTACTCCAGTACACAGATATATCGATAGTGTTGTCCGTGACGTTCTTGTAATACGGCTCTGTTCATATTCCACAACAAAACAACAGCGATGTGATTGTCAGTGATGTCCGTCCACTGAAGATCCTGGATGATGGTCCAGTGCTGTGTGTGTGTGTGTGGATGTGTGTGTGTATAGCTTAAACTCCAGTAGAAGATAATCTTGAGTGTGTGTTTGTGATTTGTGAGAGAGAGCTTTACACTTCGCTCTCGGTCGAAGGTTTGCGGTTCGGAGCCCAGCCCGTGTCCGGGAGCGTGCTGTGTCGTTTGGGCGTGGCCACAGGGGCAGTGTTTAGACTCGAGCATTCTGATTGGTCGCCTTGAAGCAGCTGTTCGGTCTCTGTGTCCTCGAAAAGAGGCAGAGCTTGCCTGGAGGGAGGCGGAGCTTGCCTGTATGGACACGGTGTCTGTGTGCATGCAGGTTTTAAAGGTTCCTCCTCGGCACACCTTCAGCTGCTTCAGGTCCTCCCAGTAAAGCTCCTCCCCCGAGAGGAGACACACACCCTCCACTATACGGATCTTCTCATTGGTGTAACCGCCCTCCTGCTGACACACACACACACACACACACGGTTTATCAGTTCAGTTCAGTTCAGGCAAGGCCTGCAACACTACTTCATATTTAAGTGAAGCTTGTTAGTCTGAGAAATGAAGCCCAAGCTTTCAGGAGGTAAAGACACACACACACTCTCTCGCTGTGTGCATGCAGACACGTTTCAGTAACACTGTGCTGAACACAAAGAGTAAGCTGTTTAATTAGTGTGCTCATCAGTACATGGCCTCCTGTCAGACCTCCTCAGAAGTCCCATTTTCACACACACACACACACACACACGATTCCGAGTTGAGGATTTAACAAGATCTCTAGAGCACACTCTCGGGTTCGATCCAAACACCTCGCCATGCTGCGTGACTACCTTCAGCTCCCGACTCTGTGCCGAAACCGACAGCGTGAGTTAGAAGATGAAAGGAGAGAGGGAGTTGTAGGGGTGAGAAAGCTGCGGTGGAGGAAAGAACAGATTAAACGACAATCCATAGGGTTCACAAGTCTTTTATTTATTTATGATTTTTTTATTTGTGATTTGAAATTCGGGCTCGTGTAGCGAGCTGCAGGCAGTGGTGCATGATGGGAGAATTTAGAGCCAATTAAATAGAGCTATTTTATTTTTGGTATGGTTAGACGAGATGTAATTTGAGATGTACAGAGTAGAAGCTGCCGTCTGCGTCCAGACCCGTGTTAGAGGTTAATGGTCCTGACACTGGGAGAAAGGAAGGAAGAGCGCGTGAAGAGCGCGTGAATTGTACCTCTTTTTTATATCGTAGCTGGTTGTATATGGGTGGTTTCTGCATGGTTTCTATTTCCACCTCCTGTGTGGACGTTCGGTAAGAAGGATTACTGTACGTCAGGTTGCTCACTCCGGGGTCAGTGAACTTGGATTTTTTGTGCCTGAGGAAGAAAGGATTTTTTCGGTTAGACGCGTCTGCATCAACACTCACTCGCTCTGTCTGCGCTCAGCGGCGTCGGTCTCGTCATCTCTCATCATGGACGTCAAAGTGGTGCATTAAACTGGGTTTTAGTAGAAACGAAACGGGTTTGCTCCATTATTCCTTCATCTGGATTCAAGAACGGACAGATTTGCGTATCTGCTGTCCAGCAGCGACGAAACAGATACAGTGCTGTGAAAAAAGTATCTCCTGCTTTGTCACACTTAATTGATTAAATGAATGAACATCAAACACGTTTTAAATTTACACAAAGATAACCAGAGCACAAATTAAAGGAGGATGCTTTTGTTAATTAAGGAAAAAAAGCTGTCCAAGCATACCTGGCCCTATGTGAAAAAGTAAATACTCCCTAAAGCTCAAAATTGCTTTTTGGGGCAGTTACTTTCATCAAAATTGTGTTTGATTTTTGATCCCCCCCCCCCCAAAATAAATAAATAAAAAAAAACACCACAAATCTGGAAGGGGGGCAAACACTTTTTCACAGCACTGTAACTGCCCCCTCAAGTCAAGGTCCTCAGATGTAAAGTAATTATAACAACAAAAATAAAAATAAATATCTAAAAAAATAAACGTAATAAAAATAGTATATGCAAGATACGATGATCCTTAAAAAATGCTTAGAAGAACAAGAGGACCTTCACACACTGACATCAACACTACCACAGCAATGGCGATGATGTAATAGCTACGACACAATCATGATGATGTCATAGTGCCTGAGCCCTAATAAAGTCGAACAGGAATAACGATGGTATAAATGCCTCGTTATCATCATTAGAGACGATCATATTGCTTTTTCTCTATTTGCTGATTTTCTTATATAAACGCTACTCGGCTTAAAACATTATTTTTCCTTTCTTCCTACACTGCAAATTAATATTAAAATCCTATTGATTATTCAAATAATCCAATTTCAGGCTTTTACATTAGTTGGGAGATTGGCTTAAATAATTTTATCAACTTTTTTCTCATCAGTTCAGGCTCAGTGGCTCAGCACCGTCTCTAATAATAAAGGCTCATGAGCTATAATTATTAATAATTACGTATTTCTGTAGCTGTTATTTGAGAACGAGTTCCTACTTAATGAAACCACCAGAAATGGCCAGCGATTCTAATTTATACTACACTGTAAAATGTAATAAGTTGACTTTACTTAGAAAAAGTGAGGAAACCGATTGCCTTAAAATTTCCAAGTAAAGTAGAGTATTAATGTTTAGTTGGCATAACTTAACACAACTTGTAGGGACAACTTGTTAATCAAGTATGCTTAAGTACTGTTGACTTAAAATCATTATTTGAGTTCACTTTCTATTAGTGCTCACATTACTAAGAAAATATTAGGAAACCGATTGCCTTAAAAAAACCAAGTAAACATTACTCCAATAACTTAAGTGCATCAATTGTTTATTACATTGTGTAATGGGCGGGGCGGTGGCTGACGACCATCATGCCTTGTGGGGGTTCTCTATGTGTCCACCCTGTTGGAGAAAGGTCTTTGGGTTAATGGCTTCAGCCTTGTTTGTGTATGCTATCTCAGTGAAGGTGCTGCTCATGCCATACAGTGCTGAGAGCTGATAAAATGCTTTTAGCTGAGAAAAAATTGCATTGGGCAGCAACCAAGCTCACTCATCTCCAAGATCTCTTCTAGCAGTGAAAACAGAACTTGGAGAAACTAAGTAAGCTTAATTGCTGCCCAATGCAATGGCTGGGAGAAGTTTATTCCCCACAGTCACTGTATAGCATGGGAACTACATCCAATTCAGCCTTAGCATGAACCGGGGCACATTCAACAGGTCACACACATACATATCTCAAAACACCCCACTTGGCCAAAGCCACTAACCCAAACAACTATCCTGAAAAGGGTGAACGGACAGCAAAAATCCCGCAAAGCATGATGGTCGTCGGCTGCTGCCCCGCCCACAATACAGTATAAAACACTGAGAATATATATCCACTGTCAGGAACAATTGAAATCTGACCCAAATCATCACTATTCTTACACATTTTAACCTAACATGTAACTTAAAACCGTAATGAAGCTTCAGATGTTAAAAACATTAGAAAATTGGCGCCAATTCACCTGTTCACGAGCTGAGCACGCACAAATTCTACTATGCATGCTCTCTTGCTTCTTGCTTCTTCTTCCCCCCCTTTTTTTACTTCATTATTCTTGGGCTGGCGGCACGGTGGTGTAGTGGTTAGCACCGTCGCCTTGCACCTCCAGGGTCTGGGTTCGATTCCCTGGCCAGGCTCGATTCCCGTCTCTGTGTGCATGGAGTTTGCATGTTCTCCCCGTGCTTGGTGGGTTTCCTCCGGGTACTCCGGTTTCCTCCCACAGTCCAAAGATATGCAGGTTAGGCTAATTGGTGTTCCTAAATTGACCGTAGTGTGTGAATGAGTGTGTGAATGTGCGTATGAGTGTGTGCCCTGCGATGGATTGGCACCCTGTCCAGGGTGTACCCTGCCTTGTGCCCGAAGTCTCCTGGGATAGGCTCCAGGTCCCCCGCGACCCTGAATAGAGGATAAAGCGGTACAGAAGATGAATGAATGAATGAATATTCTTGGGCTCGCTGCTGCCTCTCACTGGTACAATAAAGTCATTGCTTTATTTGTTGCTACTTACTGTATGTGTTGCAAGTAAGCATCACTAAAACTATCAAGTAAATAGTTTTACTCACCCTGCAAGTAAGTGTTACTCAACAAAACCTTGTAAGAAGTATAGTTTGAATTTTTTGAGTAAAGTTTACTATTTATATGCGAGTCAGCAAAGCTATTGGAATTTACAGTGTAGTTATTTATTCAATTCAATTCAATTTTATTTATATAGCGCTTTTAACAATGGTCATTGTCTCAAAGCAGCTTCACAAAAATTAAAGAAAAAAAATATATATAAAAATAAAAATAAATAAATAAAATTATAATATAAAATAAATAAATAAAAACAAATAATAATAATAATAATTATAGAAAAGAAAATTATTACAGTTCTGAGTAATTAAGGTTGTGTGAAGCCGGAGTGTTAACGATAATATCGCATGTGATCTATATGAAGTTACTGCAGGTGTACTGAGGCACCTGTAAATGATGAAGACGGCGATGAGGATGAGGATGGCCAGCACCGTCAGTGCACCGCCGATCACGTACTGTAGCTGATATGAAGACCTCCACCTTCACAACGATATTCAATTAAATTAAATTCAATTTTATTTATATAGCGCTTTTAACAATGGTCATTGTCTCAAAGCAGCTTCACAAAAATTAAAGAAATTTAACAAAAAAAAATAAATAATAATAAATAAATACAAATAAATAATAATAATTATAGAAAAGAAAATAATTGGAAGTGTGGATGTGTGAGAAAAATGTGCAGATAATAATAATGAGACGAATGAATGAAATTTCTCTGATGAGCAAGCCAAGGGTGACGGCGACGGTGGCAAGGAAAAACTCCCTGAGATGGCATTAGGAAGAAACCTTGAGAGGAACCAGACTCAACAGGGAACCCATCCTCATTTGGGTGATAACAGATAGAAATGATATGACATCTTGTGTGTTGTGCAGGTGAAAATTCAATATGACAGAAATTATTTAAATTGACATGAAGACCAGTTCAGCATAGGGACGAGTCAGTTGGTGCAGAGGGCAGATGAGGTCTGGATCACTGGAAGCACAGGAGGAGCATGTGTAGCTCCAACCATCATAAAGCTGAATCCAGCTGGAGCTGGTCCTTCTCTGGATGCCTCAGGAACCTCGCAGGGTCGGCCTTTGTCTACTGAAGCTGGCAAAATCTCCCGATGCCTCGGGATGGGTAGAGAAATACAGAACAGATGGGGAGAATTAGCGTAGTTGCCATTCGGGATAGGTGTACTGGAGTATGAGATTATGGGATGAGTTATGTGTATGCCAGATTAAAAAGATGCGTCTTGAGTCTACTTTTGAACTGAGAAACCGTGTCTGCTCCCCGAACACTGTCTGGAAGGCTATTCCAAAGCGTTGGAGCTAAATATGAAAATGCCCTACCCCCTTTTGTAGATTTTGAAATTCTGGGAACTACCAGAAGTCCGGAGCTTTGTGATCTTAAGGCGCGTGGTGGATTGTAGCGCATCAGAAGGCTGGTTAGGTATGTGGGAGCTAAACCATTTAAGGCCTTGTATGTAAGTAATACTATTTTGTAATTTATTCTAAACTGAACAGGTAGCCAGTGCAGGGATGATAATATTGGGGTTATATGATCATATTTTCTGGATCTAGTGAGAACCCTGGCAGCTGCATTTTGGATTAACTGAAGCTTGTTTATTGAGGATGCAGGACAACCACCTAGTAATGCATTACAATAGTCCAGTCTGGAGGTCATGAATGCATGAACTAGTTTTTCTGCATCAGATACGGATAAGATGTTCCTAAGTTTAGCAATATTTCGAAGATGGAAAAAGGCTGTTTTTGTGATATTTGAAATGTGATTTTCAAAAGACAAGTTACTGTCTAATATTACGCCCAGGTCTTTTACTGCTGAGCTGGTAGTAACAGTACATCCTTCTAAACGCAGGCTGAATTGTGAAAGCTGTTGTGTGCTGGTTTTTGGGCCAATAAGTAATATCTCTGTCTTATCTGAATTTAATAAAAGAAAGTTATTGGTCATCCAATCTTTTATGTCCTGGACACACTCAGTTAATCTAGACAACTTAGGTATTTCGTCTGGTTTAGTTGAGATATATAATTGGGTATCATCAGCATAACAATGGAAACTAATCCCATGTCTTCTAATGATGTTACCCAAGGGAAGCATGTATATTAAGAACAACAGAGGTCCTAAAACTGACCCTTGTGGGACCCCATATTTCACTGGCATTACACCAGACGGTTCTCCATTTAGATCTACAAAATGGTAGCGATCAGACAGGTAAGATCTAAACCATTTTAATGCCTGTCCCTGAATACCTATATAATTTTGTAAGCGATCTATGAGAATATTATGATCTATAGTGTTGAATGCAGCACTAAGATCGAGCAGGACTAGCAATGAGATGCAGCCTTGGTCTGAAGCTAAAAACAAGTCGTTTGTAATCTTAACTAGTGCAGTTTCTGTGCTATGATGGGGCCTGAAACCTGACTGAAATTCTTCAAGAATGTTGTTATCCTGCAAGAATGTGCAAATTTGAGCTGATACTACTTTTTCTAGTATTTTTGATATGAATGGAAGGTTTGAAATCGGTCTGTAATTTATTATTTCATTCGCGTCCAAATTAGATTTTTTAAGAAGCGGCTTAATAACTGCTAACTTGAAAGGTTTAGGGACGTGACCTAGATGTAATGAAGAATTAATAATGTTTAGAAGTGGCTCTCCAACCGTAAGCATCACTTCTTTTAAAAATCTGGGGTCTCATTTATCAAGCGTGCGTAAAAAAAGTTCTAAACTAGTGCGTATACCAACAGCCGTAAGCACAAGAAAGTTGGGAGTTATCAAACGTGAGTACGCACAGCTGTACGAAATGACTGATGATGAATCGCACTCCTTCTAAATTGTGTGCGTGTGCATAGTAATTTAAATTTGCATACAGAAACGCCCTCAAATGACCTTATTTGGCAAACAACCTTCCTTATAAAAACCGAATGCCACCAGGGCACTATAGAACCGTTATCATGGATCCCGTGAAGAGAGGAAAGAAAAAAAAAACTTCAAAGACAAAGAAATGGAAGTGCTTTTAAATGAGGTACAATGTTATAAGACAGTTTTGTTTGCTGCTTTTTCAGGCGGAATGTCAAAGATAAAAAAAAAGTCTTGGCATGGGGACAGGTTACTAATGCGGTAAATGCCATCTCACCTTTATGTAGAACTACTGCAGAGGTCAAGAAAAAGTGGTTTGATTTGAAAGTGTCCTCTAAAAAAAGAATTGCAGCCCACAGAAGAGACATCGGTGCCACGGGAGGAGGCCAGAGTCTTATTTCAGTGTCACCCCGATGGTGACACTGAAAGTGCAATCCCATCAACTGCAGGAGAGGCCGAGCCATCCGAAAATGGTTAGTAGGTTTTCAAATGTTTGTGTTGCGATATATTATTCATAGATAAATAACACACACATTGCAAATGATTTGGATTGTTCATTTAACATTTATTTTATAGATCTGCCAGTTTTGCCAGGTCCTGCTCCGCCTGCCACTTCAGCGCGTCCGATGCGTTTCGAGCCACGAGTCCTGACTGATGCGGTTCTGAAAACACAGGAGGAATTAGTGAGCGGCATTGCAAGCATAAAAGAGGAACTGCACCAAATCAATGTGGACTTGAGGAACATTAGTGATTCACTAAATGCATCATGCAAGTTCAATAAAAGCTCCAAGTGATCTCACCATTTTCTCACAATTACTCCTTATTGTGAAACAGATTTAGAACCGTTCGATTATCCCTGCTCTTAGCTGCACGGCCACAGCATTTGGCATCGGGTCGAAACCTTCTGCCATGTGGCGATCTTCTTGTATCGGCATCTCATCCAGTGGTATACCGTTTTTAATGGCAATATTATGCAGCACACTGCATGCTTTAACTATATAGCACACCTAAAGCACATTTATATTGTATAATGAATCAAATAATTATGTATACAGTATATTATAAATATTGTAGTTATAAAATATAATTAAAACTTAATTTAAATATTTAAACATTCAAAACCTTGTTGGGTTTGTATTGCAATGTGCCTCCTCTGCCTGACAGACACAGCCATCGAGCCTTCAGCAAGCCTATTGCACGTTCTACTGTGCTTCTTGTGCGCTCATGTGCTCGGTTGTAATTCAGCTCCTTTTGGGATAGAAGGTTTACCACTGGGGTCATCAGCCAGGATTTAAGGGCATATCCTCGATCCCCTGCAATGATGTAGATTAAAATACAGTACATTTATATGGTGTTGAGAAGTCATCTACTTTTACAATTATTTTTAAATCCTGATTAATCGTTACACACTTACCAATAAGCCAGCCTTCTCCAGCAGCGCTTTGCTGAAGACGAAGTCCCAATGAAGGAATCATGTGTACCTCCCGGGCTGTTCGCAACGACATTTAGCAGGTTCAAGTGTGCATCACAGATTACCTGCACGATAGCCTTTTCTATTTACTGTACAAATGCATATTCATCAGCAGTAGGAGCTTTCAGGGCAACATGTGTGCAGTCAACTGCCCCTCTTACACTTGGAAATCCTGTGATGTTATAGAAGTCGGTCATAATTTTTGTCCTTTGCGCTGCGGTGTTTGGAAACGTAATGTACTGTGATGTAAGTGATATAATTGCATGTAAAATGTGTGGCATAATTCGGCTCATGGTGGGTTGAGAAATACCAGACCTGTCACCAATTTCCATTTGAAATGTGCCTGTGGCTAAAAAGCCAATAGTAGAAAGAACATGAGTGTGCACGGGGACTGCACATCACTCTCAGCGAGTAAGTCTGTGCGGTCCCTGAAAACGCGATCTCTGCGCAAAAGTGCTTGTTGCAAATCTTCAAGAAGCGCAAGGTCTGCCATTGTAAGCAATGTATTTCCAAAATTTTATGGATTAAAATGGATTTTATATTATTCACAGTTCCAGATAACTAAGAATCACCTGTTGTATTCAATTATTCAATGTATCAATTTATTAACACTGACATTTTAATGGTGAAGTTTAAGGGCACTGGGTTTATATGTGATTACAGTTCTCTACCACTAGGGGATTCTGCTTACGCACAGTCAGGAGTTCTTCTAAATGTGCGCACATTCTCACGCACACGTACAAATTAATGAATCGCATTCTATTAGTAGAATTGTGCGTACGCATGATATACACATAAAACCGTGCGTACGCACGCTTGATAAATGAGACCCCTGGTTGGGATTGGGTCTAACAGGCACGTTGTTGATTTAGCCGAGGTGATAAGTTTATACAGCTCTTCCTGTCCTATACCTGTAAAGCAGTGAAAATCTAAATGTGAAGCTATAGGCTGAACTGGATCGTGAGATACTATTAGAGGTTGAACCTCCATTATTTTCTTCCTGATATTATTGATTTTTTCATTAAAGAAGTCCATAAAGTCTTCACTTCTAAACTGTGATGGGATACTCTCTGCGGGCATCTTAGGTTTTGTTAGGCGAGCCACTGTACTAAATAAGAACCTGGGATTGTTTTGGTTTCTTGCTATCAGTTGGCTAAGATGCTCAGTCCTAGCAGTTTTTAGAGCCTGTCTATAGCTGCACATACTGTCTTTATACGCAATTCGAAAAACTTCTAATTTAGTTTTCCTCCATTTTCGCTCGAGGTTACGGGTTGCTCTCTTTAGGGCGCGAGTATGACTGTTGTACCACGGTGCAAATGTTTTATCTCTGACTTTGTTTAATCTGATGGGAGCAACAGTGTCTAATGTACTGGTAAAATTAGTGCCCATGCTGCTAGTCACTTCATCTAGATCAGGGGTGTCAAACTCATTTCGCATCGTGGGCCACATACGGCCTAGGGAGATGTCAAGTGGGCCGGACCATTAAAATTATACCATACTCTGCTATAAATAACCAAAATATCATGTCTTTCCTTTGTTTTGGTGTAAAGAAGCACAAGAACATTAGGAAAATATTGAAATTTAATGAACTATCCTTTTACAAAACATTTCATGAAACACCTCATATTTCCTTAGACAAATGTGCAATTTACTTTTATCATTCACAAATATGCATTGCAACTGATCCCACTGATTGTACAAAGGCACAAAACTTTAATTGGTACTGAAAAATATAGTAATGCACTTTAAGATTAAATGAGACTTTTAAAGAAAGGAATTTTTAAACCACTTACACATACGCATATAAAATCTAAATGTAATCCCTGCGTACACCTTACAAACTAAGGAGAGTGATTTTAAATGTGTAATGAAGAAAGTGTTCGCCTGTCCTGTAAATCTGTAAACTTCATACATGAAACATACATACACATACAATACATACTGAAAATTTATGGAGTTGTATGAACAGTAGAATTCCATCACACTACTTTTGGTTTGAAGCTGCTGACTAACATTAAAGTGCACATTTTTTAAATGACCACAGTAAGGATTCATCTTCACAGAGCTGTATTCTTTCAATGCAAACAGTATCTAAGGCAGCATTTTAAAGGTGTTAGTCTAGTCTGGACTTGTATTTGTTCCTGAAACTTGGCATCTTTTGGCCTGTACAAGTGCATCAACACCAGGTGTCATGTCCTGACTAGCTGTCACTTTCAGAATGTCATTTAAGTGCTTGTTTGTGAGCCTTGAACGCATTTTTGTTTTATTGATATTCATCACTGAGAAAATTTGTTCACAAAGGTAGGTTGTCCCAAACATGCACAAAATTTTAGCAGCCAGGGCTGTTAATTTGGGGTACCCAGGTAGTAGATACTGATAAAATCTGTCCAGACCTACAGAGGCAAATTTGCCCTTCAAATCTGCATCACACTGCAAATCAATTATCTCTAGCTGAATTTCGACCGGCAGATCAGAAGCTTTAACTGTGAAAGGTGAGCGAAAAACTAAAAATTCTGTCTCAAGGTCACCAAATACCTGAAAACGTTTCTCAAACTCCCGCAGTAGTCCTGCAATTTTGTCTTTGTACCGTTTCATGTCCGCATCAGGTCTGGTCACACACACATCTCTCAGACAGGGGAAATGAGCAGGGTTGCCATTTGCCAGTTGCATCTCCCACAAAGTCAGCTTCAACTTAAATGCACGTCGTAACAAGCAGCAGATGGCGCATTGATACCGTCTGCTGTTTTCAGTCTGTCTCAGTGATGCGGCTTGTCTTCTACTCTGATGGAAAGAGTGCGCCCCTTAGCGGATAATCCATGAATTGCAGCGAATTAAAAATATTAATTCCATGTCTTTTATGCATTTTTTTCACTTTCAAATTATCCTGCGGGCCTGATCGAACCTCCTTGGGGGCCGGTTCCGGCCCGCGGGCCGTATGTTTGAAACCCCTGATCTAGATCATCTGCATTTAGGGGTCTAATAAGAAATTGGGACAGATCCGGCAGATTACTTGTGAATCTGTCTTTAGTAGTGGGATTCATATTTCTAACAGATTGATAACGTGGGGAGACACAGCTAATCTGTTCTACGGGTAGAGTATATGTCAGGAGGTGATGATCTGTGATATCATCACTTTGAGGTATGATCTCTATATTAGAGACATCTATACCATGGGATATAATTAAATCTAGCGTATGATTAAAGCGGTGAGTTGCTCCAATTATATTTTGTTTAACCCCAAAGGAATTTAGTAAATCCATAAATGTGAGTGCTAAAGCGTCGTTAGCATCATCTACATGAATGTTAAAGTCCCCTACTATCAATACTTTGTCAGAGTTAACCAATAGGTCTGATAGCAGATGTCCAAATTCTTTAAGAAAATCGCCATATGGCCCCGGGGGTCTGTACACGGTGGCCAGGGTAAAATATAGCAAAGGGTTTATTACGTATTTCATTTAGTGCAACATTAATGATTAGCACTTCAAATGAATTAAACCTGGGCCTTATTTTCTGGGTAACAGTGAGTACATCATTGTAGATAGTGGCGACACCACCACCGCGACCAATTAGATGGGGCTCGTGCTTATAGAAATATCCTGACGGAGTAGACTCATTCAGACCAAAATATTCATTTGGTTTAAGCCAGGTTTTAGTGAGACAGAGTGCGTCAAGGCAATAATCTGAGATAATTTCATTAACAATAAGTGCTTTAGGCGCAAGGGATCTAATGTTGAGTAGTCCAAACTTTAGAGGTGGATTTTGACTACTTATTTTGCCTTTTTCTGGTTTTATGGTTATCAGATTGTTTCGGGCAAATTTAACAAATTTATTCTTTTTTCTCAGTATTCGGGGAACAGACACAGTTTCTATAGGACAAGCTATGTGTGTGCGTCTATCACTACGGTGAGTTGTGATGTGTCTAATATGTTTGGAATCTACAGTATGACTTACCGCCAGTCAGATGGTTCGTAGTGTCCTGTAGATGTTGTCAGAGAGGACCGCTGCTCCAGCTCTGCTAGGGTGTAGGCCATCGGTGTGATAGAGCCTAGGACGCTCCCAGAAAACATTCCAGTTATCAACAAAGCGTAATTTCTGTTGTTGACACCAAGATTGTAACCATTCATTAAAAGCAAATAATCTACTGAACTTCTCGATTCCTCGCTGAAATGTGGGAAGCGGTCCAGATACGATGATCCTTGTCGTGGGTGATGTGCTGCAGACCTTCTCGACCAGGCTCCTGAAGTCCTTCTTTAGGATCTCCGTCTGCCTCAGCCTGGTGTCGTTCGTGCCGGCATGAAGGACCACAGCTCCAATGTTCTTCCTCAGGGCAGCAGGCACCTGTGCAGCAACATCAAGAACACGTGCACCAGGTAAACAGCGTGTGTGCACCTGACCTTTAGCCGTGGTAGCACGCACGTGACGAACGATGGAGTCTCCGATGACCAGGACGTCGTGTGCCATCTCGCGGAGAGGAGCGAAGCGGTTTCGGGTCGAGATGTCGAAGACGGGTGGCAGCGGAGGGGGAGAGGTCCTCGCCCGGGGCTTGGCGTGCTTCTTCCGCTGCTGCTGTATCCAGGGTCCGTGGTATCCCGGCGCCAGGGTGTAGGAAAACTGCGCGGGCTGCGTCCTTGGTGTGTTGGACCTGGGCAGAGAAACACGCGGGGTTGAGGTTGTCGGAGAGATTGTGTCACGCCGAGAATTTACCTGGGACAGGTGAGCGTCGGTCCGTGACGATTCCAGCGTGGCTTTCCGCTGCTGTAGCCGGGCCAGCTTCACTTGTAGCTCACGGATCAGCTTCTCCACGGCCTCCACCTCCAAATCCACCGAGTGCAGCTCCAATGTCTCCTCACCTGCACTCAGAGGCAGAATCACAACCGACATGGTGTCTAAACATGGAAAATAATCGGTGTGAAGAAGCGTAATCAAACTTTACAAACAACCGTGATAGCCGGGCTAGCGGGCTAGCGATGCTAATGCCGGCTAAAAGCGGTGTGCTGCAAAACAATTAAAACTTAACGATATAACACGCGTTTCGAGTAAATATATTATAAGATACTTATCCGTTTTATGTACACTCTTCGTAAGGGGACGAAAAAGTTTAACAATTGGTCAATATGGCGGAGCTCGGAAAAAAGCAGCATCTCAGCGTCCTCGTACAAGGGTTGCCAGATCAGTCCCTTAGTAGGCCAGATAAAGAAAAACAAGATCTCTCTCTCACACACACACACACACACACGGATCACTCTCCTCCAGTGAATCTCGTACCATGAGGCGCAGACACCACGTTACTCTGCGTGCAGCCGTCTCCAGCGCCGCTCTTCTCTGTGCAGCTGTGAAGACCAAGTGTGTGTGTGTGTGTGAGTAAGCTTGTGTAACAAGATACCACGATTCCTACAAACTTCCCAAAACAATGATTGATTTTTAAAGATAAAGAGCTCAGACGTTCACTCACTTGTGTCCAGGCCGGCCCTGCGGAGGTTTGTCTGTGGGCAGTCTGCCGCGTCTGTTCGGAGCCTGAGTGCCGGCGGTCACTTTGTCCGGCACGACAGGAACAAAACCAACAGAAACAGTTAAGAGTTTAATGAAAACACTAAACACTTCTGAACACAGTAATCTCTAAAAAAGGTGCTGTATATGTCAGCTTCTTATTATTATTATAGTAACGTGTGTGTGTGTGTGTGTGTGTGTGTGTGTGTGTGTGTGTGTGTGTGTGTGTGTGTTAAACTTACTGGTGGAGCACGGGCGCTCGTCTGGCTCGTCAGGACACGCACACACGAACTCGTTAGCCTTGGCGAGACAGAGGTGTGTACAGCCTCCGTTATTCACACCACAGTGATTCGTTCCTAACAGAAGAGAGATCACACTTTAGACTGAACTCTGGAATCTGATTGGTTAGACGTCATGCATCTGTAATATTCTGACAGGTTTCCATAGTAACCGCTTGTACACAGACTTGTACAGCCGAGGACGTGATGATGTGTCTCGACTCTCCCGTGCCAGACTGCGCTCCTCTCGCTGCTCTTACCGTACTGCCGGTTTGGTGCCACCACTATAATGTCCATGAGGCCCTCGACGTTAGCGAGGACGGTCTCTTTGTTCCGGCCCGTGTGTTTATCCACTCGCTGGATTGATTTGGTTTGCCAGTCGGTCCAGTAGATCCAGCGGTCTTGCTGCGAGATGCGGGAAAAACGAATTAGAGGAGAGGAAACCGGCTGCAGCTGGGTACAGAGGAGAGAGGAACATGGGGGGGAGGAAAAACGAGGGTCAGAGGTGGAAGGGTGTGGCTGAAGGAGAGAGTAATGTTAGGGGTGAGGGATGAGAAGAACGAGTGGATCTGAGGGAGTGAGTGGAGGAGGACTGATCAGGAGTAGGAGGGTGTGTGAGTGGGAGGGAAGGTGAAGATGAAGGAGAGGGCTACCTGAGTGAGAGCAAACGGGTGCGACACTGGAGTCACCAGGACTTGGCGCAGTTTGCCACTCAGGTCAGAACTTTCAATGCGATCCAGGTGCGCGTCCACCCAGAAGATCCTACACACACACACACACACACACACAGTAAGAGATGCCAATAACTTGCTGACGGACTTACAGACTCACTGATTAACTTATGTACTGATTACTTTAATTAATGAGTCAATGATTTATTGACTTATTTACTGACTAACTGACTTACAGACTCAAATGATTTACAGACTCACCAATGCATTTACAGATTCAGTGATGATGACAATAAAGTTTATTTGTCACATGTATCTTACAGCACAGTGAAATTTTTTTTTCCACATAACCCAGTTAGGAAGCTGGGGTCAGAGTGCGGGGTCAGAGTGCGGGGTTAAGGGACTTGCTCAAGGACTTGGCAGTGCTGGGACTCGAACCTCCAACTTTGTGATTCATTAATTTACTGACTCATTGACTCACTGATTCACTGACTGAGTCTAACAGTGGGAACAACTTGGTAGACCTATTTTGAGTCCTTATAAGTGTCTCACACACACACACACACACACAGAGCTCCTGTTACAGGAACTGTGAATAATGCTGCTAAACTTAGTCCTGACTGACTCACGCTGCACTCTGAATTCCATGGCATGATGTTAAATGATTATGGAGTGAACACGCAGCTCGTCATGTTTCTCACCTGCGCGTGTCGTAATCGAGCGTGAGGCAGTTGGGCCAGCCGAGGTCAGTGTTGATCAGAACTTTCCGGTCCGAACCGTCCAGATTGGCACGCTCGATTTTAGCAATATGACCCCAGTCTGTCCAGAACAGATACCTAATGAGAGCCAGAGAACCCAGTCAGGCATCATCAGGGACGCAACAGTAACATTTATTTCAGACGAGTGTGTCTGGACGAGTACCTCAGCCAGACCGGTACTGGGACTGAAATGTGTCCCCTGCTGAGGGTTAAGGAACCAGAGCTATCAGGGAGCGTCTGAGGTCGCTCTGGTTCGGTTTCTGATTTCATGGTAACACAAACTGGTGTTCTCACCCTTTACTGGGGAACACAGCGATGGCTCGCGGCTCGTCCAGGCTGTTGTTGAGCAGGATCTTTCGCGCTGATCCGTCCAGTCTGGAAACCTCAATGGTGTTCCGACCCGTGTCGGTCCAGTACATGTTTCTGGCCACCCAGTCCACGGCCAGGCCGTCTGTAGTCTTCAGGCCCTGACTGATCACCGTCTCCATCCCGCTCCCGTCCAAATTCACCCGCCTGAAAAACAGCAGATGAACAGGTGATGATGACCTGCTGTATGGTAGAGACTGACGATGCTCCTGAAGGCTCCTTTAACGTACCCAATGACGTCCAGTGAGACGTCGGTGTAGTACAGTTTGCCCTGGACGCTGTCGTAGTCGAGCAAGATGACGTTGTGCAGCTCGGGGACAGGGACGTGGACGTCCGTGTGGTCGCTGGTGTCCAGTGAGATACGCCGCACGCTGACGCGGTTGGAGAAGAGCAGGTAGGACTCGGGAATGTCGTCACATGACCTGCCGTCGCTCTTCAGGAGAACGCCTGTGGGGCAGGCGCACGACGTGCCGTTTGGACGCGGAAGACACAGGTGGGTACAGCCGCCGTTATTCCCACCGCAACGATTAAAACCTGGAGCAGACATTAATAACGCTCATCATAATAATAATAATCAAAACGAAATATTTTTCTGTGAGGACATCATTTTAATTCCGAATACAAAAGGGTTCTCCTGGCACTTAATCCGTTAAATTTCAGTCTAGACAGCCTGCACGTCTAGACTCTCAGACGCACTGTAATTTGTGTGTCGTCTGTGTACCGAAAGTGTGTCCTGCTGCAGGAAACCTGTGACACAAATCACACCAGCCCCAATCTTACCCAGAGGCCTGTCTCTGTCCATGGCCTGGATGTCCATGAGTCCGGGCAGGTTGGAGCGGACCGTGATGATGTTGTCCCCGGTGTTTTTGTCAGCTCTCTGGATGCTGCGACTCTGCCAGTCAGTCCAGTAGATGTGCGGCCCGAGCAGCGTAAGGCCGTAGGGGTGCTGAACCGGAGAAACCAGCGTCCTGTGGTTCGAGCCGCTCAGATCTGCCACTTCGATCCGCTGTAAGATTTAATAATTCTGATTCAGTTCAGCTCAGTTCAAGCTGTAGTTTCCGTTAAGAACACCAGATCTACAACACGGACTGCTGGGTTATTAGCTGACCTCGGTGTGGGCGTCGGCCCAGAGCAGCTGTGACCCAGCCTTGTCTATGGCGAGTCCGTTTGGCCAGCCCAGGTTGTTATTGATCAAAACTACACGGTCGGATCCGTCCATCGCCGCTCGCTCCAGCTTGGCGTCTTCGCCCCAGTCTGTCCAGTACATGTTGCTAAAACCATCGAAGACATCCGTCATGTTCACAAAACACCACATCATGGCTACACTATAATCTGATTCATGCAGAAATATCAGGACTTTGTATTATAACAGTCACCGTTGCTATGAAACACACAGACGCATTAACCAGACGTTTATTTACCCCATTTCGTGATCTAGAGCGATGGCCCGCGGGCTGTCCAGGTTCTTCCACACCAGGACCTTCCTCATGGAGCCATTGAGATTGGCCACTTCGATGCGGTTCGTTCCCGTATCTGTCCAGTAGATTTTCCTTCCTACTGAGTCTACAGCGAGACCATCGGTCGTCATCAGACCTAAAACGAGCAGGACACGAACGTAGGTGAGCCTTCATGTCATCCGTGACAGCGGAGGGACTTGTCCTGTGTTGCATGACGCGATGGCTAGTCAGACCTAGCGGCTAGTGAAAATGCAGGACAGCGTGCTCTCCTTACCTGTAGAAACGACCTCTTCGTGTCCGGAGCCGTTCATGTTGGCTCTGCTAATCTTCTTCAGTGTGCTGTCTGACCAGTACACTTTACCTGCACACACACACACACACACACACAGCAGAACATCACCTTCTACTCCTTCACCACATCGCTGTTATGCTAGCCTTCTGGAGACCTGTGGAACGTTCTGAGAACAGGACGTACCCTCTCTGGGGTCCACGCCGATGGCGATGGTGTTCTTCATGGAGCCGTTAACGGCCAGAACCACATCGGCGAAATACGGGATGTCGAGAGAGACCATGCGGATGTCTGTCCTCCGTGCGAAGATGAGGAAGCTGTTCATTCCTGTTGTGTGAATAAACAGAGAACATTTACAGGAAAACTGCTGAACCAAGGGTTACTCAGGTATGACTGCATCGTCTACATGGAGATAACGGCATACAAACCAGTCTGACTTTAGGACTAATAGGATCGATGTTTTTATATTAGGCCTGGTAATATTAACGCATGTGATTATTCTAGAAATTTTGACACATTACTGTTTTTTTAGCGCCAGTTAATAACATGACCAAGTTTGACCCTAATGGCTTCCCATAAACGCGGCACAATTACCCGGCTGTGTGTGACACCGGCACGTTTAACGCGGATAACGGCTACACAAAGGCCGCCGCTCTTAAGGTCTGACGCGTTTCTCCGTCTTCTCCCTAACTCGGTTACCGTCTCCAGTCCTCAACTGAACCACAGCTCACCTGGCGTGCAGGTTTTCCCGTCCCCCTGCAGGTTTATTCCGGTAGGACAAGCGCAGCTGGAGCGTTTAGGAGCAGGAGCGAGCAGACACAGGTGACTACAGCCTCCGTTCTCCACCGAGCACGCCGTCTGGACTGGAAACGCGACAGAAATAAATCAACACCCAGCGATTCAATCGATTCTTTAAATACAGACAGAGAGGAACCTATACACCTCACACACACTGGAGATCATCATGGCTGTGTTCCTCACCCTCTTCTCGGTGTCTGTGGAACATGTGGATGTCCATGAGGTTCTCCAGATTGTCCACTAGCGTGCTCCGTCCCGAGCCGGTCAACTTGTCTGCACTTTCGATGCTCTTGGACTGCCAGTCTGTCCAGTAGATCTTATCCTCGTGCAGCGTGAGCCCGAACGGGTGTGGCAGCTGGGTGCCAATCAGCACCTTCGCAAAAAGGAAAACATGTTGACTTTTACATTTAATCAGGTCTTTCTCCAGTAAGAATCTGCCCGGGAACATCAAAAGTGCAGCAACACCGGTGCAGGAGTACGCGCATTTATAGTGTCTGTGTCTGTGGGGGAACTCAGGAGGTACAGAATCAGTGATATTTTAAAAAATTGATCCCGGGATCATTGTGGCGACACATGAATCAGCACACAAAACAATCGCAATTCATAACCAAGTCAATCGTCCCCCTTCTCTGGCCTAAACGTCGTCCTGGTCGCAGGTCAGAGCGCTGCGCTGGCGGTGTTGTCTCAAAGCTAACACAGAGCTGTTTTTAGATCCGTCACGTATCGTAACCAGAGGTCGGTCTACTGACCCCTGCTGTTCAAACATTGAAATTACATCATTAATACAACATGACTCTCGTCTGCTTCTGGTACAAACGGTTGTCTCTATTTTACAGGAAGCACATTAGCACTAGCGCGCGCTCACCTGTCTGTCCGAGCCGTCGAAGTTGCCGAACTCGATGGTCTTCATGCCGGCGTCGGCCCAGTAGAGCCGCCGCGTCTCGTAATCGATCGCCAACCCGTTGGGCCACGTCAGGTTGGTGGAGACGATAACGACGCAACTGGACGCGTCCATGCCGGCTCTCTGGATTTTAAGGTTCGCACCCCAGTCCGTCCAGTACATGAACCTGAGGAGAGATCGGGTTATACATCGTGTCGAGGTCACTACAGGGGCCGGGTGATACAACGATAAACATACTGCGATATACCATCGATATCAT
Source organism: Channallabes apus (assembly GCA_030522415.1). Lineage (NCBI taxonomy): Eukaryota > Metazoa > Chordata > Actinopteri > Siluriformes > Clariidae > Channallabes > Channallabes apus. Next base: position 36,195,167 of record CM060104.1, read on the forward strand.
AACTTATGCCTCTTTTCCACAGCACGGTTCAGTACAGCTCACTTCGGTTCGGCTCAGTTCGGCTCGGTTTGCGCTTCCACTGCAGTGTAGTAACGCTTTAGAGTGGGCGGGATTATTCACGTGTCGTTATAGTCGCGGCGCCTCTACTGCCGTGACATCATCGTAAACGCGCCACAAACAAACACACAACAATGGAGCATATCGACGGCATGGTGTTCTACATTCTCGGCATGTGGATGTTTTTAACAGCGAGACGAAGGAGTTTGTTTCAAAAGAGGCTGATGGCAGCCAAAGAAAATTTTTTGGTTAATACAACAAGGTGCGTCCGATCCTTCTCTGGCTGTTTCTAAATATAGCGGTTCTGTTGTGTCTCGTGTCGCAAGTTCAGTGACGCAGTAATGATGATTTTCACGTTTTGGTAACGGTTCGGCACGCTTGGAGCCTCGGCTGAGGTGGTACTAAAAAAAGGACCAGGTACCAGGTACTGTTCCCAGTGGAAAACCCCCCAAAAGTGAGTAGAACTGAACCGTGTCGTGCCGTACTATGCAGTGGAAAAGCGCCATTAGAGACATCATGTCACAGAACTAATTTTTTTTAAAGAAATATGGACATTTTTGAAAATGAAAACTTAAATTCCCTTCATATCACAGTTTAACCTCAGATTTCTCTAAACCTGACATTCTCAGCTGAGGAACATCGTAACTGCACGTCGGGTTCCTCACCCTCCGATCGGATCCACCACGATATCACGCGGACGATCCAGATTCTCCCAATTGAGCACGGTGCGCATGCTGCCGTCCATGTTGGACACCTCAATGCGATCGGTACCTGATCACACAAACACACACACACACACACACACACACACACACACACACACACACACACACACACAGACAGACAGGGAAAGGTTTCTGATGTAAGAGAAGATTAACGGTTTGGTTTATCCATCGTTCTATTCGTCCATGAGTTTAACATCTCAGTGATCTAAGCCTTGAACTACTTATCAGCAGGTTGTGAGCTCAAACCCTCTGAAGGTTCTGTGACTCGAGAATCTACTGTAATTAGCGAGTACCTGCATCAGTCCAGTAGAGTTTGTGTGTGATCCAGTCGATAGCCAGACCGGCAGGGCTTTCCAGACTGGTGTCCACTACAACCTGAGAGATAAGTTGAAGAGTAAGAAGAAAGAGAAGAGAAAGAAGATAATGATAAATAAAATAATAAATGAAATTAAAAAAAGAGTTCTGCATGCTGTACTTCTGCACTGTGTACAGCAGGGGGCAGTGTTTTACAAGCTTCACTACAAGACCAGATATACAGTGCCGCCACTAACTGTGTAAACTTACTGTATGTTTACTGAAACTCTGTCCCTTCACACACACACACACACGATTCCTATAGAGGTGAATGTGAATATTAATGTAATGCTGTTAACCGCGTCACCATAACCGCCGCACCCTGTGTTAGCGCATGTACACTTGTTATGTAAACACAGCAGGGTAGACGTTTATCACTAACTTCCTGTTCTGATCTGTTCCACAGCGCGCGGTTGATGGAGTCGGTGGTGACGTCAGTCCAGTAAATCTTTTCATCTCTGGCGTCCCAGTCGAGCGCCACGGCGTTCCGGACGTCCGCCAGCGGCACCACGTCGTCCGATTTGTCCTCGGTGTCGAAGCTGATTCGACGGATGTCCGTCCTTCTGGCAAAAAGCAGGAACTTGTCAAGACCTGATTAAAGAGCAAGATGTCCCCTGTGAGCGCTTTAGACACGAGCAGCAAACAACACAAACACAACAGGAGATATTCTGCCACATGTTACAGTCAGACCTGATATTACACCATAGAAATAAAACAAAGGGACCAACATGGTGGTGCTGGGGATTGAACATGCAACCTTCTTATCATTAGTCTAACACCTTAAGCACTGAGCTACAGAACTGATAAAAATGCCTTAAAAACACCACACCTTACGGTACCGTACAATACAGAACCACCTATACCACGACACACCGTAACGTATCAGACAATACAATAACTAACACTTTTCGAGAGCTGTGTTATTTATGCACCGACTAGTGTCGTGGAAATTAATTGAAGACTCAGGCTTTGGTTTCAGAAGATAACGGCCTTTATTTATCATGCAATACCGGCCGGGCGAGGCTGACAGAGTCACCCCGACCGCTAGCATTCCCCCATTATATAGGCATCCTAGACAAAGGAATACATTCTATAGGCAATGATGTCATTCCAAACATCTGGACCTTGTTAGGCCTATCCGTTCTTGGGGGACTCAACGTATATATCAAATTCCTTGTGCAAGCATATTTTCCAGACATGTCTAGCTTCGCACGCATACCCCTGATTATTTCCAACTGGGATACCTTCTATTTCTTAAGAGTAATTAAAGTATAAGTAAAATCACGTAAAATGTAAACAAATTTTCTTCCATATGCACAAATTAGATTTATTTAAAATAATCAAGTAAAGTTAATTCATTATTGTATCAGCAGGAACCTTAATTTTATGAAATTACTACCATTTTGTTTTGTGAGATTTTCCCTTAACTTGGTTTTATCAATTTATATTACTCCCTATAATAATGTAAACATTGCTAATTTATGATTTGGAAAGAAACTTAAGTAATTATTTCATCTATATCTTTCATAAATCACACAACTAAAATATAATTAAACAGTTTATTCACCAACATTACCAAATATTTGTGACGTTCACAGTCTAGATCGAAGTTGTCTTTTTAATAAAAGTGCATTCAGCTAAATTTTGCATCCATAGAAAAAACTGCACGGCACCAGGGCCTGAAATACTTGTTTTAAACAAAATTGTGTAAAATAATAATAAATAAAATACAGCATTCATTTAGAAATAAAATACAGCAGAAAATACATTAAACAAACTGTAGAATAAACGTTAAAACTTAATAGCCCTCTGAAGCAGTGAAGTTGCAACATTCAAATCAGCACTCTGGACTAGTGCACTTAAAAGTATGCCATTGAAACCATAACGCATTAAAACATTAAGCTGAACATGTAAACACAACATGTAAAGACTTGTAGTCAAGCCAAATCAAATGTTTTAAGATAACTTCATCTTTAAAGCTTGCACTTTTGGTGATAGCTTAATCCCATCAAGTTCTAGAAGAACTTTCTGAAAATAGCTCAAATGTGTAGCGTAGTGCTCGGAGCTATTGCCACATTCTTGCAAAATTTCCTCTCCTTCAAGGATTATGGATACACCAACCGGTTCTTCCACTTCAACAGCACAGACGACAAGGATTTTAAGAAGGTGCATACTGGCATCACTTCGTCTGTCCCCCTGCATAAAATGTACAAGAAAATACATAATTTATTTTGAGAAACAAAAAAAATAAAAATCTGAATTGCTTTAACCTGTGCTGACTTCATTTCACAGAGAAAAAAATAAAAATAATTGATAATAAAAAATGACCATCACTTCATATACTTCAGATTGTTAAACTTGGGTTAAATTGCTTTTCACACACGGATTATCACACACGGAGGGATTAAACTCGTCAAATCGGTGAGTTAAACACCTTCTTATTTTGCTGGTTTATCACAAGCACGCTTCACAACTAGGCTCTGAAGACAAATGATCTGAGGTCGTTGCCGGCTCACCTGTTTTTATAACCTCCACCTACATCTAATCAGATGACGTCACCTGTCGAGGTTATATATAGCCAAAAACTTTGGCGTGTTTTCACAGCATGCTTCAACGACCGGCAACGCAACAAACTGGTTCCCATAGCGTTTTCACGCAGCATCGAGTGTAGCCTTGCTAGGGAACAATGCTTTACCAGGCAATCATCAAAGAGATCCTCTTCAGATTCATGTCTCATCTTTACGCTTTGTTTCTGTGAAAATATTTACATTGTATCATTACATAATCTTTTATTCGTACAACTACATTTAGGCATTTCATCTTTTGTAAGTTTGCCTTTATCCAAAGCAAATTACAAAAGAGGAAGGCATCAAGCATGTCAAGCAGTGCTATTAACACAAAGTTTCTGACACCGTTAGAAAAATACAAGATAGAACAGCGAGGGATTAAGGAAAAAGTGAGAAGCAAGAATCATGTGTGGAAAGATTAAGCATGCAGGGTCACAGGATGACTCGACTTATTTTTATTGTCTGCAATGCGATTTAGACAAATTAGAGCTGCTGTCAATACTGTATGAACATATGTACAGGTTCTTTACTCGTAACTCATTAATAAAGTTCGGCTTCAGAAAAAAAAACGTTTATTGCTAGTGCTCTTTTACCATTTAATGCTTTAACACACACGACTCAGTTTGTTCAGAAATGGCATCTAACTGGCGAGCCTTTTATCTGAACACGCCGTTTTCACGAGGTGTGGGGGTAAGAAATACACATCTCGGTTTATTAATCTGCACTCGGTTCGTTATTATTTTATTTATTAATTTATTTACCACAGGACCCATGGGGGCTCCGTAGGTTCAGGTTTTTAAACGAAAACGGTGTTTTGTGAATCTCCACACTATTAAAAACTGAAATATTGCTAATTGTACGTCCTGAGATTAAGATGAACATTAATTGGGAGTCATGAAAGCGAGAATCACATCCAAAAAAGAAAGCTAAACTTACCTCGAACACGACAAACTCCAGCTCCAGCCACGCCGTGTTGTACCTCCGTGATGATTCCCAACCGACTGATACACAGCGCGGGCACAGCGTCTCCAAACACGCATGCGCAGTTTAATTTGCACACGTTTTCGGCTTCAGTAGACACACAATACTTCAGACTGAAACACGACTGCCCCCTACAGGTAATGAAGGGCATGTTCACAGCTTCCCGCACGCAGCCGCGCAAAGCCGCGGCAAGTCACGGGATCCCTTTTCTCGAAACGCGCGTTTTTAATGGCGACATCTGTACGTCATCATACGTTGTCGCTGGTTCCTAATGTTACGTCAGAGGACATGCGCCGATGTTTATCACGCATTCCAATAAGAGAGATTACTCACTCCCAAAGGATTTTTGCGCCGTATTTCGATTTTTAAAAAAGTTGCTCATTTTCACCACGAACACGGATGAGTCTTCGGGTGTCCTCAGCCATCCATATACAGAATATAAATTACAAAACTGTGGTCACGTTGCAATAAGTAAGAATAGTGTAAGCAAAACAATAGTGTATGGCCGTAAGCAAAACAAACAATGCGTTATCAAATGCTCGGCAAACTGCCGTGCTACTGAACTTTCATATTTGTTTGTAGCATGCAGTAAAGTGTATGTGACATAAAAATATATATTTGTAATATTGTGCAATATGTACTATCCGCTAGCAAACTTTAGCGATTTTTTTTGCAAACGTTTCTTTACAGAACATCACCATAAACACAAACACAAGACTAAAGGTAATATACATATAATGAAAACTTGTCATAAAAATCTTTATTAATGGCAAAAATGACTTAACATTTATGGGTCTGTTTGCTCGAGTGAGCAGCCATGTTGAAAACTTCGCTTAGCCCTTCGTTTGAAGTGAGGTCCTGAAAAATCTTCGTTTGGAGGGCTATCTGGCCCTTCCCCCTACCCCTACACCTCCAACCAAAAGAGAAATGAGACACCACTACCCCTGCACATGAACGCGCCAAATGGAAGGGTAAGGGTAAGGGGTAGAATTGGTATTCAGCCTTAATATTGGAGCAATAAAATTTACTTAAAATCTGTGTCCAAATTATGAGGATTTTATCAAGTAAATCTTACAAGTTCTTTTTTTCAGTGCATGGGTGAACACGATGTTTTAAGAATTTAATTTTATATATATTTTTATTTATTGTGTGTGTGTGTGTGTGTGTGTGTGTGTGTGTGTGTGTGTGAGACCGGTGCAACTCAAACGTCCTATTCCATTGTCACTCATACTGCCATTGATTTTAGAGCCCTAAAAAAGCATTCGCTAGTAAGTAAGTAAATAAAAGACAAATGAATAAATAGTCTTAAATTATATATATACAGGGGCGTAGATTTAGGGTGGACGGAGGGGATGTGTCCCCACCAATATCCTCTGACCATTGAAATGTCCCCACCAATAATTTAATCCACTTTTTTTTTTAATCGTTCTGTCAACATTAACCTAGACTCGCAGAAAGGGATAAATCACGTTCTCTCCTTGAGTCCTCCCGCCCCCAAAACAAATATGAACATTTTGATTGGCTGTGCCTTTCCCTGCCATCATGTGATAGACGATTGGCTGCGTTCAGACACAAGCAGCGCCAAATGCAGTGGACTCACATTCAGTACAGCAGGGCAGGTTATAGTCTGTGAATACGGACGTAAAACTAACAGCAGATTAAACAGCTAAATGTAAAAGTATAAATATGATCCCTGTCAGTCTCCTAATCTAATAACTGTTTGTCAGAAATCAGTATTGTGAAAGAAATTGATAAGCTAATATACTAATATTGCCATATGGCTAGAATTTTGTTGACACCAATAGACAATCCACTTCAGAAAAATAGTTTTTAAAATGCATTCACTTACTTGGCGAACATTAATGATTTGATTCGAGGTTTGCAAACTAAGACTCAGAAAAAGTGAAATAAAATGATAATGCCATGTGATAATAACATGCATGCTGTTTAAATGCTATGTGTTTATCCTGTTTTGTCAGGTAACAAAACCTAAACACCTGTGCTGTATATCAGACAGCGATGGAGAGAGTGTAGATTACACACAGGTGCTCTCTAGTCATTAGCACTCATCAGGCAATGTCTATGGCCAACTGACTGCACTCAGACCAAAGGGGGCTGAATAATTACACACACCCCACTTTTCAGTTATTTATTTGTAAAAAAAAAAAAAAAATGTTTGAAATCATGTATGATTTTTGTTCCACTTCTCGCGTGTACTTCACGTGGAATTCCAATAAAATTGATTCATGTTTGTGGCTGTAATGTGACAAAATGTGGAAAAGTTCACGGGGGGGGGGGGGGCGAATACTTTTGCAAGCCACTGTAGTTGTCCTGAGATTTAACATTGTTACCAATAATAGGCTGAGGCATTCTCTGTCCATGCTCATAAGGAATCCCTCAATGTTTTTCAATTAGGGGACAGAAGCAGATCAGCCATGTTGTAGTTCAGGTGAAGAGGCGAGGTCACAGGAGGTCAATCTGAATGTTGATTATACAGTATATAACATATAATATGTGTGCGTGTATTATACATGTTGATTATACTAATATTTAGCATTATGAGGAGTGATAGGCTGAGGATGTAAGTGATTCATTAGTGTTTTTGGCAAAAGTTTTGAACTGACATTTCACTTTTTTGTCACGCTATTTCATCAGGTGGCAATGCTGTCCGGTCCTAGTGCAGTCAGAGGGGAAGAGTTAGGGTCAAAGGCATTGTTCACCGGCCCAAAAAAACTTTACTCACTATTTACTCCTTAAGTGGTTCCAAACTTTAATGATTTTCTTTATTTTGTTGAATACAAAATAAGATATTGGGGAAAAAAGCTGAAAACATTGACTTCCGTAGCAGGAAAAACAAATACTATGTAAATCAATGATTACAGGTTTTCAGCATTCTACAAAATATCATCTTTAGTGTTTATCAGAAGAAAAAAAGAACAGCCTGGACAATATTGATGTCAAACAAATATGCCAGCAGTTTATTTCTGTTAACGAGAGGCGAAGGCATGTTTTTGTCTCCTTCATATAGGAGCAATAGGCATTGAGCTGTTGTGTGGTACTCTACCTAGTAGTTCATGTTTAGATGTAATCTACTTTTATATATATATACAGATGATTGAGATGTTTCATTTGCACTAGGGCTCAATAAAGAATAGTTTTTATTTTATTAAAGACTATCTTTTTGTCAGTTATGAAACATTCCTTTAACTTTACACTATTCCTTAATTTAACTTAATGAATTGCATTTCGAGTGGATTAATATCAATCGAAGCATTGCTAGTATTAATGTAAAGTGATTTCGCACCATATTAAGAAAAACATGTATTCAGTGGACATAGTTGGGGTGGGAGGTTGGTAGGTGGATGGGGCAGGGGGTTGGGGGTTGGTGGGTGGAAAAGGGGATTGGGGGATGGGGTATTAGTTGGAGTCATAGGTAGCAAACCTATGCCCTTGTGTGTGTGTGTGTGTATGTGTGTGTGTATATATGGAAATATAATTAATATTTTCGTGTTTAATTACAAAAAAAAAAAAACATTTTAATGGTTAGTGATTCTTGCAGACATTTACACTATTTTTGAGAACTATTAAGTTCTCCTTCAACGTGTCATAGCCCATAACTGCCCCTTTGATCTGCTGGGTATGGCGGGGCGTCAACTGCTGATCAGTGTGTGTAAAGTACGCTACTTTACACTGATCAGCCGTCGACGCCCCGCCATACCCAGCACATCAAAGCAGCACACTCATAAACTCTCATAAACTCTCTCTTAAATAAATGAGCGTGCTGTTTGTGCAACAGCGCGACAAACATTACCTGTCCTTTTATGAACTGCACAAGTAGTGGTGGTCATTAACTGCTAGCTAACTGGGTAAGGGGGTTACAGTGGGGTCTGTAGCTCTGTGTCCAGAGCTCCGTTTTAGGGACCATGTTTAGCTTTAAAGTAAGTTACAGTTTTATTTCACTAAAAGCCATCTAATATGGATACCCACATAATTATGGATTATTATATTTATGATATAAAAAAAACACTGTTTTTAAAGAAAATATATTAAGTAACAGATAATATTAGGTTTATATTTCAAATTAGATAAAATGCTGATTTTCCAGCAGTAAAATTATTGTATCTCTACAGTTTACAAAACCTCCGCTGCGTGTATTCATTCACAGGCTCCAGAGCACGCACAGAGAAATAGGAGACTGTGGTTTAGGAGTGGATTGGAGAGAAGAGAGCTGTTCAGTTACTATAAAAAAAAATCTAAAAAAATATATAAAAACATATGATCTTTTTGAGTTATGAGGTTTTTTTTTATTATACATAAGACAACCTTTCAGTTTTGTAAATATTCTAGTTATAGTGTGTTAAGTTTTTCTTTAGGTTAAATGGTTTTGAGAATTAGACCATCCAGCTAAGATCAATATTATGTCGTTGATTGATAAAATCTGGATTAAGGATATTTTATTTTGTTTTATTTATTTAATTTGTATTTTTCATCTTCCCCCCTGAGGGATTGCCACCTTATTGTGGTCAGGGGATTTGCGTGCCTCAGTGCTTGGATGTTTACCGAGGGCTCAAGGGAGGTGTGTCTGTGTGTGTGTGTGTGTCTGTGTGTGTGTGTGTGCGCGCGTGCGCTGTAGCCTGTGCTTTTTTCAGCGGATTTTTCCGCTACCGCAGATCAGTTTATCAACTTGTAATATATAAATTTTAGGAATATATTAACATGTGGAGACATCATTATATGTTGAATGGAACTTGTAAGCCTTTGAATGGTGTTAAAAATACTTGCAAAACAAGTATTGCAGCCATACATTGGAGGGAACTTCTGAGGTGGTCAGTGATTGATGGCACGGTCGGTCGGAGGGGGTTGTGATCACACCTATAGATCTTTTGTTCTAGGCTATCGGTCAAATATCTCTCCACTTGGAAGCAAAAACATGCAAGGGATTTCAGCATCTCGACGCACATACTAAGCTGTTTATAAAGTAGACACTGTTTGTTTTTTCATTTTGTAATCTTTCCCGTGTTTACCGTGTACTGTACAATGTATATTCATTTTTTAATGAATTACTGTAAATAAACTACACATTCCGTTGATTTACCAGAAATGACTTTTCTGTTTTTTGTGTGTGCTAAACTAAACTTCAGGGTCAAAGTAATAGCGATTTTATTTGAAAAGTATTATATATTTACAATGCTGATAAGTTCAAGCTTAGATTCATATATAAACTGCTTCAAAGTCTTTCCACCCCGTGACCGCTGAAATCCGACAGACGCAGGGCTCAAGGGAGGTGTGTGTGTGTGTGTGCGCGCGTGTGTATGTGTGTGTGCGCGTGTGCGCTGCAGCCTGTCCTATTTTCAGCGGATTTTTCCGCTACCGCAGATCAGTTTACCAACTTGTAATATATACATTTTAGGAATATATTAACATGTGCAGACATTTAAGGGTGCGCTGCCCTCTCTTGCCCCTGCGTAGAGCCTACACACACACACACATCTATCTATCTATCTATCTATCTATCTATTATATAAATACACATTTGGAATCTGCATCTACATTTTCTGTTACAAGTATAGAATTAGGTTCAGCTGAGACTCATGATCAATGGTGTTAGGGTACTTATGTAGTGATAATTAGTTTCAGCCAAATCATTAAAACTAACAATGGACTATGACACTCTTGAGAGGGGATATGAAGGTGTTATTCATTTATTTATTCTCTACAAGGGTGCGAACTACAGTACAGACCAAACTGTAACTTTCTCTTATACTACTATAAAAATTCTAAATATAAACAAACAAAATACAGCTTTTTTTCCTCAGAGGTAAACGGAAAAGTTAAGTTATTCAGCTGTTTACTGTCACTGCAGCTTCTTCAAAGTCTTCCCACTCCGTGACCGCTGAAATCCGACTCGACACCACGTTAGGCTACGTCTTGACTCATTTGTATACCGACGGTGATTGGATGTTTCCCGAGGGCTCAGGGGAGTGTGTGTGTCTGTGTGTGTGTGTGTGTGTGTGTGTGTGTGTGTGTGTGTGTGTGTGTGTCTATGTGTGTGCGTGCGCGCGGGTACTTGTTCTACTGTTATAAAAACTCTAAATATAAACAAACAAAATACAGCTTTTTTTTCAGAGGTAAACGGAAAAGTGAAGATGTTCAGTGTCACTATGCAGATGTTACACTCAGTGGAGTTACCGAAAGCTTTGGTTTAGTCCTCATTGAGTTGCCACACATCATTTCCACATTTCACTCGCTTTTATTCCTCTTATGTGAGCATAAACAGTGAAACATTCCACAGGTTTATAATACACCGCGGCCAAGTGAACCACGTTCCCGTCGAACGAAACCAGGCATAATCGTGGTGTTTGCTTCGGTTATGACACACCATAGTTTATTATCTGCTGTGGTAGATCTGATTATTTATTCAAACACAATAATAAAGCTTTATATCCTCAGGAGGGTTCAGTACATTGTTTTAGCGATAGTTTCACGGAAGCGAGTTCAGAACTAATCTAACCAAACCAAAAAAAAAAAAACATCCGAAGCTTCAAATAGAATGAACGAACTAATGAAATTGATATATATGTAATTGATATACTGTATATACAGACTTGTGTGTGTCATTTTAATTCAAATGAACATTTTAATGCTTTCTGATAGACTTATCAACTTATCCACATACACTTATCAACACAAACTCTCCGTGCACGCACACACACAATCTCTAAAAAATTAATATTAATAACATACATATACAAATAAACAAATGTAGGTGTAATAAAAGTAGTCGTGATGTCAGTACTCGCCCAGCATACCAGCCTTTTGCAGCGGCTTAAAACGTATGAATTATCTTCAAATATAAAAAAAAAAAAGCGAAAAGACACTCGATTATTATGCATAGGTTATTTGTTTAATTCAAAAAGTTCATAAAAACACTTTAAAACGAGAGAAAAACTGTTAAAATCCTCGTTCGCCTTCTCATCGTTAGGTAGCGAGTGACGTCATGATTTGAATCTGCGCGCCACCGGGGAAACATAGGGAAACTGACTTTCCCGGACCACCGGCTTTTAGATAAAGTCCTTCTATGCGCCATCTGGCGGATATTCAGTGAAGCACAACACATTTATTTTAAATTCCCGAATGTTGCCTCCGGCAAGTCGCGGCAAGCCGCGCGCTAAATTGCGGCATCCCGCGGGAAAACACGCGCAGTCTTAAAGGCGACATCTGTACAAGTTCAAAATGCTTACACTGAGGCAACTGCTAAATGCAATAGGCCCGGGGGATTGGTTCACTATGATAGATCTCACAGACGCTTACTTTCATATGGAGATCTTCCCGTGCCACAGAAAGTTTCTGAGGTTTGCATTCGAGGGCGTGGCCTACGAGTACCTAGTGCTCCCGTTCGGCCTGTCGCTAGCTCCCCGAACATTCACGAAGTGCGTCGAGGCGGCTCTGTCTCCTCTTCGGGAGAGGGGCGTTCGCATACTGGCCCATACTGGCGAGCAGGCGGAGAAACAAACGGCGCTAGTTGTGTCTCACATTCAGACTTTAGGGTTCTCAATAAACATGAAGAAAAGCTCATTGACTCAAACAGTTTTCATTCCTGGGTCTGGAGATATGCTCCGTTACCAGCCGAGCACGTCTCTCAGAACACAGAATAGCTGTGTTTCAGTGCTGCCTTGCTCTGTTTCAGTTGCAACACAAACTTCGTTTCCGAGTGTTTTTACAGTTAATGGGAATGATGGCATCTATGATCGCTGTGGTGCCTCTCGGGCTGCTGAACATGCGTGCTTTTTAGCGCTGGGTGCGCTCTCACCGCCTATGTGCGGCACGCCACCTCAACAGGAGGTTGACAGTGACACCGTCATGCATGACAGCTCTTCTGCCCTGGAGGGAACCCAGGCTCTTACGTCAGGGCTCTCCGATAGGCAGGGTGTCGTTTCGCAAAGTGGTGTCAACAGATGCCTCGCTCAGCAACTGTTTGGAGCAGTGTTTTCAGCCCTGAGGCATTTTCGTCGGACCCTGACAGGCCATCATGTTCTGATGAGGACAGACAACACAACAGTGGTGTCGTATATAAACAGACAAGGGGGGACTCGCTCACTCCCACTGCTAAAACTCACTAAATCACACTGCTAAATCTCATTCTCTATTGCTTTGGTCCAGTGTTCATCTTCTGTCACTCAGGGCCACTCACATTCCAGGGCGCTGAAACAATTCGGCAGTGGACTGGGTTTACCTGCTTAGCAGATACTTGCTGCAGGGGAATACCTCTTGCTAATGCAATAGATGAGGCAATCCCCTTGGTTGAAAGAGCCCTGATTCCTAGAGGCGAAGTGAGCCCACGCGCCTCATAGGAGAGGGCAATAGCATCTCTCATCCAAAACATGTAGAAGCTGCTCTGACCTACGCCACTAGCTGATGCGGTGGACGTAAATCTGAAGAGCAGTAAAAGGCGAAGCATATGTTGGAAGGCAAGAGGTCCGCCTTGCTACATGAAAATCTCTCCCTGACTACTTCGGAGTGGGGTTCCCATTCCCCATGTGTCAGAGATAGACTGGACAGTACTACTGCTCCCGCATCCATGCTGGAATGTAAATCACCCTGAGGGACAGGAATCTGGTGCGCTAGCTATTAGCGGCACAAGCACAGTCCGCCCTGGCGATAATATATGAGACTGGCATAGTGTTGTCCACCGCACTAGGACATGGCAGCCTCTCAACTGCTGGAGGAAGTGCTTTAGGGCCAGAAATAGAGCCATCATCTCGAGGCAATTGATGTGCCATGCGAGAAGATAGCCTCTCCAGCTCCCTTGGGCTGGACAGTCATCTGAGACCGCACCCCAGCCTGTGAGGGAAGCATCTGTCATTAGCCTAGAGATGAGCTAGGACGACATGCTGATGTCGAAGCACTAACCACCGGATGCCCTGGGACTCCCGTAAGAACCAGGGCTAAATCCGTGCATTTTGTATATGTGCGGGTGAGCTAGACCAATGGAAGGACCCGAAACTGGTAAGCTTCGCCCCCGAAAGCGAACCTCAGGATCTTCCTGTGTTGTGGCAATGTTTCTGTGTGAAAGTAAGCGTCCTTAAATCGATTGTCAGAAATCAATCGCTTGGTAGGGTTGAGAGCAATCACCTTGACAGTCAACATTTGAACTGTATTCATTGATTTTCAGATAGCGGGAGAGCCCGCAAAATCTGAAAAATTGGACGCAGCCCCCGTTCCTCTTGGGAACCAAGAATACCGACTGTAGTAGCCTGACTCACTGTCTGGTGGGGGAACATGTTCAATGGCCCCCTTCCCCAGCAGCTTTGTCAGCAGATGCGCACTTTCTGGTTTCATGGAAGTGGAGACCACGGCATTGAAAACACAGAGGGTTAAGTGAGAACTGAATCCTGTAGTTTCTCTCTCCAGTGCTTAGTACCCAAGGAGATATATTTGGCAGTAGCTTCCACGTTGCCAGCAGAGGTGGAAAGAGTAATAAAATTTTTTACTCAAGTACAAGTACTGTTACTTCAGTGAAATTTTACTTAAGTACAAGAAAGTTACCATAATAAAAATCTACTCAAGTAAAAGTTACCGAGTTACTTTTTTATTTTTATTTTTTTAACAGCGGGGGTGGGATGAGGCATTCTAGCGTAGTTCAAAAAAGATGAGCAGATATAAATCTCAAACTAGTTGTTTTTAACTGAAGGAACACCTTTGCATAATAAAGCTGTTGTCTTTCTTGTGCTTGAAAATCAAAGTGGTCACTTAAATATGGTGTTACGTCCCAGTCTAGGGCCAAACAGCAAAAGAATGGTTCAGGGTTCTATTTTAAACTGTATGGAAATGGTGGTATATGGCAGAAAGAACTAGATCCAATCATTAACTGATGAAATAATGAGGTTTGTATATACACACACACACACAGCAGGAGGAGGAGGAGGATCAGATTCAGGATGGACCCAGGACAAAATAATAAACAAAATGGTATTTATATTTAGTAGCTACATTACCTGCAAAAAAACAACAACACACAAACAAAAATACTCCCTAAACCAAAAACAATGAAATTATCTACAAATATATACAAAGACCAACCAAACCAAAGGGACAAAGCAATAATCAAAGTCAATGGGAGGCAAAAAGTCAAACCGGAATACACAACCAAATATCAAAACACCAAAATCACAACCTCTTTCATCTTTCCCGCGTCTCTCTCCGGTTTATATCGCACTAGTCGATGGCGTCACTCAGGGCGGACGCGACCGTGTGGAAGGTCAGGTAGCTGCCGATGTCAGAAAACCTGGAGTGGAGTCTGGAGCGGCGCGCGACCAGGATATGATACACACACGCGGCACAACGGAGCATTTATAAAGCATAATATCTTTTATTAATTTAGCATTTTCATTCATTTATTTTTTACTCAGTAGCGAATATGATTTAAAATGTAGCGAATTACAATACTTCAAACAAAACGTACTTAAGTGAAAGTAAAATTACAGATTTTTAAAACTACTTTAAGTAGAAATACACAAAAAAGCTACTCAATTACAGTAACGCGAGTAAATGTAATTCGTTACTTTCCACCTCTGGTTGCCAGTTTCTCAGAAATGGGCAAAAGTTTCGGCAGCGTGGTTAAACGGGGGGGGGGGGGGGGGATGGGTTGTGGAGGGGGTGTTAGATGTTCGGCATCCTGAAACATGGCAGGAAAAAAGGAAGAACTAACAGCCTATTGGAGACTGGTGTTGCCCGAAACACTAGTGGTGGCGGAGCAAGAACACCGACCTCCTGGGGGTGCCAGGGAGAACACTTCATTCGTTTGAAAGGAATTCTGGGTGCCTCTCCCTATTGGGGGGCCACCCCCATTCATTTTATTTTACTTATATATATATATATATATATATATATATATATATATATATATATATATATATATATATATATATATATTATTATTATTTTTTTTTTTAAATCAGTCTGACCTCCTGGGGCAGATAGTGCAACGCGGCGCACCCCAATCTTTACGAGGAGGTGCCCGGGTCCAAAAAAAACACACACTCCTTGTGTTTATGCCTCGCAAGAGTCAGACCTGGTCGAGACTGGGTGGCCGACAATCCCGACTCTTGAGCACGGCGGGGAGGGAATTTCCCAAAAGCTTGTTCGTATAACTTCGCCCCAGAACCTAGTGGCGGCTGAGTTAACGACATCACTAAACAGGCCGGAAGGCGAGATAGGGGCATTAAGGAGGAATGCACAACCCTATCCTAAGTCTCTCAGCAGGTCAGCCTGGTAGGCCTGCAAAACCGCCCTGGTGTGCAGAGGAACACCAAGCTGACCTACTGCCTGAAAAGCTTTCCCCTCCAGGGAAGATGAAAGTCTACACAGCTAGAAAGGAAGTATAAGCTTACCAGGAAGGATGATGTCCCAGGAGAGAGATAGCCTGTGAAGCGTCTCTTCTATCTGGGCGTCATCATATAACCCCACGCTTCCACATCAACTATATTTAAATAAATAAATAAGTTGATGGCAGGAAAAACACGGGATGAATACAGCTTACTCCATGAAAGGGTTAACTCATATGGAGGAGGGGGGGGGGGAGTTGAGGCTCCGCCCCCCGGCCACCTGACAGAGCCTGCCGTCTACTGTTTTTTTTTTTTTTTAAGTGCTTAAGGCTATTTTCATCTCTGCTAAGCAAGAGAGGAATCCTCGTGATGAGAGCCAAAAGAAAGGAGCCTACCTCCATCTGCTGCAGCTCTGTCAGATGCACGAGTTTTAAGCCAGGAATGCGCGGCGGCTCGAAGCTTCTCACGGAATGCGGTCGAAGCAGTGTAGAGATTGCACTCCGATATGGATTATCACACACGGAGGGATATCTAGTTTAAACTCGCCATATTGGTGAGTTAAACACCTTCTTATTTTGCTGGTTTAAACACAGACACGCTCACAACAAGGCTTTGAAGACAAATGATCTGAGGTTTGTTGCCGGCTCACTTGTATTTATAACCTCCAACTGCATCTAATCAGATGACGTCACCTGATCGAGGTTATAAATAGCCAAAAATTTTGGCATGTTTGCACACATGCTTCACGACCGGGAACGCGACAAAATGGTTCCCATAGCGTTTTCACGCAGCATCGAGTGTAGCCTTGAAAGGGAACAATATTTATACTTTGTTCCTCTCGCTTCACAACTCATGAGAACAGACTGAAACCAGAACCGAACCGGAGATTAAGGAAAAAGTGAGAAGCAAGAATCATATGTGGAAAGATTAAGCATGCAAGGTCACAGGATGACTACTTCTTTTTCTTGTCTGCAATGCGATTTAGACAAATTAGAGTTGCTGTCAATACTTTACAGTTGAAATTTAACTCGTAACTCATTAATAAAGTTCGCTTCAGAAAAAAAACGTTTATTGCTAGTGCTCTTTTACCATTTAATGCTTTAACACACCTGACTCAGTTTGTTCAGAAATGGCATCTCACTGGCGAGCCTTTGTCTGAACACGCCGTTTTCACAAGGGGTGGGGGTAAGAAACATGCATCTCGGTTTATTAATCCGCGCGCTCTGTTCGTTATTATTTTATTTATTTATTTGTTTACCACAGGACCCCTGTGGGGCTCCGTAGGTTCAGGTTTTTACACGAAAACGGTGTTTTGTGAATATCCACACTATTAAAAACTGAAATATTGCTAATTGTACGTCCTGAGATTAAGATGAACATTAATTGGGAGTCATGAAAGCGAGAATCACATCCAAAACAGAAAGGTAAACTTACCTCAAACACGACAAACTCCAGCTCCAGCCACGCCGTGTTGTACCTCCGTGATGATTCCCAACCGACTGATCCACAGCGCGGGCACAACGTCTCCAAACACGCATGCGCGGTTCAATTTGGACACATTTTCGGCTTCAGTAGACACACAATACTTCAGACTGAAACACGACTGCCCCCTACAGGTAATGAAGGGCATTTTCACAGCTTCCCGCAAACAGCCATCCAGGGAAACTAATCGATGTTAAAGGATAGGCGTGCAGGTCCAACCCACTGGCGCTGATTGACAGAACGACTCATTCTGCTGAAAAGTCCCATTATGAAACAAATAGGCCATCGGGAAAAAAATGACATTTTGAAATAAAAACAGCATGAATTAAATAAAATGCCTGTGCAATAATCTCTGTTATTGGGAAAAATAATGACCATGAAATATTATTTCATAATAATAAGTAAATATATTTCACAATAATAAGCTTTTTTTCAAAATATGTTCCATTATTTCACAATATCATTCTCATATTACATATATGTGTCTTATTTATTCATAGAGTTATTTATTTCATAATGCCCTATTTATTTATTTAATTTTGAACACTTTGGAGATCCATAGCGGACCCCCATGTGTTTAGAATGAATAGCAAAAGGCAGCTAATAACCGTGCACTATCTGACTCGGACAACCTACTGTAATTTCTGGTGTACCCTACCCTGACTGGCTCGGCTGGTTAGTAGCAGTAACATTAATCATAGATATATTAACCTCCTAGCTGTCGTAAAGTCTTTAACTTTTACTAAATGTGTTTCATTCTTTTCTGCTAAATTTCCATAGTAACAAACTAAATAAAACTAATAAAACACATTCAAATACAGTCAGGAATTTCGAGTCTTATACCGCTATCTCACCTACGTGGTTCGCACGGTGGCTGTAAGTATGGTTCATCATGATTCACCGCATGAAAAACTTAAATACTGTGATTACGTTTATCTTTACACGCGAAAAATTAAAACATGGGACCGCGGACCTTGCAAAATTTTGCGGGACGTCGGGCGGTAACTCGCGGCGGCTCACGTGCCTAACACACATGTTAAAACTAGTGTTTGGTGTCCATAAACTACACTAAACGTTAAAGTAACGTTAACACAGTAAATGTTGCACTAATGGCGGATTTCACCTTGTGTTTAATGTGAGAACAATACCTAGGTGACTAACCTCATGCTAACTACATTTAGCTAACCCAGATAGCACACACACGTCGCGGAGACGTCTATGCGACGTCGTCTTTTTCATCTGGCAGATGTCTTGCAGATGTCTGGAAAAGGGCGTTTGCTCATCTGGAAGACGTCGCCGAGACGTCCGTGCCGATGTTAGAACGATGCTTAGCCTACGTATTTAAGACGAATATGAATTAAAACGACCCTGATCCGCTCTTTAATCAGATGTTTATACATCTGCCAGATGTCGGATAGATGTCGTTTTATTAAAACACCCCCTCCCATTATTTTAATTAAATACCCTCGGCATGTCTATAATGCTCCCTAATGCATGCTACAATGACCAAATATGATAATTAATAAATAAACCACACTCTCAACTAATAATAAAACACAGATTTGTTTATTTTTTTAATAAAAAAATACATTTTATAAAAAGCAAACATTTGATTAATAAAAAAAAAAATGAAATAACAGCAACTTACAAATGAGGTCTCAATTTGAAAAGATGTACAAAACATAAAACAAGGACACTTTCAGTCACAAACTGCTGTGAAAAAATATAGAGATAGATATTCTTAAATACTTAAATAATTCTTTTGATTGTGTAAAGCTGTTTTGAGACAATGTCAATTGTTAAAAGCGCTATCCAAATAAAATTGAATTGAATATTCAATTAAAATTCATGATACTTAATTTAGCAAATTAACAATATTTATACTTTGTTCCTATCGCTTCACAACTCATGAGAACAGACCGAAACCAGAACAGAACCGCAGATTAAGCACGCGCATATAACCGTTGGTATTTTAAGTGTGATTAAAATACAAGAAATAGCTTAAACTAAAATAACGTGACTAAACATCGCTAAACAACAGAGACATTTATGTTCAGTATTTCATTTCTATTTAGAAAGATATGTGGCTGCTAATGCTAGCAACCTAACTAAATGCCTGCGTCATGCTAGCACTACAGTTAACAGTTTAGCATTCATTCATCACTTCACCATCTTCGTATCCCTGAAAACATTTTACAGAGAAAGCTAAGAAGCTCAGACATCTTAGCCGTTTCTTTCATACACAGGTGGGGTTCTTTGGCTAACTAGCAGCTATTCTCAGCTAAATTATCATACCTCAGACTAGGCCTGGGCGATAAAACGATAACGATATGTTTCGCGA
The DNA here is from genome assembly GCA_030522415.1 of Channallabes apus. Lineage (NCBI taxonomy): Eukaryota > Metazoa > Chordata > Actinopteri > Siluriformes > Clariidae > Channallabes > Channallabes apus. Next base: position 36,214,998 of record CM060104.1, read on the forward strand.
TAGACACGTGATCGATATCAATAAAAAATGTGTTTGATAGATCGTTCGATATTTTTTATTCTTTGTCGGAAGAAAACAGAGGTCGTGAAGCTAGTTTGGTTGCTGGGTAATAACTTTAGTCTCACTAGCCGCATTGGCGGGTAGTTTATCAAAATGCACAACTAACATCTATAATATTACTTGCTTTTTGTGTGAGACAACCAGAGGAAAAGAAACGGAGGCATGGAGAAAAACGGTATTCTTCTTTTACTGCATTCAGTGCACACAACACATAGTATACAGCGTGGTATTGCCCCCTGGTGGCCCGTCAGTGAATTAACATCAAACTTGTAGTTTTCTCTAAAGGCATCTGATATAATAAACGCATTGCACTATTTTATTACACTTTATTAAGCATTTCTTACATTTTCTTTAAATTTTGCACCTTAAATGTTGAGATAATTAAGTGTTCATTGTGACTTTAGACTTATGTGTACATTTTAATTATTAGATTTTTCCATGGTTGTTGACATTTCTGTCTTAATAACTGATGGGACTATGATCATAGGTAGGTTAAGTTTAAAATAAAAATGTTTAAATATAATATATTCTTCTCCTGGTCCTTATTTTAAATGCGTCATAAAAAATATCAATAATTATCGATATCGACCGATATGAAACACTGATATCGTGATACAGTTTTCATCCATATTGCCCAGCCCTACCTCAGACCAGTGGCGGTTTTAGGCATGGGCAATCATCATTTTTACATGTCACGTGGGGGGCGGCAAACGAACCTGGAGGAAAAAATTATAATCTGTGCCGCTAAGCGGTTTTCTATTCGACACCTGCGCTGTGACCGAGCCGCCCCTGCTGCTGAAGTAGCCGCATAGAAGTTAAGCGAGCGGGGCAGAGAGTGTATGACGGGGCGGGAGGAGAGAGGAAATGGTGGGGGGGGGGGCGGCGGGAGCCTCGCCCGGGGAGTAATTCAGTGTAGAACCGCCACTGCCTCAGACCAGCCTTACGTTCACACTATTGCTTCTCCTATTGATAACACAACCCTAATGTGTCTCCTGCACACAAACATGACAATAACAACTTACCCCAACTTTTTGTTTGTTAATGTCGATTATTTTTTCTGTAATGTAACGTACACCTTTCCCCAGTCTGGCTTCTATTCTGTCTCCTTCATATTTTTGTCTTGAAGCCATTCTTTGAAGCAGACTAAAAAGATATGTGAAACAAATAGGATTGGTTAGACAGAAAAATTATAACCTTAGCACCAAATCTGGCATCAAAATGTTTGCAGTCTATAAGAATATAGACAATAATCCATACAAAGAAAAGATGATCAACTGCTATAACTGTAGTTTTTTGTGCATGTGTGCATTCTTGTTTGTCTGTACACTGTGACATACAATATAGTATAGAATCTTTTGGCTTCCTTCAAACAGCAAGTGGCATCTGCTACCAAGGATGACATACCTTTTAATGTTGTGAGTTTCTGTGGTGTTAAAGGCTGTCTGGTGGTTTTTGTAGTAGGACACTCTTTCCTTTGTTAGGCTCCTTTCCCCCAATGTTTTTGTACCCCAAAATGCCACTGCTAACTCCTTCAAAAGTCTTTGGTGTTGTTTTTGATACTGGACCAGGCCTCTTTACGGACTGTAATTTCTCCTCCCAAGAGAATCTAACAAATAACCAAAACAAAACTGATTTGATTGTTAAAACATTGTAAGTGTCATGTCTGCTAACTGGTAAATTCACACACAGAGGAACGCAGGTGCAGGAAATACAGTCTTTTATTCAGAGTCCCGTTTTTGATTTGAACAAACTTAGGTATCATACATTACATTAAGCCCCGAGGGCTCTTCTCCAGGGGCGGTCTGCAGGCGGAAACACAAAACACGAAATAAGAATCACTCGAAGAATTATACTTGAAAGTAACTGAGAACTGCAACAGAACCGGGATCAGTCCGAACGCGAGAAGCCGTCTTGCTTCCGCTGCCTCGCCTGCAGATACCGCCGTAGACCTGAGAGAGATAGAGAACAGATACATGGGGTGAACGGGAATGGTGTGCACAACGGTGACCAGACATTGTGGTATGGGTTCGGCTGGGTTAAATAGTGAGACACACAAGGTAGACACAGGTGATTTTTCTTTGTTGTTAATGAGTGACACTGACATACGTAGACACACTAGGGGGAGACAAAGCCTACGGCTCAGTAATCCGGTGAACCTGATCTCCGGGGCTGGGGCAGATCGGATGTTACAGTAAGTTATTGTTTGTGTTCCTACATTTGTATCTCAATAAATTAGAATATAATTGAAAAGTTTATTTATTTCTGTAATTCAATTCAAAAAGTGAAACTCATATATACAGTGGCTTGCAAAAGTATTCGGCCCCCTTGAACTTTTCCCCATTTTGTCATATTACAGCCACAAACATGAATCAATTTCATTGGAACTCCACGTTGGAGCACCGGCACCTGGCACCAGCACAGTGTAGTGGAAATGAGCTACAATAGCAATAACATTAATTACAATGAATATTAATATATAAAAATTGTAAGTAAAAAAGTTATTGAAATGCGTAAATAATAAATAATATTGGACTCACCTTTCTCCTTCAAATCATTTAATGCTGATGCTGCAACGGCTTTCTTTAAAGTATGTGTGGTATTCCAAACTTTACAGATTGGCATGGTCTATAGTCTGAGATATTTTGTGTAGTAATATTAGATGGTGAGCAAAGCTTATGAAAGTTATATCACACCTGATATCAATCTATAATACAATGGTAATGGTTTCTCCAATATAATCCTATCAATATACACGAACGGTAAGGTAATTAGGCCATTTTTTGTTGTTGTGTATGCATAGGCATCAATGCAACAGGCAATGGAAACGTGGGGGTCATTTTTGTGACTTCTAACATAGTGTTTCTGAAATTATTCAAATAAATGGGTAGAGTAACCACATAAGTTACACTGAAAAGTTCCTTCTTCCATTCTTTCAAATTCAGTGGAACATATATATTCTGCAAGGGAATGTTAGTGTTCTAAAATACAGTATATGAAAGTCTAATGTTCATCAGTACATTACAGAAAATAATGAACTCTATCACAATATGCAAATTTATGAGAAGGACCTGTATCTGTACATCAAATACTATAGCCTGTTTTTATGATTTTTGACAAATTAACGTTTGCAATTGCCTGTTATGCTTTGAAACCTACGTTAGCTACATATTACATAGATTCACAATCAAGCTAACCGCGTCCGTTAGAATCTAACTGCCACAGAACATTCTAGAATATTACTGCCTATTATTTACCTCAGTGCTCACCTTGTAACATCACACACAAATGTTTTCTGTATGAAACACAATTACCACGGATACTTTGTAACTTCAGCATACCGCAAATATAAACACATTTCTAACTTCTAATTTCTTTTTATTAGTTTCGCGCTTCCACTTTAAAAAACGGGATCCAGGAAAGGCTGATCACTGCGCATGCTCAGTACCACTCGCTAGACTGCGATGTCACTCTGCGCAGCGCCGCCTATGTGTTGCCACTGATAGCACATCGGTGTTCTAAACTAGTTTTTAGTTTGCAAATCCGGTGTATGTTGTAGTCAGATGTGGCATTTAGGCGATTAGTAAAACATTTTGAAAAGTGTATGTGTATAATTTTATAATAATGGTAGAATGGTATATTGTTTTAGCACAATATATATACAAATTCAATCTAAAACTGTCAAAAACAAAGCTTTCGCGTCCGATGTATTATTTAAACTGAATAGAAATATTATTTTACCTTAGTTCTAATCCGGATTTTTGAGTTTTTGTGTAATTTTTATGTTTTTATGTAATTTTTGTGTTTTTACGTGTAATAATAACATGAAGTGCACAATATCTGACATCTGTGTTCTGTGTTTGAACTTATGTGTTCTGTATTTAAATACACATGTGCAACTTCAGAATACCCATGTTCAGTATTTGAACATAAACATGCCATTTTAGAACACTTTTTGGATCATGTCATTTGCGTCATTTTATTTTAGAGTGTGAAAGGGTGTCTTATGAATAATAAAAAAAACTAAGTTAAAGCAGATGGGCTATAGAACAGATCATATTGTATTTATTTATTTATTTTATAGTAAATGAACAGCTCTCTTCTCTCCAATCCACTCTTGCTACGTCTTGACTCATTTGCATTACCGACGGTGATTGGATGTTTACAGAGGGCTCAGGGGAAGAGTGTGTGTGTGTGTGTGTGTGTGTGTGCTGCAGCCTGTGTGCGGAGGGACAGAGACTTGAAATCTAATACCGTATTGTGTAGTGTCCCTTTTTCGGCAGACTTTTCCGCTACCGCAGATCATTTTATCAACTTGTAATATATTCATTTTGTGAGTATATTAACATGTGCTTTCTCAACATTTAAAAATTTTGATTTGAGGGGGTAAGACATTTATTTGAGGGGGCGCTGCCTGCTCTTGCCGCCCCCACCACCCCCCGTAGAGCCGGCCTCGGTCATAGCTGATGCTGCAGCTTCCCGTCCACATACCAGAAAATTTCGGATGATAAAGATACGTCGTATAGACGTAAAGACGATGTATCATTTAACAGCTCAAACAGGCGATCTACAGACGATCAAAATACGACTATAAAAAAACGAACGTGATGTTCACCAGATGATACAATCTTTAGCAGACGTCTCCGCGACGTACCTGTGCTATCTGAGAAGTTATCTTAGGTTTGTCTATCGGAAAATACAGTAATACTCATCTCTCTATCAAAACGTATTCTGTTTTAAACAAGGACAATATGGCTTGATTTTAATTGAATAATACAAGAATTAAATAACACATTAAAATCTAATAAATAAGCCTGATTAAAATATGTAAAATATGTAACATCTAAAAGTGGTCAAAATCTGTTTTTTCAGTGTGGGTTCTGTGCCATTTTTGAAAAGCAAAAAACTAAATCAAAACATTATTGTTTTAGAATGTGGAAAATAAATCCAAACCGTTGTCCAAATTTATGACTGCTGTGTCCACACTTTTGCCCTTGATCCCCAATTACTCAGTTTGGCTGGGCAGATCATTAAAAAAAATAAAACAAGGTTGACCAGGGTTTAATTCTTAGCCCAAATTTATCCTTTTCAGCAATCTCCTTAGTTCACAGTGGGCACAAACTCGTGGAATCCACGTAAAGAATATGTGTTCCCTTTCAAGGCTACACTCAATGCTGCGTGAAAACGCTATGGGAACCATTTTGTCCAGTTGCCGGATGTGAAGCATGTGTGCAAACGCCAAAATTTGGCTATATATATATATATATATATATATATATATATATATATATATATATATAACCTCGGTCAGGTGACGTCATCTGATTAGATGCAGGTGGAGGTTATAAATACAAGTGAGCCGGCAACAATTCAATTCAATTCAATTCAATTTTATTTATATAGCGCTTTTAACAATGGTCATTGTCTCAAAGCAGCTTCACAAAAATTAAAGAAATTTAACAAATCATAATAATAATAATAGAAAATAAATAAATAAAAACAAATAATAATAATAATTATAGAAAAGAAAATAATTGGAAGTGTGGATGTGTGAGAAAAATGTGCAGATAATAATGAGACGAATGAATGAAATTTCTCTGATGAGCAAGCCAAGGGTGACGGCGACGGTGGCAAGGAAAAACTCCCTGAGATGGCATTAGGAAGAAACCTTGAGAGGAACCAGACTCAACAGGGAACCCATCCTCATTTGGGCGATAACAGATAGAAATGGTATAACATCTTGTCTGTTGTGCAGGTGAAAATTCAATATGACAGAAATTATTTAAATTGACATGAAGACCAGTTCAGCATAGGGACGGGTCAGTAGGTGCAGAGGGCAGATGAGGTCTGGATCACTGGAAGCACAGGAGCAGCATGTGTAGCTCCAACCATCATAAAGCTGAATCCAGCTGGAGCTGGTCCTTCTCTGGATGCCTCAGGAACCTCGCAGGGTCGGCCTTTGTCTACTGAAGCTGGCAAAATCTCCCGATGCCTCGGGATGGGTAGAGAAATACAGAACAGATGGGGAGAATTAGCGTAGTTGCCATTCGGTATAGGTGTACTGGAGTATGAGTACTGGGATGAGTTATGTGTATGCCAGATTAAAAAGATGCGTCTTGAGTCTACTTTTGAACTGAGAAACCGTGTCTGCTCCCCGAACACTGTCTGGAAGGCTATTCCAAAGCTTTGGAGCTAAATATGAAAAAGCCCTACCCCCTTTTGTAGATTTTGAAATTCTGGGAACTACCAGAAGTCCGGAGCTTTGTGATCTTAAGGCGCGTGGTGGATTGTAGCGCATCAGAAGACTGGTTAGGTATGTGGGAGCTAAACCATTTAAGGCCTTGTATGTAAGTAATACTATTTTGTAATTTATTCTAAACTGAACAGGTAGCCAGTGCAGGGATGATAATATTGGGGTTATATGATCATATTTTCTGGATCTAGTGAGAACCCTGGCAGCTGCATTTTGGATTAACTGAAGCTTGTTTATTGAGGATGCAGGACAACCACCTAGTAATGCATTACAATAGTCCAGTCTGGAGGTCATGAATGCATGAACTAGTTTTTCTGCATCAGATACGGATAAGATGTTCCTAAGTTTAGCAATATTTCGAAGATGGAAAAAGGCTGTTTTTGTGATATTTGAAATGTGATTTTCAAAAGACAAGTTACTGTCTAATATTACTCCCAGATCTTTTACTGCTGAGCTGGTAATAACAGTACATCCTTCTAAGCGCAAGCTGAATTGTGAAAGCTGTTGTGTGCTGGTTTTTGGGCCAATAAGTAATATCTCTGTCTTATCTGAATTTAATAAAAGAAAGTTATTGGTCATCCAATCTTTTATGTCCTGGACACACTCAGTTAATCTAGACAGCTTAGGTATTTCGTCTGGTTTAGTTGAGATATATAATTGGGTATCATCAGCATAACAATGGAAACTAATCCCATGTCTTCTAATGATGTTACCCAAGGGAAGCATGTATATTGAGAACAACAGAGGTCCTAAAACTGACCCTTGTGGGACCCCATATTTCACTGGCATTACACCAGACGGTTCTCCATTTAGATCTACAAAATGGTAGCGATCAGACAGGTAAGATCTAAACCATTTTAATGCCTGTCCCTGAATACCTATATAATTTTGTAAGCGATCTATGAGAATATTATGATCTATAGTGTCGAATGCAGCACTAAGATCGAGCAGGACTAGCAATGAGATGCAGCCTTGGTCTGAAGCTAAAAACAAGTCGTTTGTAATCTTAACTAGTGCAGTTTCTGTGCTATGATGGGGCCTGAAACCTGACTGAAATTCTTCAAGGATGTTGTTATCCTGCAAGAATGTGCAAATTTGAGCTGATACTACTTTTTCTAGTATTTTTTATATGAACGGGAGGTTTGAAATCGGTCTGTAATTTGTTATTTCATCCGCGTCCAAATGAGATTTTTTAAGAAGTGGCTTAATAACTGCTAACTTGAAAGGTTTAGGGACGTGACCTAGATGTAATGAAGAATTAATAATGTTTAGGAGTGGCTCTCCAACCGTAAGCATCACTTCTTTTAAAAATCTGGTTGGGATTGGGTCTAACAGGCACGTTGTTGATTTAGCCGAGGTGATGAGTTTATACAGCTCTTCCTGTCCTATACCTGTAAAGCAGTGAAAATCTAAATGTGAAGCTATAGGCTGAACTGGATCGTGAGATACTATTAGAGGTTGAACCTCCATTATTTTCTTCCTGATATTATTGATTTTTTCATTAAAGAAGTCCATAAAGTCTTCACTTCTAAACTGTGATGGGAGACTCTCTGCGGGCATCTTAGGTTTTGTTAGGCGAGCCACTGTACTAAATAAGTACCTGGGATTGTTTTGGTTTCTTGCTATCAGTTGGCTAAGGTGCTCGGTCCTAGCAGTTTTTAGAGCCTGTCTATAGCTGCACATACTGTCTTTATACGCAATTCGAAAAACTTCTAATTTAGTTTTCCTCCATTTTCGCTCGAGGTTACGGGTTGCTCTCTTTAGGGCGCGAGTATGACTGTTGTACCACGGTGCAAATGTTTTATCTCTGACTTTTTTTAATCTGATGGGAGCAACAGTGTCTAATGTACTGGTAAAAATAGTGCCCATGCTGCTAGTCACTTCATCTAGATCATCTGCATTTAGGGGTCTAATAAGAAATTGGGACTTATCCGGCAGATTACTTGTGAATCTGTCTTTAGTAGTGGGATTCATATTTCTAACAGATTGATAACGTGGGGAGACACAGCTAATCTGTTCTACGGGTAGAGTATATGTCAGGAGGTGATGATCTGTGATATCATCACTTTGAGGTATGATCTCTATATTAGAGACATCTATACCATGGGATATAATTAAATCTAGCGTATGATTAAAGCGGTGAGTTGCTCCAATTATATTTTGCTTAACCCCAAAGGAATTTAGTAAATCCATAAATGTGAGTGCTAAAGCGTCGTTAGCATCATCTACATGAATGTTAAAGTCTCCTACTATCAACACTTTGTCAGAGTTAACCAATAGGTCTGATAGCAGATGTCCAAATTCTTTAAGAAAATCGCCATATGGCCCCGGGGGTCTGTACACGGTGGCCAGGGTAAAATATAGCAAGGGTTTATTACGTATTTCATTTAGTGCAACATTAATGATAAGCACTTCAAATGAATTAAACCTGGGCCTTATTTTCTGGGTAACAGTGAGTACATCATTGTAGATAGTGGCGACACCACCACCGCGACCAATTAGACGGGGCTCGTGCTTATAGAAATATCCTGACGGAGTAGACTCATTCAGACCAAAATATTCATTTGGTTTAAGCCAGGTTTCAGTGAGACAGAGTGCGTCAAGGCAATAATCTGAGATAATTTCATTAATAATAAGTGCTTTAGGCGCAAGGGATCTAATGTTGAGTAGTCCAAACTTTAGAGGTGGATTTTGACTACTTATTTTGCCTTTTTCATTTTTTACGGTTATCAGATTGTTTCGGGCAAATTTAACAAATTTATTCTTTTTTCTCAGTATTCGGGAAACAGACACAGTTTCTATAGGACAAGCTATGTGTGTGCGTCTATCACTACGGTGAGTTGTGATGTGTCTAATATGTTTGGAATCTACAGTATGACTTACCGCCAGTCAGATGGTTCGTAGTGTCCTGGAGATGTTGTCAGAGAGGACCGCTGCTCCAGCTCTGCTAGGGTGTAGGCCATCGGTGTGATAGAGCCTAGGACGCTCCCAGAAAACATTCCAGTTATCAACAAAGCGTAATTTCTGTTGTTGACACCAAGATTGTAACCATTCATTGAAGGCAAATAATCTACTGAACTTCTCGATTCCTCGCTGAAATGTGGGAAGCGGTCCAGATACGATGATCCTTGTCGTGGGTGATGTGCTGCGGACCTTCTCGACCAGGCTCCTGAAGTCCTTCTTTAGGATCTCCGTCTGCCTCAGCCTGGTGTCGTTCGTGCCGGCATGAAGGACCACAGCTCCAATGTTCTTCCTCAGGGCAGCAGGCACCTGTGCAGCAACATCAAGAACACGTGCACCAGGTAAACAGCGTGTGTACACCTTACCTTTAGCCGTGGTAGCACGCACGTGACGAACGATAGAGTCTCCGATGACCAGGACGTCGTGTGCCGTCTCGCGGAGAGGAGCGAAGCGGTTTTGTGTCGAGATGTCGAAGACGGGTGGTGGTGGTGGAGGGGGAGAGGTCCTCGCCCGGGGCTTGGCGTGCTTCTTCCGCCGCTGCTGTATCCAGGGTCTGTGGTATCCCGGCGCCGGGGTGTAGGAAAACTGGGCGGGCCGCGTCCTTGGTGTGTTGGACCTGGGCAGAGAAACACGCGGGGTTGAGGTTGTAGGAGAATTCTCACGCCGAGAATTTACCTGGGACAGGTGAGTGTCGGTCCGCGTCGATTCCAGCGTGGCTTTCCGCTGCTGTAGCCGGGCCAGCTTCACCTGTAGCTCACGGATCAGCTTCTCCACGGCCTCCACCTCCAAATCCACCGAGTGCAGCTCCAATGTCTCCTCACCTGCACTCAGAGGCAGAATCACAACCGACATGGTGTCTAAACACGGAAAATAATCGGTGTGAGGAAGCGAAAACAAACTTTACAAACAAACAAACAAACGTGATAGCCGGGCTAGCGGGCTAGCGATACTAATGCTAATTAGCGATGCTAATGCCGGCTAAAAGCGGTGTGCTGCAAAACAATTAAAACTTAACGATATAACACGCGTTTCGAGTAAATATATTATAAGATACTTATCCGTTTTATGTACACTCTTCGTAAGGGGACGAAAAAGTTTAAAAGTTGGTCAGTATGGTGGAGCTCGGAAAAAAGCAGCGTCTCAGCGTCCTCGTACAAGGGTTGCCAGATCAACAAACCTCAGATCATTTGTCTTCAGCGTTGTTGTGAGCGTGTCTGTGTTTAAACCAGCAAAATAAGAAAGTGTTTAACTCACCAATATGGCGGAGTTTAAACTAGATATCCCTCCTTGTGTGATAATCTATATCGGAGTGCGATCTCTACACTGCTTCGGTTAAGTGCGCGCGCCCCGCATTCCATGAGAAGCTTCGAGCCGCCGCGCATTCCTGGCTTAAAACTTGTGCATCTGACAGAGCTGCGGCAGATGGAGGTAGGCTCCTTTCTTTCGGCTCTCATCACGAGGATTCCTCTCTTGCTTAGCGGAGATGAAAATAGCCTTAAGCACTAAAAAAAAAAAAAAAAAAAAAACAGTAGACGGCAGGTTCTGCCGGGGGGCGGAGCCTCAAGGACGCTCCCCCCCCCCCCCTTAGCTCTCTCCATATGAGTTAACCCTTTCATGGAGTAAGCTGTATTCATCCCGTGTTTTTCCTTTTCAGGCAGTAGGTCAGCTTGGTGCTCCACTGCACACCAGGGCGGTTTTGCAGGCCTACCAGGCTGACCTGCTGAGAGACTTGAGTACTGGCGGGGCTCTTCAAGATAAGGCATATTGGAATTATGCCGAGCTACAGACTTGTCTCTTCGTGCAACAAAGCAGACGGCTCGTGTTATCGGCCGTTTTATGGCTGCTACGGTTTTCGCAGGAGGCACCTGTGGCTAAATCTCAGGCGGCATCAAGGATCCCAGATAGCAGAACAACATTGAATCATCATTGAATCAACATTAAAGCATCAACCAACTTGTCATTGAATCAATGTTGAAATTTCAATGTTAAATGTTGATTTTTCATCAGGTTTGCACCTTGAAATAATGTTATTTCAATGATGAAAAATAGATCAAGATGGGCAAAAAAATCAATGTTTGTTCAACTTAAATTCAATCACTTATTTTACATTGAATCAACATTGAATCAACATTGAAGCAATTATAGTTTAGTCTTGCTTTATGTACAACAAGATTCTATGACAGTAAATCATGTCCGTTTTGATTTATTTCTTTAAATCAGAGACCATGTAGGGCTGAAAAGCTTTTTTTTTTTTTTTTTAAACAAAAAGTCAGTAACTCAACATCCTTCAGTTTACATGTAAATGTATTTATTTATTTATGCTCCATACCCATTTAAACAGGAAGTAACATCACAATTACAATAAAACAACTATATAATAAAACACACTACAACTTACATACAAAATGTGAGGGTTGCCCACTAGAGGGCAGTGTTTTTAGTTTGTAGTTTTTGTTCCTAGACTCAGTTTCCCAGAAGCCTCCTCGGTCAGGTGACGTGGATGCTCACCTGAACTGAGGAGGGTCGTTAGCACTCTTATAAATACCTGTTTGTTCTGGGAAACTGGGTTGAGCATTAATTTCTGTTATGTGGGTTTTGTTTTCTTCTGGTTTGAGTTTAACAGTATGGTTGGCCTTTTGGTTTCAGGAGCACTTTAAGTTAAGTTTGTATTTGCTTTGATTTAGTTTATGTCTCTTTGTCTCTGTGTCTCCTAGCAGGATTAGCCTCTAGGAGAATTAGCCTTTTGTGTTTACCCTTTTGTGTAAGTAACCCCCATTGCATGTTTAGCTAGTAGTCTGTTTAAATACTAATGAGGGTGATACTAACATGATTAGATCTTAGTCTGTCTAGTCTCCTTGTCTGCTTAGCTCTTAGACTAAGAACTCTAAAGGTTAGTGGCTAATGATGTTAGTACCTAAACAGACTGTTTCATACCTTGTCTGCTGTGCACCTTGTCTGTTCAATCCCTTGTGTCTCAGGCTACTAGCCTGTTTAGCCATTAGTCTGATTAGCTATGAGCTAGCTTAGCAGCTAATGTGCAGAACAGGTGGTAGACCTAGCCAAGCCTGTCTTGTGTTTGTTTATCCCTTGCATGTATAGTCCCATGTGTTTAGTCCTCTAGGCTGTTTAGTATGTCTCGTCCTGTTTGTGTCCCCATGTCTGTATTGTATTAGTTGTGTAATCCCTTGTCGTATGTCCAAGTGTTTGAGTTCTGTTTCTTATGCTCCATGTTTATAAGCCAACTTCCTTAGTTCATGTTTTGTTCATGCTTGTTTGGATTATTTATTAAAGACTCTTTTTGTTTCACTGCATCCCTCTGCGTCTATGCCTCAACACCAAGCCCACAGTCCAACATCATAGCAGAACGTGACAGAATGCTCGACCATACAAGAGGCATAGCAGAGGGGCCCCCCCGGGAGAATCTTTTGGGGGGGCTGGGACTATAACACCTGGGCAAGCTGACCAGGAATAATCAGCTTGCCCCATGTCAAACCAGGGGACTGAACTGGAGGTGAGAGGGCCTCAGGGGAGGCTCCAGTTCCGCCAGCGCGCCTCAGGGGAGGCTCCAGTTCCGCCAGCGCGCCTCAGGGGAGGTTCCAGTTCCGCCAGCGTGCCGCAGGGGAGTCTCCATGTCCCCAGAGCCCAGCCAGGACCTCGCCAGGGAAAACCCTCACCACGCTCTCTAGCTTCGTTCACAGCGGTGACAGCGACCCGCCACCGCCAGACTTCGAGAGCGTGCTTCCATCGCCACCCGGTGTCAAAGGAGGACAGAGTACTGCAGAGGCCGCCCGGCGTGAGGACAACACAGTGCTGCATCGGCCGCCCGACTTGGAGGGCGATTCAGTGCTGCAGCCATCGCTCCACCGGCAAGAGCGACACAGCACTGCCTCCAACGCCCGGCCTACACCAGCGATCCGGCACTTCCTCCGCTGCCCGGCCTACGGCATCGGCCCAGTGCTGCCTCCGCCACCCGACGACGTCGTGAGCTCACCGCCGCTCAGCCCCGAGGACGAGCCATTGCTGCCTCTGCCACCCAGCCTCGGGTGCAGGCCGCTGCTGCACCCGGCGCCTGGCTTCGGCGGCAGTTCAAGCTCGGGTGGAATGACCCGGGACATGGGGAAGGGTACCCAGGACCTCCTTTAGCGCTCCGGAGGAGCATTTTTAAGGGGGGGGGGGGTACTGTGAGGGTTGCCCACTAGAGGGCAGTGTTTTTAGTTTGTAGTTTTTGTTCCTAGACTCAGTTTCCCAGAAGCCTCCTCGGTCAGGTGACGTGGATGCTCACCTGAACTGAGGAGGGTCGTAAGCACTGTTATAAATACCTGTTTGTTCTGGGAAACTGGGTCGAGCATTAATTTCTGTTATGTGGGTTTTGTTTTCTTCTGGTTTGAGTTTAACAGTATGGTTGGCCTTTTGGTTTCAGGAGCACTTTAAGTTAAGTTTGTATTTGCTTTGATTTAGTTTGTCTCTTTGTCTCTGTGTCTCCTAGCAGGATTAGCCTCTAGGAGAATTAGCCTTTTGTGTAAGTAACCCCCATTGCATGTTTAGCTAGTAGTCTGTTTAAATACTAATGAGGGTGATACTAACATGTTTAGATCTTAGTCTGTCTAGTCTTTGAGTCTGTCTAGTCTCCTTGTCTGCTTAGCTCTTAGTCTGTTTAGGTACTAACATCATTAGCCACTAACCTTTAGAGTTCTTAGTCTGTTTCATACCTAGTCTGCTGTGCACCTTGTCTGTTCAATCCCTTGTGTCTCAGGCTACTAGCCTGTTTAGCCATTAGTCAGATTAGCTATGAGCTAGCTTAGCAGCTAATGTGCAGAACAGGTGGTAGACCTAGCCAAGCCTGTCTTGTTTGTTTATCCCTTGCATGCGTAGTCCCTTGTGTTTAGTCCTCTAGGCTGTTTAGTATGTCTTGTCTTGTCCAGTTTGTATCCCATGTCTGTATTGTGTATCAATGTATGTAATCCCTAGTCTTATGTCTAAGTGTTTGAGTTCTGTTTCGTAGGCTCCATGTTTTTAGCCAACCTCCTTAGTTCATGTTCATGTTTGCTTTTTGTTTGATTATTATTAAAGACTCTTATGTCTCACTGCATCCCCTCTGCATTTATGCCTCAACACCAAGCCCACAGTCCAACATCATAGCAGAACGTGACACAAAATTATAAACTGGATGACAAAATGACTTTTTAGAAGAGAACTATTAGAGATTGTTCATTCTGAATTCATAAAACAGAATCTAACTGCCAAGAGAAGAGACTGGAAAACCATAATATAAAAATGGCAACCTGCCTCAGCAAAATTCAGTCAAATGCAAATAGAAACAACCAAGTCAGAAACACAACAGATGACTGAAACCTTGTTCATAAGTTGAAATGTATTTATTCAGCAAAACATAATAAATAAGAAGTCTGAACTTATGGTTTTCCACCACGAGCAATTCCCCCCCCCCCCCCCCCAGCCGTTCTGGGGCATAACGAAGCCATTTCTGAACTGTTGAAGCAAAGAAATTCTGTGGCCTCCTTTTTTTTCAGCTTTCAGCTGTTGTTGTAGTAGTGCATCTAAAGAATGAAAAACAAATAAAAGGTTAGAACTATACAATGCTCTAAAAACTTGGAGTGGTAGTTGTTTATGAATGACAGAAGGTGGGTCCTAAATTTTTGGAAATGTGACTTTTAGGGTGCTTTCACACCTATAGTTCGATTGCTTTAGTCCGCACCAGTCAGAAAAATGTTACAATGTAGTAAACAGACGTGGGTACGGTTTGCTTTCACATACGCAGAGTTCTAAACGAACCAAAATAGACCGCGACGCCCATCTGCACCGGAAACAGACTATTTTCAGAAAATCACGCCACTTTCAATAATCATGGAGGAACAGCTTTGCGCTCATGGTGCTGATCCTCGCGCACTGCATTGTACGTGCAAATCATTACTTTCAGATAATTAATTTCGAACACGATTCGCGGCTGCGACTCCAAACCAGCTTCCTGGTTTATTCATCTCGCCGATGGCGCATCACCGCCACTTCAGGGAGAGACGTGCCCTCCTCCTGAATGATCATTAGCCGGCGATCTTCCTGCAGATCCATCAGGTAATCCGTTGGCCGATCGAAACAGCCCAGCCACACATTTTTTCATCTTTAATGTGAATACAGAGAGGCACTTAATTTCTTCGGCACTCCACGTTTCTCCGCGGTTTGATTTCATCGCGAGTCGAGCTTGAAAAATTTAATCGAGTCATCAGTGGACCAACACCAGCAGCTGACATGGCACCCCAGACCATCACTGACTGTGGGTACTTAACACTGGACTTCAGGCATTTTGGCATTTCCCTCTCCCCAGTCTTCCTCCAGACTCTGGCACTTTGATTTCCGAATGACATGCAAAATTTGCAACCTCAAATCAAATTCAAATTTTATTCGTCACATACACAGTCATACACAGTATAATATGCAGTGAAATGCTTACATGACCGCCAGTGACCTTAAAAAGAAAATAAAAGCTTGTAAAATAAATAATCAATAAAAAGGAAATACTAAAGAAATAAATTTAACTAGTAAAATTAACTGTAC
The DNA here is from genome assembly GCA_030522415.1 of Channallabes apus. Taxonomy (NCBI): domain Eukaryota; kingdom Metazoa; phylum Chordata; class Actinopteri; order Siluriformes; family Clariidae; genus Channallabes; species Channallabes apus. The sequence continues at coordinate 36,230,836 of CM060104.1, forward strand.
AATAAGGGCATAATAAAATATTGCAAAATATAGGGGGGGGGGGTATATATACAGTATATAGAATTAAAAGTGACCGTGGTTGTGCAAATATGCATGAAAGGTGACTAATGAAAGTGACATGTGCAATTGTCCAGATGTATAAATATTTAGTGCAAGTGTGTATGAATGTGTCCATGATTGTCCAGTCAGTGTTGTGAGCTTAAAAAGATGTTATTAGTCCTGTGTGGAAGTGTGATTGTGATTGAGAGACCTTATCGCCTGTGGGAAGAAGCTCCTCCTCAGCCTCTCTGTGTTGGCCTTTAGAGAGCGGAATCGCTTCCCAGACCGCTTCCCAGGTCTTCCCAGACCGCACCCCATTACTGGGGTGACTGAGGTCCTTCATGATCTTCCTGGCCTTAGTCCAGCACCGCCTGCTGTAGATCGAGTGCAGGTCAGGGAGCTCAGTGCGGATGATGCGCTCGGCTGATCGCACCACCCTCTGTAGAGCTCGTCTGTCCTGCATGGTGCTGTTCCTGAACCAGGTCGTGATGTTTCCTGTCAGGGTGCTCTCTATGGTGCAGGAGTTGAAGTTCCTGAGCACCTTGGAGGGCAGTCTAAAGTCTCTCAAACGTCTGAGGTGGTACAGACGCTGCCGGGCTTTTTTCACCATGGTGCTGATGTGACAGGACCATGACAGGTCCTGAGTGATGTGAACACCGAGGTATCTGAAGCTGTCCACTCTCTCCACTGGGCTCCTGTTGATGACGGGGGTCTGGTAGTTCCTCTCCTGCTTTGTACTAAAGTCCACTATCAGCTCCTTTGTCTTACTGACGTTCAGGAGGTGATTGTTCCTCTGGCACCAGTTCTCCAGATTTCCAATCTCCTCTAGGTAGTCCGACTCATCATTGTTGGTGATCAGTCTGACCACGACGGTGTCGTCAGCAAACTTGATGATGGAGGTGGATGGAGGTTGGTAGTGGCCACGCAGTCGTGGGTGTACAAAGAGTACAGCAGAGGGCTCAAAACACAACCCTGGGGGGCTCCAGTGCTGAGAGTGAGTGTAGCTGAGACATGTCCGCTTATCCTTACTGCCTGTGGTCTGCCAGTCAGAAAATTGGAGATCCACTGACATATAGATGAGCTGAGTCCCAGGTGCTCCATCTTGGTGGTGAGTGTGGAGGGAATTATGGTATTAAATGCAGAGCTGTAGTCGATGAAGAGCATTTTAACATAATTCCCTTTCCTAGTGTCCTGGTGAGTGAGTGATGTTTGGAGGAGATGAGAGATTGCATCGTCTGTGGAGCGGTTCTGACGGTATGCAAACTGTAGTGGGTCCAGTGTGTCGGGTAGTGAAGAAATGATGAAGTCTCTGATAAGGCGTTCAAAGCACTTCATCACTACTGAGGTGAGGGCTACAGGGCGATAATCATTGAGGGAAGCAGGATGTGGTTTCTTCGGGACAGGAACAATGATGGACTCTTTGAAGCACATGGGGATCACCGACTGAGATAAGGAGATGTTGAATATCTCAGTGAACACAGGTGCTAGCTGGTCTGCGCAGGCTCTGAGGATACGGCCTGAGATGCCGTCAGGTCCTGCTGCTTTCCTGGTGTTCACTCTCTTGAAGGCTCTCCTCACGTCGTGCTCGGAGATGATGAGCGCGTTCCCGGTGCTGGCAGTGTCTTCCTGTCTGCAGCCGTTAGTGCCGTTAGCATTAGCATTGTTAGCGTCTTTAGCTGCAGCCTCGAAGCGCGCATAGAATGTGTTGAGCTCGTCTGCCAGAGTCGCGTCCACGTTCGTCATACCGGATGTTGGTGCTTTATAATCCGTAATTGTCCTTAATCCCTGCCACAGGCTCCTAGAGTCACTCTGTTGAAGCTGTGACTCTAGTTTTCTCCCATAGCGCTGCTTCGCCTCTTTCACCGCCTTCCGGACCTTGTATGACGCAGCCTTGTATGGTTCCATGTCCCCCGACGCAAGTCCCGTGTTGTAGGCAGCTGTGCGAGATCTCAGAGCGTCGCGGATGGTTTTATCCACCCACGGCTTCTGGTTGGGAAACGTTCTGATAGTCTTTTTCTCCACCGTATCGTCCACTAGCTTCCCAATAAATCCCACAACCGCTTCCGTAAACACGCTGACGTCATCATCGGAGCTGTTTCTGAACATGTCCCAGTCTGCGTCATCGAGTGCGTCCTGTAACGCGGCCACCGATTGGTCCGTCCAGCACGCGACCTCCCTCTGAACCGGAACTTCCTGTTTCAGCCTTTGTTTATATTTTGGCATGAGGAAGATGGCGGCGTGGTCGGATTTACCAAACGCTGGACGAGATTGCGCCTTGTAGCCGTCTTTTTTTTTTTTTTGCAAATATTTTTTATTGAAAAAAGGGAAAACAATACAGTACTTGCATTTACAGAAATCCAATTTACCTTTTCATTTTTCTAAATAAACAAATACATACACACACATAAAAACACTAAACAAAAACACTCAAATAAAAAAAAAATAAAATAAAAAAAAAAAACACCCCCCTCCCCGCCCCACACGGCTCAAGACAACCACCAAACATATTACATAAATATCAGTAACAGGTATACATTTAATCAGGCAATACCTCTAGACTAGTAAAATAAGAAATAAATGGTTGCCAATTGTGGAAAAATTTGTCTGTACATCCTCTTAACGTATATTTAATTTTTTCAAGTTTTAAAAAATACATGACATCTTTAAGCCACTGGGAGATAGTAGGATATTTAGCAGACTTCCAATGCAACAACAATAAACGTCTTGCTAATAAGGATGTGAAAGCTATGATATCCTTTTGTGTAGAATTAAGTGTAAGTGAGCGATCAGGAATCCCAAATATAGCAATCAGAGGGCAAGGTTGGAGAGTTACCCCAAGAACAGTGGACATAATGGCAAAATAACCTGTCCAGAAACCTTCCAGCTCAGGACACAGAAAAAACATGTGGCTAAGATGACAAGGAGAGCCATGGCATTTATCACATTTGTTTTCCACTTCCGGATACATTTCTGAAAGTCTAGACTTAGAGAAATGTGCCCTGTGTATGACCTTAAATTGAATAAGACCAAGACGAGCACAAGAGGTGGAAGACCGTACCCTCGCTATAGCCTGTTCCCAGGACTCCTCCCGTATTTGAATTCCTAGTTCCCCTTCCCATGTACACTTAAGCTTAACATTTGAGTGGTTACTAAGAGACAGGATAGTATCATAGAGTTTCGAAATGGTTCCTCTATGATGAGGAATAAATGATAGCATAGTTTCCCACTGCTGTTCTGGAGGTAAAGAGGGGAAATTAGGGAAACGCTTGGCAACAAAATTTCGAATTTGAAAATAGCGAAACAGATGGGTAGTGGGGAGACCATAACGAGATGACAAATTGGCAAAACTATCGAAGACACCGTCCACATATAAATATTTAAATTGTTTTATACCCTTGTCACACCACACTGAGAACGACGAGTCCAGGAGTGATGGGGGAAACAAATGGTTATCTTTTAGAGGACCTGAGGAAGATGCCATTACAAATTTAAAGTGCCGTCTCAACTGGAACCAGATCTTGAGTGTGTTAAGAACCACCTGATTATCAGTATACAGAGAGGGTTTTATGGGTAAAGAGGAATAGAGCAGAGCCGGTATAGAAGATCCCTTACAAGATGATAGCTCCAATTTACACCAAGAGGATCCAGAAGATTTTAACCAGTAGCAAAGTTTATGAATGTGAGCCGCCCAGTAGTAAGCTAGAAAATTAGGTAATGCAAGTCCTCCACTAAATCTGCATCTCTGCAGTATAGTTTTACGAACCCTAGGTGGCTTCCCTCCCCAAATGAAAGAACCAATAATTTTGTCCAGTGAGACAAAAAAATGTTTTGGCAAAAATAAGGGAATCGACTGAAATAAAAATAAAAATTTTGGTAAGATATTCATTTTAACAACATTAATCTTACCGATTAATGAAAGGGGGAGATTACCCCATCTTTGAATATCAGATGCGATCCTTGATATAAGGGGAGTAAAATTAGCTGATTTAAGGCCAGATAGAGAACGAGTCACATTAATCCCCAAGTATTTAAAGCCCGATGGACTAAGATGAAAGGGTAGATCGGACTGTTGAAGATGACATGCTGACGTATTAATGGGAAAACACTCACTTTTCCCCAAATTTAATTTATAACCTGAAAATGAGCTGAAATTCTCCAGAATACCTAAAACAGCAGGAATGGAGAGTGCAGGATCAGTTATATATAATAACAAATCATCTGCATACAATGATAATTTATGTTCAATTCCATTACGGAAGATTCCCTTGAATACGGAGGAAGATCTCAATGTGATAGACAGAGGCTCGATGGCGATGGCAAAGAGTAAAGGTGACAAGGGGCAACCTTGACGACATCCGCGACCCAGATCAAAATAATCTGAATAAACATCATTAGTATGTACACTGGCTTTAGGGGACGAATAAAGAAGCCGAATCCAAAAAATAAATTTATCGCCAAATCCGAATTTCTTTAAAACTGCAAACAAGTACTCCCACTCCACTCTATCGAAAGCCTTTTCAGCATCTAAAGAAATGACAAGTTCAGGAAGTTCAGATAGATGCTTTGAGTAAATAACATTAAAGAGTGTACGGGTATTAAAAAACAATTGACGTCCCTTTATAAAACCATTTTGCTCTTCAGATATAATACAAGGAAGCACATCCTCTAGGCGAGATGCAATTACTTTAGCCAACACCTTTGCATCGGCATTAAGCAGAGATAATGGCCTGTAGGAACCACAGGAGGTTGGATCTTTGTCATTTTTGAGAAGGAGCGCTATAGTGGCTTGTGTGAAAGTTGGTGGTAATGAACCCCTTTCCAAGGATTCATTAAACACAGATAAAAGCAATGGTGCCAATTTACCAATAAATGATTTATAAAATTCTATTGGAAACCCATCAGGGCCTGGAGCTTTATTAGACTGCATAGCTGTAATAGCATTTGATACTTCTTCAACGGAAAATGGGGAGTCCAATTGCCCGGCAATATTAGTATCAATAACAGGGTTTGAAAGATTATGGAGAAATTTATTCATTTTAGCTTTGTCCGTAGGAAATTCTGACTTGTATAACGAAGCGTAAAATGTTTTAAAGGTAGAATTAATTTCCAAGGGATCTGTAGTAATAGTGTCATAAGTGTTTTTAATACTAGGAATTAAACGCGAAGTGGCTTGTCGTCGTAGCTGATGTGCCAACAAGCGACTTGCCTTGTCACCATATTCATAATATGAGCCACGACTGCGTAGTAACAAGTGCTCTGCCTCTTTAGTTGACATAAGATTGAATTCTGCTTGCAAATCAAGACGCTGCTTCAGTAATTCTGGAGAAGGGTTCAGTGTATAACATTGATCAAGGTTACTAATCGCAGCTGTAAGTTCTTTAAACCTGGCATCAATCTTTTTATTAGCAAGAACAGAATAAGAAATAATTTGACCTCTCAGGTAGCATTTAAGTGTCTCCCATAGCAAGGAATATGAAACTGAATCATCTTGATTGAAGGACAAGAACTCCTCAATAGAACTTGAAATAAATTCACAAAATTCTTTATCTGCCAGAAGAAGAGAGTTAAATCTCCAAAGTGGTGGGCTACGTTTATAGGTAGAAAGCTGAATATCCAATAGCAGAGGTGAATGATCAGATATTACAATACCAGAATAGTCAGAAGAAGTAACACACAAATCAAGAGCTCTGTCTATAAGAAAGTAATCAATCCTGGAATAAGAATGATGCACCTGGGAGAAAAAAGAAAATTTTTTGATTGAAGGGTTGCGAAATCTCCATGGATCAATAAGATCGTTCTGTTTCATAAAATCTGAAAATATTTTAGACATAGATGATGGAGTCAGATTACGAGGATTAGATCGATCCAAGATTGGATCAAAAACACAATTCAGATCTCCCCCAAGGATCAGCAAATGAGTGTTCAAGAAGGGGATGTTACTCAGCAGTCTATTAGCAAATTCAGCATCATCAAAATTTGGGGCATATACATTTACCAACAAAACCTTTTTTTGCATTAGTGTACCAGCAACAATGATGTATCTACCATTCTTATCAGCGATAACATTGGTCGATGAGAATTGAACTTTCTTATTAATGAGAATGGCAACTCCTCTAGCTTTCGAATTAAAGTTTGAGTGAAAGACCTGACCTACCCAAGGGCAATTTAACCTATAATGATCTTTACTGCGAAGGTGAGTCTCCTGTAAAAATGCTATATCAGAATGTAAACGTTTCAAGTGTGTGAAAACCTTAGATCTCTTAACAGGATTGCCCATACCTCTGACATTCCAACTAATGAATCTAAGAGGCATGCCTGACCCATTGCTGGGATCTATATTGCCATTAACCATTCAAAAAGAAAAAACAACAACCAAAATGCCAAAGAGCCGAAGCGGGACACCCTCCCCCCCAAAATACCCATAAACACACACACCCAAAGTCTCCACATAACAAAAACAAAGGAGACAGCAGTGTTCCCCAAAAATAGCATACTATCCACTAAAGTGAATGGACTAACCGGAGCCCAAACAAAAACAAACAAGAGAGAGAGAAAAAACCTCCCACCGACTTCACACTGTACAACAGCGTGCGTGTAACAAACACGTTATATATACATATATATAAAAAACCCTGTACAAAATATTGTTTCCTCAGAAGATGAACATTCTAACAAAACAACGAAAATACGTAAAAATACCAAAAAATAAAATAAAGGAAGTCCTGTGCAAATATATGCAATAAGCCTAGAAAAGATTGTGCTGGACTAATCCGAAGTACAAGAGTATAATATACGATTTAGTCTTAATATATAAAAGTGAAAATACAAAAATAAAAACCGTACAGTAACTAGCGCAACATACTTTAAAAAAAAAAAAAAGAAAAAAACCAATGCGCAGGTAGCGTTAAACCTAAAGAAACCGTAAACACCTAGCAGCATTATAGCACCAACCTGAAGGACTATTGAGGCTCAACCCGAAATCAACGTTTTGACATAAACACTGGCTTCCTCCGCTGAAACAAAGTCCTTCTCAACACCCTTACTGTATGTGTGATGCGAAGTCGCGCTGGATGAAACAGGCCATACCGAACTCCCTCAATGCCACGCAGCTGCTGCCTGACCGTATTAAATGCAGCCCGAGCGCGTGCGATCTTGGCAGTGTAGTCAGGAAAGACTGAGATGGTCTGGTCTCCAACTTTAATCTGCCGGCGTTCTCTAGCGCGTCGTAAAATGTCAACGCAGTCAGTGTGGTAATGAAACCTGCACACGATGGCTCGTGGACGGTCGCCGGGCTTAGGTGCGGGTTGGAGGGTCCTGTGAGAACGATCCAAAAGCGGCTCCTTCTCCAGATTAAACGCTTCCTTTAGCAAGGAGGCCACGGCCGCAGTAGTGCACGTGTTAGGCCCCTCCGGTACTCCCACTATCCTAACATTGTTACGCCGCGTCCTAGACTCCAAGTCTTCACATTTATTCTCCAGCTTGGCTACATTAGCTGTGAGACACTTGATAGTGTTTTTCATCTCCGCTATGTCGTCGGAGCACACAGTAAGCGCGTGCTCCATCTCCCTGACCGTACCTTTTAGCTCGGACACGGTAGCGTCATTAGCAGCTTTATCTATCGCCAGCTGCGTCTTCACCGCTTGCAAGTCGAACTTAATAGTAGACAAAGCATCACCGATAGTATCCTGAAGTTCTTTTTTAAAAATTTCGGCGATATCTTTCCTCAGTGAGGCCAACAACTCGACTTTAAGAGCGTCAATATCCGGATTAGTCTGGCTCGAGGGGGGCTTTACAGGTGACGACGGCTCACTCGAGGATGTGGTCGCGGTTTGCAAACTAGGCCTCAGGTGTGTTTGAATCGTACTGCGAGTTTTTATATTTTTTGCTGCCATTTTAAACAGTCCCGAATAAACTTTTTAAACTCAACTAACTACAAAATAAAACAAGTCTAAAATTATGGCCAAAAAGCGCAAAGAAATAACAATTGTAATCGAAATCGGCAGGAGCTCCCAAACTCACGTCCTACTCCATCAAAGCTCAACCGGAAGTCCCTTGTAGCCGTCTTTGACGGCCCATACGTCTTTGACAAACCTGTAGCCCATTTCCTGCACACGCCTGTACACGGTGGCTCTGGATGTTTCTACTCCAGACTCAGTCCACTGCTTCCGCAGGTCCCCCAAGGTCTGGAATCGGTCCTTCTCCACAATCTTCCTCAGGGCCCGGTCACCTCTTCTCGTTGTGCAGCGTTTTCTGCCACACTTTTTCCTTCCCACAGACTTCCCACTGAGGTGCCTTGATACAGCACTCTGGGAACAGCCTATTCATTCAGAAATGTCTTTCTGTGTCTTACCCTCTTGCTTGAGGGTGTCAATGATGGCCTTCTGGACAGCAGTCATGTCGACAGTCTTACCCATGTTTGCGTTTTTGAGTAATGAACCAGGCTGGGAGTTTTTAAAAGCCTCAGGAATCTTTTGCAGGTGTTTAGAGTTAATTAGTTGATTCAGATGATTAGGTTAATAGCTCGTTTAGAGAACCTTTTCATGATATGTAAATTTTTTGATATGTTAATTTTGAGCTGTATGCCACAATCATCAATATTAAAACAATAAAAGGCTTGAACTACTTCAGTTGTGTGTAATGAATCTAAAATATATGAAAGTCTAATGTTTATCAGTACATTACAGAAAATAATGGACTTTATCACAATATGCTAATTTTTTTTTATATAAAAAAAATCTAATGTGTGCATTGTATCTATGGAACATTGTAGGACATTTCAAAACATATGTTGTATATCTGTACATTTGACATTCGATAGATGTCGAAACTACATCATTACACAGGCTTCCGAACAACATTAATATAAAAGACCAGTACCACGTCAGCTTCAGCATCTTTCACACAGCCATTCCATTAAACTTTAAAAATTTACATTTAAAATTTTATTTAGTTAATAGAAGTTAATTGATAAAGAAAATCTATTTATGACATTATTTTTGACAGCATTATGATTATTTATTAAAACTTCAGACAACAACAATTAGTGCCACGAGGTTATTTGCAACACTATATGTTCTACAAAATAGAGGACTACACACCTTACAGCGCAATATAATGTGGCTTTAGAAGATGAAAGGTAGGATTAAGAAGTGAGCAAGTGATGAATTAGTATTATAGGTACCAAGCAGATACAGTAACAATAATGGGTGCCCTACCTTATGCAGTCTCCATTGATGGCTAATAAACATTGATACAAGTAGGCTATGGTTAAAGTGGTGAACTTATAAAGTCTTAAATGTTTTGATTTCCCTTCTCAACGCATTATGAATTTACTCACCAATAATGGCTACCTTTTTAATTTGGTCAAGTCTCCAAGTCGAAGTTGCCCAGCAGCAGATTCCGTACCATGGCAGTAGCAGAGGTGGCAAGGCGGGCTGCTCTCCACGCTTCTGCCTGGCAAAACACCCCAGAGCCCTTTATAACTTCAATCTGAAAAATTATTTCACATCACAATATTAATTTATTGGCAACTTTTAGAAACTTTTCATGTTTCATACTGATTCTTCTGTTTAGCTTCCCAATAGTTAATAGGATTTTATGTATAAATGCAGATTAATGATAAAAATACATGCAGGGTAAAACTGCAACAGGAACAGTACAAAATAAAAACTGAAAAAAGACGGACATTCAGAGTAAAACAGTGCAAGATAAAAAAAAAAAAAACTGTACAAAACATACATGCAGGGTAAGCATTGGTGGGAGCAATGTCCAAGCAGTGTAGAGAAATATTTCTGTACGACTTTTTTTAAACATATATTTATGCAAGTAGAAATATAAAAAGAACTATAAGTGTACCATTATAGTATAAAAGAGAGAACAAGAGTTAGGAACAGCGAAACCAGAGGGGGACTGGAAAGTCCCTAGAAACTGGGGCGCATGACAGGTCGTAAAACAGAGACAAGATAAGGCGCCAGGTGCCGGACTTGCTGAAACTGAGCACACACACTTAAGATGCCGGACTTAGCGGAAAACTGAGCACACACACACTTAATGAAGAGTTGAGGGAAAGATCGGAAGTACATAAAAGGATAATTAGATGAGGTAATGAAAATATGGAAGGACCAGAAACCGGACATAGCCGGAACCAACAGATCAACAGACCAGAAATCAAAAATAATTGGACGAACCTGAAAGATTAATGAGGGAAAGAACGGATGGTCAGGCCGTAGAAACTTGATAAGAGAGGGGCTAACGGGGTGACTATGTAATCAATCATACATTAAAACCAAAATTCAGAAGGATCAGGAGACAATGTGTGTATGTGTCTGTGCGCAGGTGGCCGGAATCTGCCGACAGAATGTGTGTGCGCAGAGTGATACAGAGAGACACAGAGCAGGGGCTTCCCCTATGTGTGTGCGTATATGGCCAGGTGGGCAGACAGGATGGGCAGATAAGAAATAAATCAGAGCCACAGAGAGTTTTATGAATAACATATTTTAATAAGAATAAGACACAGGATAAAATAAGCATATCTACATGATAATAATATAAAATACAAAATATAAAAGCCCAACGTAAAATACAAAACACAAGAGGTAAAAAGCATCGACAGAAATAAAAGTCCTAAGAAAGGAACACGATCTGAACTGCCCTGGCTGTCCGAATCATCCACAGAGGTGATGTCATCAATGAAGAAGTTGCAGTTAGGTATAAAATATAATGACATGTATAAAAAACATTGAATAGGGTAAAATAAGGCAAATAAGTAATAAATAAATTAAGTACAGTAGTATAAAGGAGATGCTTACCCATGGCTGGTCTTTTGAGAAATGAAGAATAAACCAAAGAAACACGAGGAAAAAGTCTTGAAAACAAGCAGCACTCCTATATTTTTATAAAAAGATACGAAAAGTGTAAAGATAATAGAAAATAATTATTAATGAAAATAAATTATAATGGAGAAAGTTATGAGCATGGAGAGGAGTCAGATAGCGAGGTGTATGATGTAATGGTACAAGATAAGAGAAATATAATTATAATGGAAGAATTCATTGATAGAAACTGGAATAAAACAATTGATAGAACTGGATTATAATGGAATAAAAATTTGATGTGGTCAGCAAAAAGAGTGTATAGAGGAGGGGTCTGGAAATTCCCCGGGACCCCCCCCCCCCTCCTTCTCATGAAGTGTATAAAAGATGTGTGCTTTTACTGTGAATTCAGTCTGCTCTTGACAATGCTTGTATTTACGACCTAAGCATTGCAAGTGCGGCTCACTGGGTTTTATTGCTGCAATAAATCCTCTTACTTCTTCCAGTTCTGTGTGGCGTCTGAAATCTTCTTTAATTTTGATTGTAAGTAATTTGTTAACTTTTTGATATTTTAAATTATAGGCAACTTTCAACAGGTGGAAGAATTTTCTCCCACATTTATTGGTGACCTCCGACTGCGATTGCCGTCAAGGGGAGACTCCTCTGGGGACCTGGGAACACCGCGACCTGACAGACCATTAACTGGCGCCATTATAGACAAAGGTAAGCAGAAACCTGTTTTATCAAATTCTGCATTAGAAGTTCATGGTCTGTTAGAGTGCGTGTTTCCAGCTGGAGGGAGCAACTCCTAAGGTATATTGAACACAATTTGTTGAATGTTGCTAATTTTGATAAAATAAGCGCTATATTTATATTTAATATAAAAAAGACTGGATGAAGTAACAAAGATTTAGGAGATCTCCAAAGGTTTTTTGTTTTATATTTGTGGTGCACGCATGTTTGTGCACCACAAATATAAGACTCGGGGCGGGGGACTGTGTGTTTATATCAACAACAGCTGGTGTAGGAACGCAGCGATCGTCTCTGTGCACTGTTCAGAACTAGTGGAGGTTTTAGCAGTCAGATGCAGACCATTTTACATCCCGAGGGAGTTTACTGTGGTGATCATTGTGGCTGTTTACATTCCACCTAGCGCTAAAGCTAACGGGGCACTCAGTGAACTCTACTCTATCATCAGCGACCTACAAACAGTCCACCCTGATGGCTTCTTTATCATCGCAGGGGATTTCAATAAAGCTTCACTCAAGTCAGTACTACCAAAATTTCATCAGAACATTGACTTTGCAACAAGAGGGGACAACATGTTAGACCTTGTTTATACAAACATCCAGCATGCATACAAGGCTGCACCCCTCCCCCACCTTGGACAATCAGACCACATCTCCATACTTCTCACTCCAGCCTATAGACCAATAAACAAACAGTTCAGACCAGCCATGAAAGAGGTGAGAACGTGGCCACGGGGGGCCATGTCTGCTCTTCAGGACTGCTTTGATTGCACAGAATGGGACATGTTCAGAGAAGCAGCCACCTATGAACATTCAGTCGATCTGGAAGAGTACGCAGCCTCAGTGACTGGTTACATCAGCAAGTGCGTTGAGGATGTTACTGTCTCAAAGACTGTTGTCTCCCGGGCAAACCATAAACCCTGGTTCTCTGCAAAGCTGCGCAGCCTGGTGAAAATCAGGGACAGAGCCTTCAAGTCCAAAGACAGGGAAGCTTACATCGCAGCCAGAGCCAACCTGTCACGGGCCATCAAAGAGGCAAAGCGGGCGTATGCAGAGAAGATCAGCAACCACTTCTCAAGCTCAAGAGACACGCGGCGCATGTGGCAGGGCATCCAGACCATCACGGGCTACAAACCAACACAATTGGAATGTAGCAGTGATCCCTCCCTACCAGATGAGCTGAATAACTTTTTTGCACGATTTGAGGCAGAGAATGAGGCACCAGCGAGGAAGATGACCACCTTCCCCAATGACCAGGTACTACATCTATCCACAGCAGACGTCAGGTCGACTCTCCGCAGAGTGAACCCACGAAAAGCTGCAGGACCAGACAACATACCTGGCCGGGTGCTCCGGGAATGTGCTGATCAGCTTGCGGTCATCTTTGCAGACATCTTCAACTCATCACTGAGCTCTGCTGTTATACCTACATGCCTGAAGACCACCAAAATCGTCCCAGTGCCAAAAAAGTCAAATGTGTCTTGTCTTAACGACTACCGCCCCATAGCACTCACATCTATCATCATGAAGTGCTTTGAGAGGCTGGTACTGAGTTACATGAAGTCTAAGCCCTCACATACTCTGGACCCGTTACAATTCGCATATCGACCAAACCGCTCCACAGATGACGCCATCTCATCTGCTCTTCAACTTACCCTCTCCCATCTCGACAGAAAGGACACTTATGTCAGAATGCTGTTTATCGACTTCAGCTCAGCATTCAATACAATAATTCCCCAAAGGCTGGTAAGGAAGTTGGACTTTCTAGGTATAGACACTCCTCTTTGTAATTGGATCCTGGACTTCCTCACTGACAGGCCGCAGACTGTCTTCATAGGCAACAACTCCTCCGGGGTCCTCAGACTGAGCACAGGCTCCCCACAGGGCTGTGTGCTTAGCCCACTGCTTTTCACTCTGCTAACGCACGACTGTGCTGCACAGCACAGTTCAAATCACATCATAAAGTTTGCAGACGATACAACAGTAGTGGGTCTCATCACCAACGACGATGAGTCTGCGTACAGAGAGGAGGTAAAACATCTGGTGGACTGGTGTCAAAATAACAACCTGTCTCTTAATGTTCAGAAGACTAAAGAGATGGTTGTTAACTTCAGGAAGAGCCCGAAGGCCTACGCCCCACTGTACATCAACGGATCTGCTGTCGAGATTGTCAGAAGTGTGAAGTTTCTGGGGGTGCACATGGCATCGGAAACTGAAGAAGGCCAGTCTTCCACCTCCCATCCTCACCTCATTCTATCAAGGGACCATCGAGAGTGTTCTCTGCTGTTACATCACCGTCTGGTACGGAAACTGCACCACAGCTGAAAAGAAGTCCTTGCAGCGGATAGTGAAGACAGCAGAGAGAATCATCGGGGTCCCTCTCCCAGCCATCTCCCAACTCTACGACAAACACCTGATCCGCCGTGCGAGCAGCATAGTGAAAGACTCTTTTCACCCCTCACATGCACTGTTCTCCCTCCTCCCATCAGGCAGACGGTTCCGCAGCATCAGAACTGTGACTGCCAGACACTGCAAGAGCTTCTTTCCACAAGCAGTAAGGGCTCTCAACTTACTGACAACATAGAACTGAACTAACATACGAAACACACACTCAACATAAACACATAATGGACTCCTATATTTATAAACTCACCTAAACAACTAAACCCTCATACAATATGCTACATGCACACCAAAGACAAAAACACACAAATTGGACTGTGGTACAACACACATATTGTACACCCTGTATTGCATACTGTATTTTTGTCCAAGAAATTTTCTACCTCATGCTGATTTGCACTAGTCGCAATTTGCACATGTCTTGTCTTGTCTTGTCTTGTCTCGTCCAATACTCCTACAATAACTTGAACCCGCACACTGTACTCTGAACCAATTGCACATGTTCACTTTGTATCATTGCACTGTATTGTCTTCCTGTCCTGTTAGTGTACAGATTATTTTTAAATAAACTGTCACTTAGTTAGTTTAGCTTAGTTAGATATAATTTAGTTGTAATTTCTTGTTTTCTATTTCTTTCTTATTAAGGCACCACGGAGGGTCTGTGTGAAACGGCATTTCAATACAATGTATACTGTGTATATTGTTGTATTGACAATAAACCTCTCTTGAATGTCTTGAATCTTGAATCTTGTATCTGAGGTAACGCCACCGTGTTGGGGCTAGAGCCTGTACCAGAGGAATTGCCCACAGGTGGGGCTGGACCCAGATGGTTTTGTGTGATCTGAGGTAACGCCACTGTTGGGGCTAGAGCCCATATTTGAGGAATCGCCAACAAGTGGGGCCGGACCCAGATGAAAGTCCTGCCGAATCACTAGGTAGAGGACGAAAGCAAATCCTCAGACGTGGGCAGGTGGAAAAGTCCTGTAATAAGCCGCTAAGTATAGAACTCATTGAAAAGTGAGGTGTTTCTAAGACACGGAGCTGAGCAGGTGGAAAACGTCCTGTAGGTGGTTGTGCTGTGTTCTCAAGGCCTTGAGTCCTAGGGCTAGAACCCACTTGTGTGAGGTATCGCTAGGAACAGTACTGCAATCACGTTCCCTAGGGCTAGAACCCATATGAGGTATCGCTGGGGAACGAAAGGAGATTGCTTGGAAATTCCTACAGGTGGTATTGAAGTTTTCTGGGCCCAAGTTGTGTTGTGTGATGAATTGTTTTATTGTTTCGAGTACTCAAATTGTTAAAAACTGTTGTAAAAAGTAGAAAAGCGCTTGTGCTGTGTGTGTTTTGTATCTGTGTGTAACGTGTCCTTTAATAGTGTGCGTACATTAAATTTATGTGCAAAGTCCGTAATTTATATGTGTATGTGTAAGAATATGGTAAGTGATATGGTATTAGAGATAACTTAATATGTAGATACCTTTTATGGATTTTCTGAGTTGCTATAATTATTAATAAATATAATAAGTATAAATAATAGCGTATAAGATGAAAACATATAAGTGATACATATAATATTTATAGTATTAAAAGAAAACGTGTCGTTATGGTACACGCTGTTAGATATAGAACTCACTGTGAGATAAGCTTCGTGCCAGAATAGTAGTATTATAAAATAATAATATCTTTTCATTAATGTACATATGCGCAGCAACATATTAGTTATTGAAGATAAGCTTAGGTAAGATACAAAAGGTACCTTTATGTGTTGTGTAGTCAACGACACAATACTAATAACAATAAACATAGTGCATAAAGTTATAAATGCACCTAGATTACACATGAAACAAATATTAAATATTAAAAATGGAGGAGATCAGATGATAAGTGGAGTTAGAGAAATTAACCGGGATGAGCAGATAAGAGAAGATGGAGTTTTAACTAAGCACGAACAGAAGTCTAGAATCTCGGAGTCAGATCAGAGTGAAAGATATACGTAGATGTTTATTGAATAATCCTGAAAAGGATTTAGAAAAAGAGTGTGACAAGGGAGAGTGGATACTTAGGCTCTCATTAATACCTGATGTGTTAGATCTTGACGGCAACACACTTTATTACTTATATCATATTTCAGAATGGAGAAATTAGTTTTCATTGGGTTAGTTCCTAGAGAGACTTGTTTAAAAGTAATAAATAAGTACGATAGAATTTGGAGGAATAACTGGACCCCCCTCCGTTTCCTTGTTTAACTCCGCTCATTTCACTGCTGCAAGCATACCCAGATTTTGATATATTGCGTTTAGAAGAAGGCGCGGGAGGTCAGAAAGAAAAAGATAAAGACTAAGCAGACACAGGTCCGGTAGTGCTGAGTCGTGTGTGGGTGATCAATAACAATAGTGAATTGGCGTTAATACATGTGGGACTAGACGGAAGAATAATTTTTCAGACCCTTGACAAGAAAGTTAAGTTTCTGATATTGACACCAGAGGAAAATTAATGCTTAAAAAAGATATATAGAATAAAACAGCTATTCTAAATCGGTAGCAGCTATAAAGTATACAGCTATAGGGAAGAGGCTTTTGAACAGGAATTTACACCATAAATCAAGACAGAAGTGTGTGATGGGGAAGCTACTCTGCCTTAAAAAAAAACGCATGGAAGCCCAACTATAACATGGCATGACAGGACATCCGGAGAATTGCAATGGCTTAAACAGGAAACTTTTAACGAAGAATGTTGTAAGGAAGTAAAATAAATCAATAAATAAAATAAATAATAATAATAATAGTACAAATAAACAAAAATAAATAAATAAAAGAAATGCTCAGACACACAACTACAGGAAAGAGTAGCATGAAAAAAAAATGACATTGTTGAATGGGTTGAAAAGGAAGAATAAGAAAAGGATAAAAGAAGACAAACTGAAGAAGTAAATTAACAAAAATAAAAAACAGGAAACAAGTTAGAGAAAGAGGATCAGGAGTCAGGAGGGAGCGAAGACAGGAAAAAAAGGAAAAAAAAAAACTTAGAATTAGAAAGACCACCACCATACACTGAGGAACACATACAACAGAGGAATAAGGGGAATGTAACCATTACAGAAGATGCAAGATAAAGGAACATGGGGATTTGAAGGACATGTGTTGAGAAAATTTTTTTTTATATAATTTTAAACTGATGTCATGTGACTCTGAGTGATTGCCCAGACGAACGAAGAAACAAGACAAGAGTCAACAACTCCCAGGCATGATAGTGACAACGGAAAAGAATGGAGTGAAGAAGAAGAAATAGAATCACACATGCTAACAAAGAAAGGGGAGAATGAGAAAACGAAGTACGCTGTACCTGAGGGAAAGAAAAGGGCTTAGAGATAAACGGCAAGCCATATCCGACAAAGGAATGATGGAACAAGAGGAATGTGCCATGAAGGAAAGAAAAGAGAAGAAGAAGACCTGGAAGAAAGGGAAGACACAGACGTATGTCCCAGAGAATCCTTCTCGTCTCCATGTCACGAGTCTGACACAGAAGAGGCAGAAACCGAGGAGGATGATATTATTGAAAGAAATCAGAAGGAAGGAGTGGAAAGGAAAGTAAAAGGGTTCATGATCATTGAACCTAAAAAAAGATGCAATAAAAAGAACAGAAAGGAAAATACCGGATGGGCACTCCAAGATGCAGCGATCAAGCATACCCAAGATGGGGGAGAACAGGCATGCATGAGTAGAAGTCACCATGAGACTCCCAGTACCGCGAAGATGAGAGGGAGGTCATTGAGAAAAAAAAAAAAAAAAAAGGGACGCAACGACGACCAGACTGCAGAAGAGTGACCCTGCTATTGCACTGCATCATGTATTAGGACACAGGAAGTCAAGATGAAGAATATGCACAGCTGTGGACAGATGTCATGGAAGACTCTATCACCTATATGGCGCTAGGAGGCATAATCGGAGAAGCAGCCATCACTGTACACCTGACTGAACACCTGGAACACTGGCATCAAGTATCTAACACAGCACCCCACATCTCTCTGTTAGTGGGAGAAGAAAACACAATCTAAAGAACTATAACCGATGGTCAAGCAAGCAGCTGAAGTGACTTGGATGGGAACAAACCTCTAATCCTTCTGTACATATTTCACAAGATCAAGGATTTTTGAAAATAACGTTTTTAGAAATAGATAGAATGAGGGTAACACACACAGAGATAGATGGGAACATGCTGTTGTCAACACACCCTCAGAGGGGGATGTGTAACATTCTGTTATCATCGCACACACAAATGTCAGTAAGAATGATAGGACAGGTAGATGAAGGAGAAGGAATGTTAGAGGAAGAATTGCTGAAAACAATCCCAGAGAAACTATGGACAAGACATTCCACAGATGTAGGATTAGTTAAGTCTGGAGGACAAGTGTTAATAAAAATAAGACCAAATGCAATATTGCAATAATGCAAGATAGTACCCATTGACACCTTAAGCTATAACAGGTATTAAGCCTACAATAGATGGGTTATTAGAAGCTGGAAGATTAATACCAATTTAAAAAGTCCTTGTAATACTCCCATATTTCCTGTCAGAAAGCCCAACTCAGATAATGGAGACTTGTGTATGACTCATGAGCCATAAATCAAATTGTAGAAGCAGAATCGCCTGTAATGCCCGATCCTCACACACTACTGTCTAATATACCAGTAGGTACACAGTGGTACACTGTCATAGATTTATGTTCAGCATTTGTTAGTGCTAGCTGAAAATGGACAAAGTTAGTAGAGAAAAGTTTGAATTCTGTAAGCAGAAACTAGAATATCTACACTGTAAAAAGTGATTTTTTGACCTTGTAAATAATGGTAACATTATTTAAGTATGTTTTACAAACAAATACTATTTTGTCTTTTTACTTAAAAATGGCATGTTTAATTCAGTACATTACTTGCAGTTTCTTTGTCATTTATTATACTAAAATACATATGTAAATTTAAATACAATCTCCTCAGTAATATTTACTTAGTGTTTGCCATCTAATCAAATCACACCAAAAATGAACAACTTAAAGTAAAATGTACTCAGTTCGGCAAGGTAATGGACTACGTGCACGCAGACTCGTGACGTACTTCCGCTTTGGCTCCGAAGTTTGAAGCGGCGCGCACAGAGGAAAGGAAGAGAGATTTCACCACGGCTAATGTGAATTTTACCACGGTAAGTTATTAATATGCTAAGTAATTATTTGAAATATGTTTGCAGAAAAGTGTAGAGTTATTAAGCTATCTGCAGTCCCAGTGGTTTGTGCCTACCATTTCTTTTTTTTGTTGAGGTACAAGTGCAAAAAGTGTTCATGTTAACAGTGTTAACAGATGTTTGGATAACGTTAAAACTTAATCTTAGTTTTGTTAAAGAGAGTTAAATCATTACTAAATGAAGCTATTAATATAGTTGACAGAGTTTGCGATTTGCACCACAATTCGTTATTAGCAAACCTATTAGCATCCGTGCAAACTTAGCTCGAGGCATTGCCCTGTCGTGTTCTAGCATTCTGTCCCAGAAAAGTTCGAGCTTCCGAAATTTAATAATCATCCTGTTTTTCGCATCTTAATCACACAGGATTAACGTTAGTTTTTAAAATGCACTTGTACAAGGCAAATATTACATTGAACTTTATTTATATTGTTTACCTCTACTATTGGGTATGATAGCTATATATAGAAATTGATAAGGTGACATACTGCACACTTTTGCAGTTACATAAGTCTAAATGCTTGTTTAAATAAATCTTAATTAACAATCTACCTTATATAAGTTGTAAAGCCTATATTTTATTTCATGATGTTCTTTTACTGACCAACATATAGCTGGCCAAGATGGCGCCGGTGAGGTCGGCTGCCGTCACGACTGCTCCGACCACCTTTTCTTTGTTTTTGTTTTTTAAGTTAGTTTTCAGTGTTTTAAAATCGGCAAAATCACCACCATTGAGTACATTAGGTATGATAGAGACACTCTTGTTTCTATTGGTATACAATGTACTCACAATTCGACTGTTTTAACTCCGGATCCGAGCTGGCTGAGTGAGATCCTGAGGGAGAACAATGGACGCGACGCGAAGCAACGAACCCGAGGGAGACGAGCTGGGGTGAGGAACAGGCTCAGGACCCGTGCACACCGCACACCTCTGCCTAGCATCCTGCTCGCCAACGTCCAGTCACTGGAGAACAAACTGGATGACCTCAGGGCCAGGATAAAGTTCCAGAGAGACATTCGGGACTGCAATCTCCTCTGCTTCACCGAGACATGGCTGAACCCAGCGGTGCCAGACCACGCCATACAGCCGGCCGAGTTCTTCTCGGTTCACCGCATGGACAGGACGCGGGACTCGGGGAAGTCCAGAGGAGGCGGCGTGTGCTTAATGGTGAACAACAGCTGGTGCAACAGCGCGAGCCTTGTTCCTCTCACACGCTCCTGCACACCAAATCTGGAACTACTGTCCATCATGTGTCGTCCATTTTATCTTCCACGGGAGTTCACATCGGTCATAATCAGCGCCGTTTACATTCCTCCACAAGCGGACACTGAAACTGCCTTATGCGAGCTGCATGAGGCGCTCACACAGCACCAGACACAACACCGGGACGCTGCGCTCATTGTGGCGGGGGATTTTAATAGTGCCAACCTCAAATGCGCAGCGCCGAACTTTTATCAGCACATCACCTGCCCCACCAGGGGCGAAAGGACACTGGACCACTGTTATACCACGGTCAAAGACGGTTACAAGGCACAATCTCGTCCAGCGTTTGGTAAATCCGACCACGCCGCCATTTTCCTCATGCCAAAATATAAACAAAGGCTGAAACAGGAAGTGCCGGTCCAGAGGGAGGTCGCGCGCTGGACGGACCAATCGGTGGCCGCGTTACAGGACGCACTCGATGACGCAGACTGGGACATGTTCAGAAACAGCTCCGATGATGATGTCAGCGTGTTTACGGAAGCGGTTGTGGGATTTATTGAAAAGCTGGTAGACGATACGGTAGAGAAAAAGACTATCAGAACGTTTCCCAACCAGAAGCCGTGGGTGGATAAAACCATCCGCGACGCTCTGAGATCTCGCACCGCTGCCTACAACACGGGACTTGCATCGGGGGACATGGAACCGTACAAGGCTGCGTCATACAACGTCCGGAAGGCGGTGAAAGAGGCGAAGCAGCGCTACGGGAGAAAACTAGAGTCACAGCTTCAACAGAGTGACTCTAGGAGCCTGTGGCAGGGACTGAGAACAATAACGGACTATAAAGCACCAGCATGCGGTATGACGAACGCGGACGCGACTCTGGCAGACGAGCTCAACATCTTCTATGCTCACTTCGAGGCTGCAGCTAAAGACGCTAGCGATGCTAATGCTAACGGCGCTAATGCTAACGGCGCTAACGGCTGCAGACAGGAAGACACAGCCAGCACCGGGAACGCGCTCATCATCTCCGAGCACGACGTGAGGAGAGCCTTCAAGAGAGTGAACACCAGGAAAGCAGCAGGACCAGACGGCATCTCAGGTCGTATCCTCAGAGCCTGCGCAGACCAGCTAGCACCTGTGTTCACTGAGATATTCAACATCTCTTTATCTCAGTCGGTGATCCCCACATGCTTCAAAGAGTCCATCATTGATCCTGTCCCGAAGAAACCACACCCTGCTTCCCTCAATGACTATCGCCCTGTAGCCCTCACCTCAGTAGTGATGAAGTGCTTTGAGCGCCTGGTCAGAGACTTCATCATTTCTTCACTACCCGACACACTGGACCCACTACAGTTTGCATACCGTCAGAACCGCTCCACAGACGATGCAATCTCTCATCTCCTCCACACATCACTCACTCACCTGGACAGTAGGAAAGGGAATTATGTTAAAATGCTCTTCATCGACTACAGCTCTGCTTTTAACACCATAATTCCCTCCACACTCACCACCAAGCTGGAGCACCTGGGACTGAGCTCATCTATATGTCAGTGGATCTCCAATTTTCTGACTGGCAGACCACAGGCAGTAAGGATGGGCGGACATGTCTCAGCTACACTCACTCTCAGCACTGGAGCCCCCCAGGGTTGTGTTCTGAGCCCCCTGCTGTACTCTTTGTACACCCACGACAGTGTGGCCACTACCAACTCCACCTCCATCATCAAGTTTGCTGACGACACCGTCGTGGTCGGACTGATCACCAACAATGATGAGTCGGACTACCTACAGGAGATTGGAAATCTGGAGAACTGGTGCCAGAGGAACAATCTCCTCCTGAACGTCAGTAAGACAAAGGAGCTGATAGTGGACTTTAGTACAAAGCAGGAGAGGAACTACCAGACCCCCGTCATCAACAGGAGCCCAGTGGAGAGAGTGGACAGCTTCAGATACCTCGGTGTTCACATCACTCAGGACCTATCATGGTCCTGTCACATCAACACTGTGGTGAAAAAAGCCCGGCAGCGTCTCTACCACCTCAGACGCTTGAGAGACTTTAGATTGCCCTCCAAGGTGCTCAGGAACTTCTACTCCTGCACCATAGAGAGCATCCTGACGGGAAACATCTCGACCTGGTTCGGGAACAGCACCATGCAGGACAGACGAGCTCTACAGAGGGTGGTGCGATCAGCCGAGCGCATCATCCGCACTGAGCTCCCTGACCTGCACTCCATCTACAGCAAGCGGTGCTGGACTAAGGCCAGGAAGATCATGAAGGACCTCAGTCACCCCAGTAATGGACTGTTCTCTTTGTTGCGGTCTGGGAAAAGATTCCGCTCCCTAAAGGCCAACACAGAGAGACTGAGGAGGAGCTTCTTCCCGCAGGCGATAAGGTCTCTCAATTACAATCACACCTCCACACAGGACTAATAACACCTTTTAAGCTCACAACACTGACTGGACAATCATGGACACATTCATACACACTTGCACTAAATACTCATACATCTGGACAATTGCACATGTCACCTTTCATGCATATTTGCACAACCACCGACACTTTAATTCTATATACATATATACTCTACCCTATATTCTATATTTTTGCAATATTTTATTATGCCCTTATTGCACAGTTAATTTTACTAGTTAAAATTATTTCTTCAGTATTTCCTTTTTATTGATTATTTATTTTACGTACAAGCTTTTATTTTCTTTTTTAAGGTCACTGGCGGTCGTATAAAGCATTTCACTGCATATTATACTGTGTATGATTTTGTATGTGACCAATAAAATTTGAATTTGAATTTGAACATCCACTTTACACGTGGTTGATATCTGCAAGCAGTTAAAAATTAATTCTGACATGAACATTTCTTACATTCTTTTACAGATATTGCAGTCACTATTCAAGCTAATGCAAGGTAAGTTGGCAATACTTTATTACAGCACACCTCACAGATAGAAAGCAAATAAGTACTCACATGTGTATCGTTTAACTGTAGGTGTCCGAGAATGAGGTGGTTATCACTAAATGTTTCTATCTACTGTCTAATTGTGTATTAGTCTCATTATTGTAACTTAACAGCATACAACTATTACAGCATACAGATACTGCTGAAGAAACTGCATATTGGGTTTAAATATGCAGAAAATGCTAAATATACTGAAGACTAGTGGACAGTTTGTCTCAGAACAGGAACCTACTGAGGAAAATTGAAAAAGTGATACTGTACAGTATTTTAACCACTTTGCACTGATTTGTATATTTCACAGGATGTCAGCAGCAGAGACATGATTAAGGATACTTTCTCCAGTCATGTCATGAAAAGCATCGTACTGAGCAGATCTGTAGAAGAAGAAGATGCTAGTATATCTGATGTCATCATTGTCATCGAGGGAACTGAGGTGCTGCTGGGATGTAAAAATCTCACAAATGCATGTCTTTCACTCATGGGCTGCATTTACTCCCTAAACTTAAGCTATCCCCCAAAGCTGAGAAACACATTTGAAGTGTTTCAGAAAATCTTTCTTGGGTTAGATGCTTTAAACTTTTCTCCAAAGGTTATCTTTGCATAGAAAGCTTCTAATGTAATCTACTAGTTGGACACTACTTGCAATTATTTACACTACTTATGCTGTTTTACTGTTTTTTTTTGTGTGTTTTTTTTTGCAAGAAAGGTTGTTCAGAAAACAACTACAACTTCAACTACAGTACTGTTTAACATAACCATTCTTATGCATTTTAAGTAAAGCTATTCTGCTGGAGACTATAGATGCAGAGATTTATTATTATTTTATTTGATGTTTTTGACACTTTAGTTTAATCTTATTGAAATTAAAGTTAGCTAATGAAAGGCAGCTACTAGTTTGACATTATTTGCACTTTTATACTTTTGTATTTGATATCTGCAACTGAGATTGTTTTAAAATGTTCATGTTATATTTAAAGTTTTTATACACTGTAAAAAAATTCTTGCTACTCCAACTAAAAAATTTCTAGTGACCTGTTGCATCTAAAATTTTTAGTTGGCTCAATTTAAGTTGTGTAAACTATTTTGTTTTTGCTGTGCTGACTACCTCTAAATGTACACACAAATTGAAATAAAACATTCTGTCAACTAAATGTTCTATGCTGAATAAACATGCCTAGTTAGGCCAACAAGCAGTCTCAAATTGAAATATAATGTTGTGTCAATTAAATGTTCCAAGTTGACTGAAAGGTATATTTTGAATTGGAAATTATGCTTGCATAATTATAAAATTAACATCTTAAAGTTTACTTGAGTAGGTTATTCACTGTGGCCACATTTCAAATAACATGACACATTCTTCTAAATTTGAATATTTTTTTAATGTAAACTTTAAACACCTGTTAAAGACTATCAACATTGATTAAGTGCAATCCAGCTACTCTTTCAACAAATAAACAAATGCTGCATTGTTATAACAAAATATGCAAATAACATTCCAAAATGCAAGAATGAAACTGTGCCCTTAACATTCATGTTACAACTAATATCACACTCAGTCAAAACAGTATACTGGATAAATAGACTTCTGCTTTGAGGAACAAAACATACTGATATTTCTCAGTAAAAACGTGCAGTGGCTTATTTGAAAATAAAATATTTGCTTTAACTCAGAAATGGTTTAAGATATAAAAAAAAAAAAAATGTTGTGAAATAATTTTGCCAAGCTCCAAGATTGTTTGCAGATGCAGTAAGCACTGTTTCCCAGATATTCTCCCTAATACCTGAAATACAAAAAGAAAAATATATGAATAACTAATTAAGTAACCGTTTGTAGTTCAAAACCATTAAAAATCCTATACAAAAAAATGTCCGTTTAGCCATTATAACCGTTTTCAGACACTATAAGGTTAATGAATGATGAAGGAGTGAGAACATTAAGCTCCCTCAGTGGAGCACTAACGCGCCGTCTTTTTCAAATAGCCTTTGAAATTATCAGTCATTAAAATGAATAAAATGTATGTAACGTAATTAAACTTTAGCGGTTTCATAGATTAACATTAATGTCAATGTACATACCATCTGAAAAAAAAATGCGTTAGGAGCTGAAACGAGTGCATTGCCAGATAACTACAGTAACACTCCAAATTATATAAATAAACACTCGAAAATATAATGTTCTAAAGCTTGCTGCTGGATAATATATATGTTATAAAGCTAAAATTGCTAATTACTTTGCAGGACAGTTAGTTTCCATGAAGTACTCACCATTTCGGGAGGAAATAGCGGGAAGTTCGAAAATTCTGGAAGAACGCTTTTGCGCATGCGCAGAGGTCCCTCTTGTTCGTCCAACATAAAATTGTTTGTGTGCAGTTAAATGTTTCATGAACACAGTTTTATTCGTTGCCTCGATGAAACTTTCTTAGTTGAGTAATGAAATTTATACAATCATTGAGAAAACATATTTTTCTTTTTTGACACCAGCATTATATTAGCCCAACATATATTTCTTTGTTCCAACAACTATTTTCAGGATTTATTTTTTACAGTGTATGTTTAAATGTTTATGCATTTTAATGCACTGTGTGGTTGTTCTAAAAAAGTTTACTGGAGTAAAATGCACTATAGTGTACCATTTACCAGAACCATCAAACAAATGCAGTTTTACTATTTTTTTTATTTCATGCTCTCATCTGTTAAGGAATCTCATAGAAATAAAAGATTTCAAGTAAAATGTATGTCAGTGTTATTTTATTGACCACCATTTAAATACATAAACAACATCAAATAATGTTAAAATAATATTTAAAGTAAAGGTTACTCTATTTAAAATAAGATAACTAGGATTATTGTGTAAAAAAAAAACATTTATAAGCATTCCTTAAGTAAAATATATAAACAAACAGTCAATACAGTTTACTGGGAAATTCCAAGTAAACTTTACTTGAGATTTTCTAATTAAAGCTACAGTTCCTTGTGTTTAGTTTTTACTTGGAAATTCTATTGAAATTACTCACATTTTCTAAGTGAAAAAACTTTCCTAACTTTTTTTTAAGTAAATCCTACTCCAAATTTTTTTCAGTGTAGGCAGAGTTTTAAAAGGAACATCTAGACACATATCTCCTGAACATATAGAAGCAATATTAAAAACTCCTAAACCATGGCCTGTAAAAGAGATGCTGTCTTTTCTAGGTATGGTAGGATTTAGTAGAGACTGGATTTGTGACTTTGTATTCAAAACAACACCATTTAGAGCAATAGTTAAAACAGCTGATAGTGCAGTGTCAGAATGGACACCTGAAGCACTGGAGGCTTGTGAACAGATAAAGAGAGATCTCTGTACAGCACCAGCACTTGCTAATGTAGAGTATAATAAGCCATTCCACCTGTCTGTCTCAGAATGTGGCTGTTTTGTCAAAGGGGTTCTGACTCAACAACAAGGTCCTAGTAAACAACTAATTGCTTATTATAATACAGCGCTTGATAATATTGAAAAAGACATGCCACCCTGCTACCGAGCAGCAGCATTTGCTTATTGACAAGCCTCATCAATTACTATGGGACAGCCAGTCATATACCACCCACGTATTACACACACTCCTGACCAGCCATAGTTTGTATGCTAGAAAAAAAAAAGAGAACATGATGTAATACTCACTGCACCTGAGTTAACTATATGAAGGTGTCAGCAAAACAATTAAAGACACGACAAGACCTAGAGAATCAAGCTCGGTCACATTCAGATTGTATATTCTTTGTAGATGAGTCGTGTTTTAGAAATGGGGATAGCAATAAAGCAGGCTATGCTATAGTAACACCAGCCCTAGATGGAAAAGCATTTAGAATAGTACAAGCAGAACATGTGCCACTACCCTGTACCCAGTTAACTGAGTTAATCGCTTTGTCAGGCGCCTGTAAGTCAATAGAAGGAAAAGCATGTACAATATATACTGATTTAGCTTATGCATATAGAATATGCCATTTGTATGGCCCCATACGGGCACAAAGAGGTTACGAAAGAGTGGATGGAACATCAGTAGTATATGGAGAGGCAATTGCAGAGCTATTAGATGCAATCAAACTACCATCTAGCCATAGTTAAATGTGTACAGCACATAGAAAAGATAGTACTTTTGTTAGTGATGGAAAGGAAGCAGTAGACACACGAGCAAAATTCTTGTGTAGAGAAGATTTGGAATCCCAAACACCATTAACTCAGATAATGGAAAGCACTTTGCAAACAAGGTAATATAGAAAGTAACTCAGTGGTTAAATATCAAGCATAGGTTTGGATATGTGTATCGCCCACAATCTCAAGGAATGGTAAAGAGAGCGAATGGAATTCTAAAAAATAAAATTGGCTAAAATATGTGCAGATACAGGTATGAACTGGTCACAAGCTTTACCATTAGCTTTGATGTGCATGAGATCGCAAACTAACCGAAACACGCATTTAATACCGCATGCAATGCTTACTGGCAGACCAATGTTGACATCCTTTGATCGAGGACCCTATAAAGGTCCATCTCTCGAACAACTACAAAGTGAACTTGATCATTATATAAAACACTAATCTGAAATACACAAAGTGATTTTCCAACAGGTTAAGGGAGCGACAGTGCTAGATGACAACAGGCAGAGACCAGCTAATGACGCAGGGGAGACAGACGAAAGAACAGTGCTGCCTGGTGATTGGGTATTTATTCGAGTGTTCAGAAGAAGGTGTAATCAAGCTAGATGAAAAGGACCACACAAGGTGGTGTTGGCAACTCCAACTGCTGTGAAAAATAAAAGGTAAAGAAATTTACATCATTGTTGCAAGGTCGCCAAATCCAGACCAGGTAAGAGACAGGGCACCCCAGGGATTTGCAATCAGACCAGGGTTTGCAATTAGACTCCTAGAGAGGTGACAAAAGGCCTAGACAATAAGCACCAGACCCATATGAACACATTGAAGAATTGCCGTGGACCGAACCAGAAGAACAAGAACAAGAAGAACAAGTCTATTGGCCAGAGTGGCCCCAAGATAACATAGGAGAGTGGGAAGCACAACTCATTGAAGAAGAGGCTGCTGCAGAACAAGCCGGACCAGCACAAAGAACAAGAGGTCGGGGCAAAGAACGACAAGAAAAACGTACAAGAATTGAAGATGCACGGCAACAGCTAGAACCTGACACTGGATCAGATAGTGATTAGAATAGTTAAAGCGACCCCAACAGTAACGTGATACTCAACGAAAAACACGCCAAGACATATATTGTGTAGATTATTAGGCCATAGCCCTACGTGTCGCCTTTGTGATCCAAATGGAGAAACCACTCAGTTACTAACCCCAAAATAATCCTAAATTTATGCTTATAATCATAACAACTATTCTACTGCCAGATCTAACTGATGGCAGAGCCACTTTGAATAATGACACCAGCCCAGACTGGAACCTTAAGGAAAGACAAATTAGCATTAGCCTCAATAACTAGGGCAAGAAAAATGGCTAGAATGTCCATGGTGGACAGATCAGGAGATTGGACAGCAATGTTCCAAATAAAGGTGGGCAAGATACAAACAATAGATAAACAAGTGCACTTTCATATAGAACTAGATGCGATCAGATATTTAGGACAGAATGAGAGATTGAAGCAAAATCACTGCCTAACAATTGGTGTGTGTTCAATAAATCAGCAAAAGGGAAAATGCAGGAGCATGTTTGATTACAGTATGACAGGTAGACAGGGATGTTACGCAAGAGCAGACAAGCAGATTAGAATCTCAGATGAAGAATCAGCATCATATGTAACGATCATCCCACAGATGACAAAGACATTACCCGAGAACCTAATGGAAACTGATACAACATGAAAAAATGACATGATCTTCCAATTGTTGAAATTTACAGCAGACTCACTGACCTCAAGAAGATTGCATTGTGTGTCATGATAGAAGTAATAAACCCCTACATGTGATTCCCGCACAAGGTACGAAGGAATGTACAGACAACCCAACATACAGTAGATTAGAATTATGCCCAAACAGCTGTCTTTTGCACTCAGCTGCAGTACATTATGGCCCAGAATGGATGCAGAATACAAGCAAGTGTACCTATCGTCCTGTGATCACATTAGATGCGGTCCAGCGAGAAATAACACCAATCCAACAAACCTATCCTCTATGTACAGTGGTGTGAAAAACTATTTGCCCCCCTCCTGATTTCTTATTCTTTTGCATGTTTGTCACACAAAATGTTTCTGATCATCAAACACATTTAACTATTAGTCAAAGATAACACAAGTAAACACAAAATGCAGTTTTTAAATGAGGGGTTTTATTATTTAGGGAGAAAAAAAATCCAAACCTACATGACCTTGTGTGAAAAAGTAATTGCCCCCTGAACCTAATAACTGGTTGGGCCACCCTTAGCAGCAATAACTGCAATCAAGCGTTTGCGATAACTTGCAACGAGTCTTTTACAGCGCTCTGGAGGAATTTTGGCCCACTCATCTTTGCAGAATTGTTGGAATTCAGCTTTATTTGAGGGTTTTCTAGCATGAACCGCCTTTTTAAGGTCATGCCACAACATCTCAATAGGATTCAGGTCAGGACTTTGACTAGGCCACTCCAAAGTCTTCATTTTGTTTTTCTTCAGCCATTCAGAGGTGGATTTGCTGGTGTGTTTTGGGTCATTGTCCTGCTGCAGCACCCAAGATCGCTTCAGCTTGAGTTGACGAACAGATGGCCGGACATTCTCCTTCAGGATTTTTTGGTAGACGGTAGAATTCATGGTTCCATCTATCACAGCAAGCCTTCCAGGTCCTGAAGCAGCAAAACAACCCCAGACCATCACACTACCACCACCATATTTTACTGTTGGTATGATGTTCTTTTTCTGAAATGCTGTGTTACTTTTACGCCAGATGTAACGGGACACGCACCTTTCAAAAAGTTCCAAAAACTTTTGTCTCGTCGGTCCACAAGGTATTTTCCCAAAAGTCTTGGCAATCATTGAGATGTTTTTTAGCAAAATTGAGACGAGCCTTAATGTTCTTTTTGCTTAAAAGTGGTTTGCGCCTTGGAAATCTGCCATGCAGGCCGTTTTTGCCCAGTCTCTTTCTTATGGTGGAGTCGTGAACACTGACCTTAATTGAGGCAAGTGAGGCCTGCAGTTCTTTAGATGTTGTCCTGGGGTCTTTTGTGGCCTCTCGGATGAGTTGTCTCTGCGCTCTTGGGGTAATTTTGGCCGGCCGGCCACTCCTGGGAAGGTTCACCACTGTTCCATGTTTTTGCCATTTGTGGATAATGGCTCTCACTGTGGTTCGCTGGAGTCCCAAAGCTTTAGAAATGGCTTTATAACCTTTACCAGACTGATAGATCTCAATTACTTTTGTTCTCATTTGTTCCTGAATTTCTTTGGATCTTGGCATGATGTCTAGCTTTTGAGGTGCTTTTGGTCTACTTCTCTGTGTCAGGTACAGTAGCTCCTATTTAAGTGATTTCTTGATTGAAACAGGTGTGGCAGTAATTAGGCCTGGGCGTGACTACAGAAATTGAACTCAAATGTGATAAACCACAGTTAAGTTATTTTTTAACAAGGGGGGCAATCACTTTTTCACACAGGGCCATGTAGATTTGGAGTTTTTTTCTCCCTTAATAACGTAAACCTTCATTTAAAAACTGCATTTTGTGTTCAATTATGTTATCTTTGACTAATAGTTAACGGTTTTTGATGAGCAGAAACATTTAAGTGTGACAAACATGCAAAAGAATAAGAAATCCGGAAGGGGGCAAATAGTTTTTCACCACACTGTATCTGTTCGGATGGGACAGAAGAAATAGGAGATCTATCTTCAAGCTGCAATGAAACACAACCAGCAACAGGTTTCTTTATAGAAATGCGACATGTATGCGACAGTAAAACCGACAACGTATCATGCGACACGAAGTTCACAGAAAAATTGGTAAAGAAGAATTAAAGGTATGGGACGAATTTGATGGAGAAGGAGGAATATCAGTAACATGGGATGGCATTCCAATAGGTGTACCTTCCGTACATGAGGTCATAAACAGGGTAGCAGGAGCATTTATAACTTTCTTCTTCGCATGGGGACAGATCGCTAAAAACACAAGATGGATAATTCTGCTATGGTATAATCAACAGAGATTTTAGAATCACACACTAAGTGTTTTAGAATTGGTATAAGAATAATTAGATAGGACAACAGTAATGACCATGCAAATCCAAATTTGTATGAAGACGACGGAGATGAATCAATCTACATGCAAATGAGTGGACAGTGTCCAATCACCTGCATATCAGACCACGATCCTTGTTGATTATATGATATAATTAAACACTTTATCTGTATACCCTAAATCTGTCATTTGACCAATTAACCCATGATTAAGTGATTATATAACAATAGAAAATAGAACTCGTGTCAGTAGAAGTGTATTGTTGTTCTGCTAATGTGTTACAGAATGGACCCTGTAGAACCTGTACCAGAGGGGGAAGAAAGGCCGTCTCCGCAGTGGAAAATCTCCTGTCCGATCTGCATCGAGATCTGGAAGCAGACTACGCCACGGACCCCCAGGAAAAGATGGGACGAAGTACGACATGACCTGGTCGACTGGTATCCACGCCGCACAACGTGGCCTAAGAAATTCATCACAATGGCAGGCGTAGTGACTCAGGACCTCAAATGGGTCACATCAAGAGAACAGGACATAGTTTTCCTTGATAAGAATCGAGGACTTCTTCTAGAGACAACATCATACCAACTAGGGAGATGCCTTAAGTTTGGCCGCTGCACTACTGCAAACAGTGAAGAGCATGGCGAAAGACTTACACATCCTTGACTACACTGAGGAGGACCGCAAACTGATGATGGATGAGGGAAGTGAAAAACAGGGTCTCTCTATCTACAGGGACCCTAATTCTATGTTCGACCCGTCTTTCAAAGTATACATATGATATTTGCTATATATCCAAAGGGATCAGTTCAGGTGATGAATACACTGTTGAGCATAAGATGCTGGCAAGGTGTGGAATTTTCCCTCTGGATTGGCTAAACTTGAGGGTTTTTCGCCCACCTCTGAACTCATTATACAGTATATGCCCGTTATTTACTCAATATATATCAGCTATTTACTCATGTTAGTAACCAACATTTATTCAATTATTTACTCATTGATTACTCTTTCTTATTTACTCACCGTGTGTGCCCAATGTGTTCTCCTCAGCCACTGGGGATTGTTGTGTGGGGGTGTTCCCTTGGCTGACGGGGTAATATGTAAGTGGGACTATTATCTAAGATCTATATCATCTAATATCTAGTGGAACTACTATCTAATAACTATAATAATCCTATAGTAGAACTATAATCACCTAAAGTTTATTTTTTCTTTGATGTATTTTTCTTTGATGTATTTTCCTTTACCTATGTATTGTCCATTATGCAACTTAAAAGTCGCAGAGAGGGAAATATGTAAGCAAATTTTGATCAACATATATTTATGCAAGTACAAATATAAAAAGAACTATAAGTGTACCATTATAGTATAAAAGAGAGAACAAGAATTAGGAACAGCGAAACCAGAGGGGGACTGGAAAGTCCCTAGAAACTGGGGCGCATGACAGGTCATAAAACATAGACAAGATAAGGCGCCAGGTGCCGGACTTGCTGAAACTGAGCACACACACTTAAGATGCCGGACTTAGCGGAAAACTGAGCACACACACACTTAATGAAGAGTTGAGGGAAAGATCGGAAGTACATAAAAGGATAATTAGATGAGGTAATGAAAATATGGAAGGACCAGAAACTGGACATAGCTGGAACCAACAGATGACCAGATAAGATAAGGGAGACATAAGACCAGAAATAAAAAATAATTGGACGAACCTGAAAGATTAATGAGGGAAAGAACGGATGGTCAGGCCGTAGAAACTTGATAAGAGAGGGGCTAACGGGGTGACTATGTAATCAATCATACATTAAAACCAAAATTCAGAAGGATCAGGAGACAATGTGTGTATGTGTCTGTGCGCAGGTGGCCGGAATCTGCCGACAGAATGTGTGTGCGCAGAGTGATACAGAGAGACACAGAGCAGGGGCTGTTGATATATGTATGATTGCATGTGACTGTACCAATACATGACCAAAAGGTGGCAGTGTTTAGCAGGTATATAAAGGGAATTCTTTTTTTCTTTCACTCTCTCTCTGCACTTGACTCATAAAGAGCGGTGTATCTGTTTGTGTTCTTATATAATAAACCACGCCACGTAAGGGCTGAAGATAAATGTTGTGGTGTCCATTATTGTTCCACTGCAAGAAGGCAAAGTTATTCTGCTAACAGGTTATGGGCCCAGGCGGCGAACATGTGCGATAGCAAGACGTCTAGTTGCTAGCACGCCAAGAAGTAGCTAATTAGCTGAAAGTAATAGCTAGTTTACAAGAGAACCGAAAAAAAACTAAATCGAAGCTGAAAAAGGGAGTTAAGCTGAGCTACATGCACAGAAAGCCATGACAAACAGAAGCAAGACCAAGTGGCCCACATTTGATGGAAGAGCAGAGGAGTATGAGCTCTGGGAAGAAAGGATGTTGTGCTGCATGCACAGTGTAGGCCTGAAGCAGACAATCCTAAACGAACCTGCTGCACCTCTGACGGTGGAGGAACAGGCCCAAGAGGACAAGCTTAATGCGGACGCATATTGCGCGCCGACACCATTACTCGACAATACGAGCTTGGGACTGATATTCAGAGACACTAAAGACAAAGGCAGAGAGAGACTCCGAGTGTTACAAGAGCACTACATCGGTAAAGGTAGGCCCCGGATTGTCTCCCTGTACATAACACTTACTTCGCTGAAGAAAATGGACACAGAGACTGTGACCGAATACATTATCAGAGCAGAGCAAATCATTACGGCGCTCAGAGGTGCAGGGGAAGCACCAAGTGAAGGACTGATGATGGCGATGGTTATGAGGGGATTACCAGAAAAGTACAAGCCGTTCACGTTCATGGTTACACATGGTTCAGCGGATATGAAGTTGGGAGAGTTCAAAGCTAAGTTGCGAAACTTTGAGGCCTCGGAAGATTCAGACCCAATCGCAGAGGAAGCGGGAGAGAGGGTCCTGAAGGCTCAGGCGGCACCAAAGAAGAAGGACGCACACGCCACGGATCTAGTGTGCTGGCGATACGGAGAAAAGGGCCACCGGAAAAATAACTGCACAAAGAAAGCTTGGTGTAGTTTCTGCAAAATCACAGGTCACACAGATAAAGCGTGCAGAAAGAAAGAATGTGCACTCAGTGCGCGTGTGCCCAAGATAGCAGCCGTGGAGGCGATAGCCGTAAAGCTAGTCGTGGGCGAGATAGCGCGCGGGAAGCCGCGGGAAGAGAAGACTTCACGTTCGGGGCGCAGGCAGAAGAGGCCAGCCGGTCAGGGCAACAGCCACCGATACATAGAAAAGGGCTGCTCGTGGACACGGGTGCGTCATCCCACATCGTCAATGACAGGGGCCGATTCAAGAACTTTGACAGCACCTTCAAGCCCGAGAGGCACAGCATGGAGCTAGCAGATGGGAAGCGTACCTTCGGGTTGGCACAGGGCAGGGGAGACGCGCAGGTGTGCCTCAACGACCGCGAGGGGCGCCGGTGTACAGTGACGTTAAAAAACGCCCTCTACATCCCTTCCTTCCCACAAGAACTCTTCTCAGTTAAGAGTGCCACCACTAACGGTGCCAAGGTGTTCTTTGATGAAGGTAAAAATGTTCTTGTAGCACCTGGTGGAGCAAAGTTTAATATTCATGTATGTAAGAGAATGTATTACTTGCAAACTGAGTATGATGAAGGTGATGTGCACTGTAAAAACTGGGACTGGGGTGAAGTAATATTGGTAACACTTTATAATAACTACACCCTATGAATTAGTTATTATAAGCATTGGTAAATAGTTCATTAATCATTTATAAAGCATTGTTCCTGCATTAATAGACATTAGTAAGCAGTTTATAAATACAGCTATACATGCTTTACTCTTGCTTTATAAGCGTCTATATAATATGCCTAATAATTGTATTTTCATACTTTATTAAGGATCAGTTAATCATTTCTAAATTAAGCATTACATGATTTACAAACCGTTTAGTTAGTAATTGTAAGTGGTTCATGAGATCATTTAGAACGTGTTAGTGAATGATTCATAAACCATTTGAATGCACATTTATACATCTTATTATTCAGACATTTATTAACAGTTAGTCAGTGTGTTAACAAATGCTTTATTAACACACATTCCTACTGTAACTCATAATTAATTTAGGTAGTTATAAAACATTTACTAGCTGTCAGTTAATGGTTTTTGTGAGCTCATCTAAAGTGAGGACTATTTATGCCTTGTAAAGCATTTACAAATCAGATTTAAAGGCACATTTATCTTCTAAACAGAAAAAGGAAAACACAACACAGAGGGAAACAGAACATAGAAATATTTATTTCAAAATGCAAAAGAAATGAAACCGTACAACTGTGCATATAAATTAATATAAAACAATTTGATATAATATGAAAAATAAACCTCAGTAAAAATGAAACTAAAAATATACACTTGATGAATGAAATAAAATTTTAAATATACTTCTGCAATGTCAGATTTACTAAATAAGCAACAAAAGAACTAAATTAACAACAACAATGTTAGAATTATTTTATATATAAAGGAGTTGATTTTACTCTCTTGTTCTCTTCCTCATAGATTTGATATTAACGTGTTAAATCTTTCCTGCTGCTATCTTCCTGTCTCCTCTTGCATCTGTTCTTAAAGGTGTGAACGCTCCCACGCTCACCTTCCCATACTCTCTTTATGTCTCTCTCTCTCCCCCTCTCTCCCTATCTCCCCCTCTCTCCCTCTGTCTTCTTCCCCCTCTCCCCCTAACTCGAGCCAACATCTTGTGATCTGTCTCTGCACGGACACCTCTATCTTCCTCTCCTTTGATTCTTCAGGATCTCACCAGGACATTTACAATGGTTCATGCTCTTTGTAGTAACATATGTCTATAGCCCAGGCGTTTGGTCAAATATATATAAACCCCATCTTTTGCTGTTAATAAACAGAGACCTTTCTGACAGACAACGTGTGTGTGTGTATCACTGAGTCTCTCCTGGCGCCAGAAAAGCTTACCGAAGCACAGCGGACAGACCGAGCAACTCGCCTCTCCTACTACAAAACTTTAGAAAAACCTTACAAACAACAACAACAAAAAAGTTTGCTTCATGGCTGGGTGATTGTGCAAACAGTGAGTCACAAAGAAGTCGCAAAAAAGCCACACAAAATTTTGATAAAAACAAAAAATAAAAATAAAAATAAAAAATCTACATTTCAAACTATTACATTTCACTACTTGTACTTCCTTGAAATGTCATGAATCAATCTGCCAAATGCTCCATCCGAGTGTTTCTTTGCCAGCCATTCATTCCACTCAATGACTGCAAGGTGGTCAGAAAGCAAACTCTC
Source organism: Channallabes apus (assembly GCA_030522415.1). NCBI lineage: Eukaryota > Metazoa > Chordata > Actinopteri > Siluriformes > Clariidae > Channallabes > Channallabes apus. The sequence goes on from CM060104.1 coordinate 36,267,744, forward strand.
TGTGCGATTTCCTCTAAATCTGCTCCTTGTAGGATCTCCAGGCCCTCTCAATACTGAATGTTGGGTATGGGCACCAGTGTGGGGATCTACATACCACCTGCTGTGGTTGACAGTGTGATGGTTGTACCCTAGTTCAGGGAGTATACGATAAGCACGCCACTCGTCACTGATAATTGATGACCCAGGCCTCACGTGATGCGCAACCAAGGGCACTAGATCTCTTCAAGATCTTCTCTCCAGAAGACGTAGAATAGGTTTTCTAGATTTTTGATGCTGATGATATTTCACACCTAACATCCCAAAGACCCATTTCTTTCTTTTCCACCCTCCAGCCATTCTTCCATTATCATCCTAATGGAGAAAAAACACAACAAATACAGACATAAAAAAATAGATTATAATAATAATGATACTGTAGTGGTAACCATTTCACACTTTATTTATATTAACTATTGCTATAACATACCTTTCTTTTGTGACGAAAATGGCTTTCGTCGATCACAACAAACTCCCTTCTTCCACCAATTTGTACGCCTCCTCATCCTTTCAACTGCTATGACACAGACCTCCCTTATTTTCTTTGCCATTTTAGTAAGAGTAGCTGAACTACTTGCAATTCTGTCATCCATCATGTCTATCTGGCGTAACCGTAGGCCCTGACAAAACCTTTATGGGCAAATAGAACATGTAATGTAAATGAATGCCTTTATGTAAAATAATTTACATTATACGCATTATACAAATGTTTCTTATTATTATTATTATTATTATTACAAAGAGAATGGCAACAAAGCGAGTTTATGATATGCAGTGGTGGCCAAAATTATTTGAACACTAGCATTTTCACCAGCTAAAATGGTTTAAGGTCAGTTATTTGTATTGTTTGCTGTAGTGTGTCAGTAGGAAATATCAGATTACATTTCCAAACATTTATTCTACCATTAATTGTAATAATCCAGTGAGATTTTTGTTTGCACAAAGAGTTTGACAACAGCCACACAGGATCTGTTCTCATTATCATCCAGTCTGTCTGGAATGACATGACAAAACAGAACAAACTAAGACAGACTAAATCCAGAAGAACTGTGGCAATGTCTCCAAGATGCTTTAAGAGCCCTACCTGCAAAGGCAAAAGTTGTTTTAAATGAATGAATGAAAAACAAAATGCATAAAACTGTTAACAGTGCTGCAGTATGCAGGTAGGTTTCGTGAAGCATCTTGGCGACATTGTCACAGTTCTTCTGGGTTTAGTCTGTCTCAGTTTGTTCTGTTTCTTCATGTCATTCCTGACAGACTGGAATATGATGATGATGATGATGATGATGGGATGAGATCTCTGAGTGGAGCACTGGCTCCAATTAATTTTTTATTATTATTATTATTTTATTATTATTATTTTTTAATTAAACGATTACTTTAGAAAGTGGTGAATGTAGAGCGATAGCTAGTTTGTGATCTGATGGAGCAGGAGAAATCGCGCTCCCGCTTTCATGCGTAATCAATACGGGACAAGTTGCGCGTTCACACGTCATCAACGGGGGACAAAGGAATTGTGCAGCAGTGGTGTTTTAACTAACATGGAGAACTCCGACAAAAGTCGAAAAGGCGTGCGGACCCGGGGCAAAAAGAATGACAACGTGGAGATGGATGCATTGGAAAAGACGTGCGTCAGTGGCAATAGTGGTGAGTATGTTACTCTGTTTACTGGCACACATTATTGATGATGGCTAGCAAGCTAATGGCTAGATGCCGGTGCTATGCTCTAAAATGCCACCCTGCCACGGATTGCACCCCTACATAATCTCATTCAAATATTATATTAGAACATGAATTCATAGGTTTATTGTTTTAGAAATTACACGAAACGAATTTGATTATAAAATAAGCAATATACAAAAACATGTATAGGGGAAAAATATAAATTATATATTTTTTTCATATACAGCATGTATATTTTATATTGCTTATTTTATAATAAAAATCGTTTTGTGTAAATTTTCTAAATAAACAATAATTATTTAGTGTAATTTGTGATAAATAAAAGTTTTGTATTACATGGCAAAACCCTGCAAAATAAATGTGCCATAAAATAAATATTATATGCAAGTTTGTATTAATGGTCTCGACAGCTGTCACATGCCTATGGTTAATTATAATAGTAATAATATATCTGATAGAAGTTTTAATTGTTTTGCAGCACACCGCTTTTAGCCGACATTAGCATCGCTAATTAGCATTAGCATCGCTAGCCCAGCTATCACGTTTGTTTGTTTGTTTGTAAAGCTTGTTTTCGCTTCCTCACACCGATTATTTTCCGTGTTTAGACACCATGTCGGTTGTGATTCTGCCTCTGAGTGCAGGTGAGGAGACATTGGAGCTGCACTCGGTGGATTTGGAGGTGGAGGCCGTGGAGAAGCTGATCCGTGAGCTACAGGTGAAGCTGGCCCGGTTACAGCAGCGGAAAGCCACGCTGGAATCGACGCAGACCGACGCTCACCTGTCCCAGGTAAATTCTCGGCGTGAGAATTCTCCTACAACCTCAACCCCGCGTGTTTCTCTGCCCAGGTCCAACACACCAAGGACGCAGCCCGCCCAGTGTTCCTACACCCCGGCGCCGGGATACCACGGACCCTGGATACAGGAGCGGCGGAAGAAGCACGCCAAGCCCCGGGCGAGGACCTCTCCCCCTCCACCACCACCACCCGTCTTCGACATCTCGACCCAAAACCGCTTCGCTCCTCTCCGCGAGATGGCACACGACGTCCTGGTCATCGGAGACTCCATCGTTCGTCACGTGCGTGCTACCACGGCTAAAGGTAAGGTGCACACACGCTGTTTACCTGGTGCACGTGTTCTTGATGTTGCTGCACAGGTGCCTGCTGCCCTGAGGAAGAACATTGGAGCTGTGGTTCTTCATGCCGGCACGAACGACACCAGGCTGAGGCAGACGGAGATCCTAAAGAAGGACTTCAGGAGCCTGGTCGAGAAGGTCCGCAGCACATCACCCACGACAAGGATCATCGTATCTGGACCGCTTCCCACATTTCAGCGAGGAATCGAGAAGTTCAGTAGATTATTTGCTTTTAATGAATGGTTACAATCTTGGTGTCAACAACAGAAATTACGCTTTGTTGATAACTGGAATGTTTTCTGGGAGCGTCCTAGGCTCTATCACACCGATGGCCTACACCCTAGCAGAGCTGGAGCAGCGGTCCTCTCTGACAACATCTCCAGGACACTACGAACCATCTGACTGGCGGTAAGTCATACTGTAGATTCCAAACATATTAGACACATCACAACTCACCGTAGTGATAGACGAACACACATAGCTTGTCCTATAGAAACTGTGTCTGTTCCCCGAATACTGAGAAAAAAGAATAAATTTGTTAAATTTGCCCGAAACGATCTGATAACCATAAAACCAGAAAAAGGCAAAATAAGTAGTCAAAATCCACCTCTAAAGTTTGGACTACTCAACATTAGATCCCTTGCGCCTAAAGCACTTATTGTTAATGAAATTATCTCAGATTATTGCCTTGACGCACTCTGTCTCACTGAAACCTGGCTTAAACCAAATGAATATTTTGGTCTGAATGAGTCTACTCCGTCAGGATATTTCTATAAGCACGAGCCCCGTCTAATTGGTCGCGGTGGTGGTGTCGCCACTATCTACAATGATGTACTCACTGTTACCCAGAAAATAAGGCCCAGGTTTAATTCATTTGAAGTGCTTATCATTAATGTTGCACTAAATGAAATACGTAATAAACCCTTGCTATATTTTACCCTGGCCACCGTGTACAGACCCCCGGGGCCATATGGCGATTTTCTTAAAGAATTTGGACATCTGCTATCAGACCTATTGGTTAACTCTGACAAAGTGTTGATAGTAGGAGACTTTAACATTCATGTAGATGATGCTAACGACGCTTTAGCACTCACATTTATGGATTTACTAAATTCCTTTGGGGTTAAGCAAAATATAATTGGAGCAACTCACCGCTTTAATCATACGCTAGATTTAATTATATCCCATGGTATAGATGTCTCTAATATAGAGATCATACCTCAAAGTGATGATATCACAGATCATCACCTCCTGACATATACTCTACCCGTAGAACAGATTAGCTGTGTCTCCCCACGTTATCAATCTGTTAGAAATATGAATCCCACCACTAAAGACAGATTCACAAGTAATCTGCCGGATCTGTCCCAATTTCTTATCAGACCCCTAAATGCAGATGACCTAGATGAAGTGACTAGCAGCATGGGCACTATTTTTACTAGTACATTAGACACTGTTGCTCCCATCAGATTAAAAAAAGTCAGAGATAAAACATTGGCACCGTGGTACAACAGTCATACTCGCGCCCTAAAGAGAGCAACCCGTAACCTCGAGCGAAAATGGAGGAAAACTAAATTAGAAGTCTTTCGAATTGCATATAAAGACAGTATGTGCAGCTATAGACAGGCTCTAAAAACTGCTAGGACCGAGCATCTTAGCCAACTGATAGCAAGAAACCAAAACAATCCCAGGTTCTTATTTAGTACAGTGGCTCGCCTAACAAAACCTAAGATGCCCGCAGAGAGTATCCCATCACAGTTTAGAAGTGAAGACTTTATGGACTTCTTTAATGAAAAAATCAATAATATCAGGAAGAAAATAATGGAGGTTCAACCTCTAATAGTATCTCATGATCCAGTTCAGCCTATAGCTTCACATTTAGATTTTCACTGCTTTACAGGTATAGGACAGGAAGAGCTGTATAAACTCATCACCTCGGCTAAATCAACAATGTGCCTGTTAGACCCAATCCCAACCAGATTTTTAAAAGAAGTGATGCTTACGGTTGGAGAGCCACTCCTAAACATTATTAATTCTTCATTACATCTAGGTCACGTCCCTAAACCTTTCAAGTTAGCAGTTATTAAGCCGCTTCTTAAAAAATCTAATTTGGACGCGAATGAAATAAAAAATTACAGACCGATTTCAAACCTCCCGTTCATATCAAAAATACTAGAAAAAGTAGTATCAGCTCAAATTTGCACATTCTTACAGGATAACAACATCCATGAAGAATTTCAGTCAGGTTTCAGGCCCCATCATAGCACAGAAACTGCACTAGTTAAGATTACAAATGACTTGTTTTTAGCTTCAGACCAAGGCTGCATCTCATTGCTAGTCCTGCTTGATCTTAGTGCTGCATTCGACACTATAGATCATAATATTCTCATAGATCGCTTACAAAATTATATAGGTATTCAGGGACAGGCATTAAAATGGTTTAGATCTTACCTGTCTGATCGCTACCATTTTGTAGATCTAAATGGAGAACCGTCTGGTATAATGCCAGTGAAATATGGGGTCCCACAAGGGTCAGTTTTAGGACCTCTGTTGTTCTCAATATACATGCTTCCCTTGGGTAACATCATTAGAAGACATGGGATTAGTTTCCATTGTTATGCTGATGATACCCAATTATATATCTCAACTAAACCAGACGAAATACCTAAGCTGTCTAGATTAACTGAGTGTGTCCAGGACATAAAAGATTGGATGACCAATAACTTTCTTTTATTAAATTCAGATAAGACAGAGATATTACTTATTGGCCCAAAAACCAGCACACAACAGCTTTCACAATTCAGCTTGCGCTTAGAAGGATGTACTGTTATTACCAGCTCAGCAGTAAAAGATCTGGGAGTAATATTAGACAGTAACTTGTCTTTTGAAAATCACATTTCAAATATCACAAAAACAGCCTTTTTCCATCTTCGAAATATTGCTAAACTTAGGAACATCTTATCCGTATCTGATGCAGAAAAACTAGTTCATGCATTCATGACCTCCAGACTGGACTATTGTAATGCATTACTAGGTGGTTGTCCTGCATCCTCAATAAACAAGCTTCAGTTAATCCAAAATGCAGCTGCCAGGGTTCTCACTAGATCCAGAAAATATGATCATATAACCCCAATATTATCATCCCTGCACTGGCTACCTGTTCAGTTTAGAATAAATTACAAAATAGTATTACTTACATACAAGGCCTTAAATGGTTTAGCTCCCACATACCTAACCAGTCTTCTGATACGCTACAATCCACCACGCGCCTTAAGATCACAAAACTCCGGACTTCTGGTAGTTCCCAGAATTTCAAAATCTACAAAAGGGGGTAGGGCTTTTTCATATTTAGCTCCAAAGCTTTGGAATAGCCTTCCAGACAGTGTTCGGGGAGCAGACACGGTTTCTCAGTTCAAAAGTAGACTCAAGACGCATCTTTTTAATCTGGCATACACATAACTCATCCCATAATCTCATACTCCAGTACACCTATACCGAATGGCAACTACGCTAATTCTCCCCATCTGTTCTGTATTTCTCTACCCATCCCGAGGCATCGGGAGATTTTGCCAGCTTCAGTAGACAAAGGCCGACCCTGCGAGGTTCCTGAGGCATCCAGAGAAGGACCAGCTCCAGCTGGATTCAGCTTTATGATGGTTGGAGCTACACATGCTGCTCCTGTGCTTCCAGTGATCCAGACCTCATCTGCCCTCTGCACCTACTGACTCGTCCCTATGCTGAACTGGTCTTCATGTCAATTTAAATAATTTCTGTCATATTGAATTTTCACCTGCACAACACACAAGATGTTATTTCATTTCTATCTGTTATCGCCCAAATGAGGATGGGTTCCCTGTTGAGTCTGGTTCCTCTCAAGGTTTCTTCCTAATGCCATCTCAGGGAGTTTTTCCTTGCCACCGTCGCCGTCACCCTTGGCTTGCTCATCAGAGAAATTTCATTCATTCGTCTCATTATTATCTGCACATTTTTCTCACACATCCACACTTCCAATTATTTTCTTTTCTATAATTATTATTATTATTATTTGTTTTTATTTATTTATTTATTATTTTATATATAATTATTCTATATACAGTTTTTTTTTTTTGTTTTTTTGTTAAATTTCTTTAATTTTTGTGAAGCTGCTTTGAGACAATGACCATTGTTAAAAGCGCTATATAAATAAAATTGAATTGAAAAAAATAAAATAAAATTGAATTGAATTAATAAACCTATGAACTTATGTTCTAATATAATATTTGATAGAGATTTTAGTGAAAATAAAACAAATTCCTTTAAGAGAAGTATTCTTTGGTTAGCTAAAGCACTGTGTAAAAAAAAAAAAAAAAAAATCAGATTCACATATCAAAATGTTATACCAAATAAAAAAGAATACTATTATCGCATGCCGATATAATAAACAATTCTGTGTCATAATGGAGATTGAAACAATTTATGTCAGGTATGTGAGTGTGTCAAATGGTGTGTGAGAATATCAAAACCAAATACTAACACTAATTTTGTGTTCTCTGAATTACAGCTCAAACACCACAGCAGGTGGTGTCCCGTTACAAAAAAATTCTTCAGCACTTCGGTACCAGTAAAGGAGGGACCATGTCAGCTGCTTTCAAACGTGTTGGCGTGGACAGGAACACAGTAGCAGTCAATGCTCCAATCGCAGAGCTATACTGTACATTGCTGCACCTGACGAATTTAAGGATCTTCTTAAAAACCACAGCAGTCAGATTAAACTTAGTGCATTTGCCACACAGCGTGCTGCCGCAATTAATGATGATTCAGCAATTGAGGATATAATTAAAGCCCTTAAGGCTTCTGGTACGCTGTTGACCCTCAAACGGAAGTGAACTCACCAAAATGATCTACAGTCTGCACTGCTGTTCACTGATGTTTAAAAGTTAATACTGAAGTAGTTTTTCAAGTTTTGAAATATTTTATATTATCATTATTTTTTAATAAAAATATTATTTGTTGTATTTTATAATCCAGTGTTGGTACTGGTTGTTGATACAGTTGTACGGTTTCATTTCTTTTGCATTTTGAAATAAATATTTCTATGTTCTGTTTCCCTCTGTGTTGTGTTTTCCTTTTTCTGTTTAGAAGATAAATGTGCCTTTAAATCTGATTTGTAAATGCTTTACAAGGCATAAATAGTCCTCACTTTAGATGAGCTCACAAAAACCATTAACTGACAGCTAGTAAATGTTTTATAACTACCTAAATTAATTATGAGTTACAGTAGGAATGTGTGTTAATAAAGCATTTGTTAACACACTGACTAACTGTTAATAAATGTCTGAATAATAAGATGTATAAATGTGCATTCAAATGGTTTATGAATCATTCACTAACACGTTCTAAATGATCTCATGAACCACTTACAATTACTAACTAAACGGTTTGTAAATCATGTAATGCTTAATTTAGAAATGATTAACTGATCCTTAATAAAGTATGAAAATACAATTATTAGGCATATTATATAGACGCTTATAAAGCAAGAGTAAAGCATGTATAGCTGTATTTATGAACTGCTTACTAATGTCTATTAATGCAGGAACAATGCTTTATAAATGATTAATGAACTATTTACCAATGCTTAACTAATGATTCATAGGGTGTACACTATTAAAAAGAGTGCAGCTAGTTTTAAACAACATTAAGCTTAATTCAGCAAATTTTGATAAACATTTAATTTATTTTACTCAATTTTTGTTGAAAATACTTAGACTAAATAAACTGAGTAGAAATTAAGTAAGGAAAATTTAAAAAAAGGGTGGATTTAACTCAAAACACACTCTAATTTTAATCAACATCCACTTCCGCCTGAATCGCGCCACATGGACATGAACCAAGCAGAAGCTTGTTGGATTGCTTTATCACATATCAAATAAAGACCTCAAAGTAAAATGTTTTGTCTCATTTTTAATGAATAAATGTCTTGTAGCAATGTTGGTGTTAATGCAATTTGACAGATAACATTAGTTCATTTCATTGCACATGAGCTGCCGAAGCTAATATAGTTAACAAGTGCTCAAAGTATATTTAATTAACTGAAGTCATGTTAATGCTAAAGTTAGGTTAAATTACTGCTGCTGAATCTGTGAAAAACAGATTTTTTTTTCAAAAGTCTTTGCATTTAGTTTGTGTTGTAACAGGTGACAGACATCTTAATTTGCTTCAGGTCAAGGATAGGACTGAGGAAGGCCGTCTAACTTTATAAAACTGTTAATAACATACCCTTCTAATTTAAAATTATCTGCATAAAACATGACACTAATGTCCCCTTCTATATGTTACCGATAGTAGTGGCAGCATTGCGTCTCTTTTCCTACCCCAAGTCAAAGTATTAGCAAAGTTACCACATGAGCACAAAATGCACATTAAAGGGCAAATAAACGTAAATAAATCAGTGTTAATTTGTTGAAAATAAGTATTCAGTGACGACGTTTTAATTAATGACGAAATTTTAATGACTTTTTTTTAAAAAATAATAATTAAACATTAATATTCCCATCTCAACGCGCCGAAGTTTTTGCTTTTTTTTAACCAATCGTTTGCATGTATCCGTTTGAACGTGCAAATCCTCTCTCTCATTGGACGAGAATCTATCCAGCAAGTCAGGTCTCGTAAAGCCGGGCACCTGTTAGCATGCTGCTAACCAACTCAATGGTGCTGTTAGCTTAAAATCCGACACGATAATGAACGACATGGCAGCCGCAAGGTCACCAGCGGCCTGTCAGGTGGGAAGAAAGAGGAGACATGATGCGGGTGGGGAAAAGACACCGCAAGACACGCCACCCTATAGTGTATGGCAAGGTAGATAAAATATAAGCTAACGTTGTGTATATAATGTTAGGTAAATGCTATCGTGTTTTAGTGAAACCAGCGATAATCACCTCATAGCGGGTCTATCACTCTGTGTATCCGGGTGTTGTAAGTTAATGTAAATGACCTCTCGGTAGTAATTTGCATACTGTATGCCAAAATACATCAATGTTTTGAAAATGATCATCTCTTTCCCTTTCAAAGCTAACTCGATGCTGCGTTGGAAACGCTATGGGAAACATGTCGGCGGCTGTGAAGCATGTGTGTACAAACACGCCAAATTTTGGCTTATATAACCTCGGTCAGGTGACGTCATCTGATTAGACTCAGCTGCAGGTTATAAATATCGGTTAGCCGGCGACGACCTCAGATTCATTGTCTTCACGATGTCTACTGTGAACGCAACGTGTGCAAGCAGAAAAAAACACACATTTAAAACAAATATCTTAAAAAAAAATAAAAAATTTTAATTATCAACTAAGATAATGGCGGAGTTTAGCGCTGTATGTCCGTGTGAGAAATATCTCTCCGAAGGCGACACGCACACTCTTTGTTTTAAATGCTTGGGTGAGAGCCACGCTCTCGATGGATTTAAAGGAGAGTGTGAGCATTGTGACAATCTCCCGGTAAAAATGCTCCGCGCGCGCCTCGCGTTCTTCAGGGAACCACGCGCCGTGCTGCATTCCTGGGGATCACAGGTTGATCTGGCCGAGGGACGAGGGACGGAGCCTCTCCTTTCTCTCGACTCCTCCCCCGATCACGTAGTCTCTCCCTCCACTTCACGAGCGCACTCCTGTGCTTCTCGTGAGTCGATGGAAGAGACCCTGTCCCTTGCTTCTGTAGAAATGGCAGCAGCCACCTCAGAACGACCCTCTAGTAATGACAGAGAATATGAAAGGTTGCTGAAAGTCATAACGTGTGCAGTCGAACAGCTTCACATTGACTGGCCACAGGAGCAAGCTCTCACCACACACTCAAAATTAGACGACAGATTTCTGTCGGGTGGCCAGGAGAGGGCGCCACAACGCCGCTCTCTCCCCTTTTTTGATGATCTCCACAAGGAGTTGTCTCGTTCATGGAATAAACCCTTTTCTTCCCGTATCTTTGTACCATCGACTTCGGTTTACTCGAATATCGTGGATGCAAAGGCACAAGGTTATGTGATGATGCCCCAGATTGAGGAGACGCTCGCGGGCTATCTCGCTCAGTGGCGGTTCTACACTGAATTGCTCCCTGGGCAAGACTCCCTTCCGGCACCCCCCCCCCCCCCGCATCCCCCCCCCCAAAAAAAAACTTCACATTTTGTACACACCACACGTTTTATTAAACTACTCATAACTTAAATAAATATACTGTGTACAAACAAATATTATATAAATATAGAATTAATATAGAACAAATCACACTAAAGAAAAATAACTTATTTACTTCACTGCAGAACAGAAACCACAAACTGAAACTATAATCTGACTTTTCTGGCCTTTCTAGATGCAAAGTCATCAATAATGGCATCATATTCAGTTTTATTTATTTGTATAGCGCTTTTAACAATTGACATTGTCTCAAAACAGCTTTACACAATCAAAAGAACTATTTAAGTTTGTGTGGAATGTGAATGTGTATGAATCAAAATGTTCAGATAGTCCCTGGTGAGCAAGCCCGAGGGCGACAGTGGCAAGGAAAAACTCCCTGAGATGGTGATAGGAAGAAACCTTGAGAGGAACCAGACTCAACAGGGAACCCATCCTCATCTGGGTGAAACAGATAGCAGGAAATGATCTGCATTTATACAGTGTTAGGTTCAGCTATAATAGTTGATGTTAATTGATGTTATAATAGTTGATGTAAAATGGAGTCCAGTAGTTATTGGAGACTCAGATAGACTTGTAGAAAGTTCCAGTCCTGAACTATCAAATTGTCAAGTCCTCAGAGAAACAGCTGACAACACCAGTCGAGGCCAGAACCATCTTCTAAGTAGATAGAATCATCCCTAGACACCAGACGCATCCTAAAGAGACACACGGGGCATCCATGCGACGAGACCTCCAACCAGAAACCGGGCACCAGGATGGATCAGACAGGTCCGGAGGGCAGAGGGAGTCTGGATCACTGGCAGCTCAGGAACCACATGTGTAGCTCGACAGAGAGAGAGAAAGAGTGAAAGGGGGAGACAGGGGGAGAGAGGAAAGAGAAAGAGGGGGAGGAAGAGAAGAGGAGGAGAGATTGCAATTAGGTATGGTCACAGTCACAATGTCTAATGTGAATGTATATTTACTGTAGAGTGCAAGCAGGGACTCCGGCAGGACTAACTATGACAGCATAACTAAAAGGGAGAGCCAGAAGGAAACACAAACATGAGGGCTCCCTGAGATGTAAAGCAAACAATCACCTCACCGTCAACAAACCTGAGTGATCAAATGAGAGTGAGGAAGACAGCATCTAAACATACCAGTTCACCATAATACTCTACGTCCATGAGTCCCCCAGATCTGCTCCTTTACCTTATGGCAAATCTATTTATAAAAATGCTTGGCTAAATAAATAGGTTTTGAGCCTAGACTTAAACACTGAGACTGTGTCTGAGTCCCGAACACTATTTGGAAGACTATTCCATAATTTTGGGGCTTTGTAAGAAAAAGCTCTGCCCCCAGCTGTAGTTTTCATAATACGCGGTACTGACAAGCAGCCTGCATCCTTTGACCGAAGTAGGCGTGGCGGATCGTAAGACACTAGCAGTTCGCTCAGATACTGCGGCGCGAGACCATTTAATGCTTTATATGTCAAGAGTAGTATTTTAAAATCAATGCGAAATTTCACAGGGAGCCAATGTAGTGAAGATAGGATAGGGGTGATGTGCTCATATCTTCTGGTTCTAGTGAGGACTCTCGCTGCTGCATTCTGGACTAGCTGAAGCTTGTTTATGCACCTAACTGAACAACCAGACAGTAAGGCATTACAATAGTCCAACCTAGAAGTGATAAAACATAGCAGGTGACATAGCAGGTAATCTTAGGGCTCTAGGACATAGCAGCGGACATAGCAGGTAATCTTAGGGCTCTAGGACAGCACAGGTTCTCTAAGATAGTGGTACATGCTGGAGCTAATGATATACGCCTTCGTCAGTCAGAGGTTAGTAAGAGTAACTTTACAGAGGTGTTTAAATTAGCGAAGGCGATGTCCGATGAAGTAATATGCTCTGGTCCCATCCCAATGAGACGTGGTGACATAGCTTACAGCAGGTTATGGTCGCTGAACCGCTGGATGTCCAGGTGGTGCTCCAAAAATAATGTGGGCTTCATAGATAATTGGAAGACCTTTGAGGGCAAAGCTGGCCTGTTAGGGCGGGATGGTGTCCATCCCACTCGGGAAGGTGCTGCTCTCATTTCCTGTAGTATAGCTCATAGTCTCAGTAGAGGTCTAGTTAATCGGTGACAATCCAGAGCCCAGGCCAGGGAGCAGACAGACAGGCTAAACCAACCGTCTGCTAGCTGCATAGAGTCGTCACTCAGGGTTCACCTTATTGAGACTGTGTCTGTTCCCCGATCTAAGCAAAAATGTAGAAAGACTCAGAAAGTCTGTTTCAATAATCTAATTAACATAAAGACCACAAACTCGGATCATACTGAATGCGCAGCCTCTGATCTGAAGCTAGGATTGTTAAATATTAGATCTCTCGCATCAAAAGCAGTTATTGTTAATGAAATTATCACAGATCAGGAGTTTGATATAATCTGTTTAACTGAAACATGGGTTTCCTCGGGCTTGCTCACCAGGGACTATCTGAACATTTTGATTCATACACATTCACATTCCATACAAACTTAAATAATTCTTTTGATTGTGTAAAGCTGTTTTGAGACAATGTCAATTGTTAAAAGCGCTATACAAATAAAACTGAATTGAATTGAATAAAAGCATGAACTAGTTTTTCTGCATCGTTTACCGACAATATATTTCTTATCTTGGCAATATTTCTGAGGTGAAAGAATGCTATCCTGGTGATATTATCTACATGAGCTTCAAATGAAAGGCTGGAATCTATAATCACACCGAGGTCTTTTACTGTTGCACTTAATGGAACAGAAAGGCCATCTAAAGTTACGGTGTGATCTAAGATTTTACTTCTAGCTGCATGCGGTCCTATGACTAGAACTTCTGTCTTATCCGGATTAAGCAGAAGGAAGTTAATTAGCATCCAATTTCTTATGTCCTGCACACATTGCTCAACTTTAGTAAGATGGTTTTTCTCATCAGGTTTTGTTGAGACGTATAGCTGTGTGTCGTCAGCATAACAATGAAAACTAATACCATGCTTACAGATTATGTTGCCCAGAGGAAGCATGTAAAGGGAAAAAAGCAGTGGGCCTAAAACTGAACCCTGCGGAATGCCAAACTCCACTAGAGAACATGCAGAATAATCACCATTTAAGTCTACATACTGATAACGATCGGTCAAATAGGATCTGAGCCAGGAGAGGGCTGTACCCTTAATTCCTACTACATTTTCTAATCTGTGAAGAAGAATAGCATGATCAATGGTGTCAAAAGCTGCACTGAGGTCGAGTAATACAAGCATAGTTACACAACCCTGATCAGAGGCCAATAGGAGGTCATATACTACTTTAACGAGTGCTGTTTCTGTGCTGTGATGAGGCCTAAATCCTGACTGATACAGTTCATGTATGCCATTTCTATGTAGATATGAGCATAGCTGCTCTGCTACTATCTTTTCCAGAATCTTAGAGATAAAGGGGAGGTTTGATATTGGCCTGTAATTGGACAGCTGACAGGGGTCGAGGTCAGGTTTCTTAATTATTGGTTTAATAACTGCTACTTTAAAAGATTTTGGAACATAACCAATGCTGAGTGAGGAATTAATTATTCTCAACAGCGGTTCTGTTATTACTGGTACTATCTGTTTAAGAAAATGTGTCGGTATAGGATCTAATATACAGGTTGATGAATTTGCAGAAGAGATGAGTGAAATTAGTTCATTCTCTTCAAGAGGAGTAAAGTATTCTAGGTTTGAATCTGACATGGCTAGGTTAACATCTGTATCAATTACATTGTTCGGTTTCAAAGCCTCAATTTTATGCCTGATATTTACAATTTTATTATTTAAAAAGTTCATGAAGTCCTCGCTATTGCATGATGTTGTAGAGATTTCTGTAGTGGTCTTATTTCTGGTTAATTTGGCTACGGTATTAAATAAAAATCTAGGATTATTTTTATTTTCTTCTATAAGAGTGGAGAGATACGTTGATCTAGCTACACTAAGAGCTTTCCTATAGTTCAGGATGCTCTCTTTCCATGCTATTTGAAATACTAACAATTTAGTTTGACGCCATTTACGCTCTAATTTCCGAGCGGTCTGTTTTAAAGTGCGCGTGTGATCGTTATACCAGGGAGCGAGTTTCTTATCTCTAATAATTTTTCTTTTAGCTGGAGCTATATTATCTAAGGTACAACGAAATGTCGACTCTAAAAATTCGAAGTTGGTAACTCTGGGAGATTACTGATAAAACTCTGTGTGGTAGTTGATGTGAATGTACGTTTAATACGGTAGCGCGGTGCTGTGCGTACATTATCACTGTGACACACTTGAATGGAGACAAGATAGTGATCTGAGATAATTTGTAACATTCATTCATTCATCTTCTGTACCGCTTTATCCTCTATTCAGGGTCGCGGGGACCTGGAGCCTATCCCAGGAGACTTCGGGCACAAGGCAGGGTACACCCTGGACAGGGTGCCAATCCATCGCAGGGCACACACTCATTCACACACTATGGTCAATTTGGGAACGCCAATTAGCCTAACCTGCATATCTTTGGACTGTGGGAGGAAACCGGAGTACCCGGAGGAAACCCACCAAGCACGGGGAGAACATGCAAACTCCATGCACACAGAGACGGGAATCGAGCCTGGCCGGGGAATCGAACCCAGACCCTGGAGGTGCAAGGCGACGGTGCTAACCACTACACCACCGTGCCGCCCCAATTTGTAACAATCAAGTCTTGTTACATGGTTTAATGTGTATTAGTGGAATGTTCATCCTGACCACTAGGGGCACCACTAGCTTCACTAGTTTGAATAAAAGAGGAAGTAGTAGAACAAGAGAAAGATTCAGTTGTTGCATCATGGCAGATTGCTACTTCACTCGAGGATCCTGGTTTGGGAAACATTTGTTTGCTGCTCAACTAGAATCTTTTGTTTAACCTACATCTTTATGCTACTGTGTGGAAAGTAGGATTATGGAGTTTGGGTGCAAAGTCGCAACTGCCCAAGATCTTTTTAATCTTTAAGTGGGACTTTAATGGACTTTTGGCCTAACCCAAGGAGGACATCCCTTTCAACCCGTACTTTCATCTCTTCATCAACCTACCCTGCAACAGATAAGACTTTACTCTTTGTCAAAGGGTTTTCCCTCCTAACATCTGAGATGGACATACCATACGACCATACATTTGTGTTGAACATTGATTATCTTGTCTATGAACATTTCATATAATTGGATTTTGTATGTTCTCATATTTATGTAAAGATTCAATATACGCTGGCAAATGACTTTCGTTAATCCTTGTGTCTTACATATTCTGGTAATACTTGTAACACTATCTTATAGGTTATTGCAAAATTGGACCCCCTTTTATTTTTTATAGCTATACTGGCCAAAAGAGCCGGAACGGTTATAAATTTCAGACAGTGGAATTGTGAATACATTTCTTATACTTAATCCGAAAAATATTATTAAGTCTAAAGTGTGACCTGCTTTATGAGTGGGTCCTACTACAGACTGATTTACGCCTACAGAGTCCAGTATGGACATAAATGCTGTTCTCAGAGGGTCTTCTGGATTCTCAAAATGAATGTTAAAATCTCCGGCAATTAACGCTTTGTCTACAGAAATGACCAGGTCTGAGATGAAATCCGCAAATTCACTAAGAAATTCAGAATACGGCCCTGGAGGTCTGTAAATTATAATTAGTGGAATCGACTGAGCTGACTTAATATACTTAAGTATACTTATGTTACTATAAAGAATTTCATATGAGTTAAATTTGTGTCCGTGTTTTTGTACGATAGACAGATTATCATCATGAATAACTGCGACGCCTCCTCCTCTACCAGTTAACCGAGGCTGGTGTATGTAGCTGTATCCAGGAGGACTAGCTTCATTTAGAGCTACATACTCGTCCTGTTTAACCCATGTTTCAGTTAAACAGAGTATATCAAACGCCTGATCTATGATAATTTCATTAACAATAACTGCTTTTGATGCGAGAGATCTAATATTTAACAATCCTAGCTTCAGATCAGAGGTGCCGGCTGCGCATTCAGTATGATCGGAGTTTGTGGTCTTTATGTTAAATAAATTATTAAAACAGACTTTCTGAGTCTTTCTACATTTTTGCTTAGATCGGGGAACAGACACAGTCTCAATAAGGTGAACCCTGAGTGACGACTCTATGCAGCTAGCAGACGGTTGGTTTAGCCTGTCTGTCTGCTCCCTGGCCTGGGCTCTGGATTGTCACCGATTAACTAGACCTCTACTGAGACTATGAGCTATACTACAGGAAATGAGAGCAGCACCTTCCCGAGTGGGATGGACACCGTCCCGCCCTAACAGGCCAGCTTTGCCCTCAAAGGTCTTCCAATTGTCTATGAAGCCCACATTATTTTTGGAGCACCGCCTGGACATCCAGCGGTTCAGCGACCATAACCTGCTGTAAGCTATGTCGCCACGTCTCATTGGGATGGGACCAGAGCATACTACTTCATCGGACATCGCCTTCGCTAATTTAAACACCTGTTTATCTCCGCCTGTGGCACCCAGACTGTCCGCTACAGGAATAACGCTGCTCTCACACTGTCTAACACTCTCTAAAGTCTGGATGCGCTCCTCTAATGCTGATATCTTCTCCGTCAGAGTGCTCACTAACACACACACTAACACAAATAAAATTATCGCTAATGACGGAGGAAGAATGTCTAAACATCCTGCACTCTACACACTGAATGGTAGACATTATAACATACCTGAGTCGGAGTTTTAGTTGTTTGGAGATGAATTCCGTTTGTTGTACTTCACATACTATCTACACATACTGTATGTAAATTAAACTGGCTATTTACAGTATACTGTAAATATATTGTAAATATATTGGCTATAGCCAATATTAACATAATAAACAATGGAAATAAATAACTTGCTGCAAAGCATAATTTTGTGGTTACACTATTTAATAGAAACCATTAGAATTTCTGTGATGGTTTGTAAATTAGGCTTTTATTGTGTGTGTGTGTTTTTTAGCAAGGTAAGCATAGCAAGCATCATAAGCAAGAAGGCTAACAAACCTAAGAGTTAACGTTATACCACTAATTAACATGATGACATGAATAACTTAATCATACAGAGAGAAGATTGGTGAATACCTTTATCTTTTGCCCGTTTCTCCTCATCTTCTTTTCTTTTTTATTGGGCCCCTGACAGCTTTGGCCTTTTTTTTCTCCATCGCTGTGTTTACTTTATAATCGACGATTCAACAGTTAACTGATTTCCCCCAACACTGTCACTCACGACCAGAAGTCAAGACTAATCCAATTCACCTCCACAGCATAATAGTTTTATTACCTATTTTTATTTGCCATTTCACACAATTAAATAAATGAAAAAAAGTGCAAATTATTGGTGTGTGTTTATAATATTTTGAATGAAATGTGCGTTATTTGTAAGAAAGTCAGGTAGACATAATTTAGTCCCCTTCTTGTCCGCTTCATTTGGGAGAGGTGAACTTTACTATGCGACCCCGCCCCCCTCCATCATCCCCTCTCCTCTCCGCTCAATCCCCCCAACCCCCCGCCCCCCCCGGTCCCCTATATATAAATTCTTTCCAGCATAATAGCACATAATCATTATGTTAATTTATCGGGCTCATTCATTCATTCATTTTCTATACCGCTTAATCCTGTGTTCAGGGTCGCGGGGGACCTGGAGCCTATACCAGGAGACTTCGGGCACTAGGCGGGGTACACCCTGGACAGGGTGCCAATCCATCGCAGGGCACACACATACACACACTCACACACCCAATCACACACTACGGGCAATTTAGGAACGTCAATTAGCCTAACCTGCATATCTTTTGGACTGTGGGAGGAAACCGGAGTACCCGGAGGAAACCCACCAAGCACTGGGAGAACATGCAAACTCCATGCACACAGAGACGGGAATCGAGCCTGGCCGGGGAATCGAACCCAGACCCTGGAGGTGCAAGGCGACAGTGCTAACCACTACACCACCGTGAATTTATCAGGCTTACAACCTGAAATTGATACACAATTTAAAAAATAAAAATCTATATTGTTTAAAGAGTCGATTTGCAGTTTGATTAATAAATCTGACTTTTAGAATTCAAGGGAATAAAACTAATTCAAATGGTTTTTCTCAAACAATTTTGGAAAAAAAAAGTTCACAAAAACAACAACGACAGTAATAATAATAATAATAATAATATCAGAAGAAGAGCTAATATTGGCTTAAATCTGTCAATAGGTGTTGTATTTATTTTTCTTTCTAAAAGTTCCTGAGTTTTACTTCTTACAACATGTGGTTTTATAAGAACCTCAACAATCGGCTAAGAACTCCAAAGGTGTTCAGTGAAGCCAATTCGCAGCCAACCTCAATTAGTGTGCAATATGTCTAAAATGCTAGAATGAAATGCTCTACAAGGTCAACTTGGTGTGAAACATAGGGAATACACTTAAATTCTAAGTGTTCATGGGCTAAATCAGCTTGTGTCCTCGACACATTTTCTCTACATTTAAAATAATAGGAATTTATCTTCGCTCATCTCCAGCGCAATTAATTTCAATTAGAGAACACTCCTGGTTCATCTCTGGACAAACATCTCTCCAACTTGCGCTCTTTTGTTCTTCAAGATTTCACCAGGACATTTTACAATGGATTATGTTCTTTGTACTGTAGCATCCAATGTCGATGGCACAGACATTTGGTCAAACATATAATAAAAACTCTATCTTTTCCTGTTAATAAACAGAGATATTTCTGACAGACATTTTGCTTGTGTTTGACTGTCTCTCCTGGTGCCAGAAAAGCTTATTGAAGCAGAGCAGACAGACTGAGCAACTCGCTTATTCAACAATGTGCTTATTCAACTACAGAACAACTAGACAACACAATAGCAGATATTAACATATGATTCATACTTTTTTTTTTTTTTACAATGAAACTTCACCAGGTGTTTAAGTGATCTTAGGTCACTGTCTATTTTAACATCTATTTTATACATGCACACTTTCAGGGACTGGCAAATTTCTCATATAACCCAACTGAATATTTACTGATTAGATAGACAATCATTCAAGTGCCACAACCTGAGACTTGACTTGGTTGAAATCTGCTGAGTGATTGAATGCTTGTTTCTTAACTGAAAATTGTATGGAGAAAATTGTCTTTTTTTCTTATTGCTACAGCCTCAATTGTATACTGTAACACTCTCTATTAGCGTACCGCTTAATTTCATTCTGCTAGCAATTGAACTAACATATATACTAAATGACATATTTGCTCTTCATTTAAAGATTGTTTGGCAAACAGCTACCTCCCTACTATGCCCTTGTGAGCTTGTATACATAAACTGCTGATTGTATGAAAACAAAAAACTAAATGATTGCATGATAAATGGTTTAGAACAGTTTGGCAATAAAGTCTGGTCTGACACGATGTTTGTTTGTTTATACAATGTAGAATTAAAGCAAAGTCTAAGCATATAACATTTTTTATGACTCCTCTGCATTAAAAATGGCGACTAATTCTGCTGTAAAGACAGGGAGGCCTTTATTTAATTACTGCCAAATTTTACGTCCAGCTGATAAAAATCACAGCTAGTTTTACCATACAGCGGATTTTTTGGGACATCTGTATAAATGTGAGGAGCAAATGCCATTTAAAAATTAATACAATGTGAAGCCTGAGTCATAAGAACAGTTCAAACAGTTTATATTTATTAAATATAGGTCAACCTTGGATGATTAGTTCCAGAAACATGCTTGTAATCCAAAGCACTCATACTTGCACTGATGCTAATTTCTCCCATAAGAAATTATGGAGAAACTGATGATTGGTTCCACAACCCAAAAATATTCATATAAAAATGATTAATACAAAATATAAATTAATAATATTTAAAAACATTTTAACCTGCACTTTACATATTACCTTTTATAATTTTACCTTTGAAAAGAATCGTGGCTGGTGTAAGGAGAGGAAGAGGAGTGGGGCTATTGTGTAGGATGACTTTAACACACACACACACACGCACACACACTAACGGAAACACTGCTCTCTGTCTGGTCACTGGAATCATCTTTTTGTGTGACATTAGCAAGGAACCTCTAATGACACTTGCTTTTGCCTCCTTTTGAGGATTTCACAGAAATGTGATGTTGTATTGTCTTTAAACAGATTCATCTCAGATTCACCTTGTAAAAAAAAAAAAAAGTAATGTATTTTATGACAGATACAGCTGCCGGTCTATAGTCTTTTCTGCTCCCCAGAATATCCTTTTAAACATTTCATTGTGTTTTTGTCAATTTCATACACTTTCCGCTCTTTATGAACAAGACTTGGAACTTGAGTTAATCAATTTATGCAACTGTAACTCATGTAAATTTCAGTCATTTTAAGATTTGTGATCATGAAAAGAAAATCACTTCTAGCCCTCTATCTGCAGTTTACATCATGTTTGTCATATGAATATAAATGAAATGCAAACCATAATATTTAATCTATTTAATGATTTTTGACATCATCTTGCCAGTCAAAGACATATAAAGTATACTTTCAGTTTATTTTAAGACACTGGTTCTATTTTTTTAATATGAACCAAAAAGTGGCCAATATCTGAAGAACCTCTAGAATCTGTTTGATTTATTGGTTATCCAGCATGTTTGACAACGATCAAGTGTTAAATGAAAAGATTTCCTGTCCTGTCACTGTGTTTGCCAAGATTCTTAGTCATCCAGATGAGGTTATGACTCAATTTTCGGATGACCTGTCACTGATTACTTAAATATTAACAATTTTATAGTTTGCACATGCTGACGAATTTAAATTAATCAGTGACTCTGAGTTTTTTTTAAGCAAATTGCAGTATACTGTATATGATTGACAGTAAAATCCATGTGAAATGATTTTCCATATAATATAGAAATAAAAAAAAAAGTTCACACTATTTTGCATAAGGTTGTTTAGTTTTTGGAGTAATTTTGATGAGTAATTTCCATAATTTGCAGGTTAATGGGTAATAATGTATTCATTTCATTGTTTAAGTTTATTTCACATAATAAAGATTGCATGCAACCTATCTTGATTGTATTCATATTCTATTCAGATATTTCGCTTAATAATAATGTCGCAACAACAATGATTAATTTTACATGTCTCTCCTTCTAGGGTTCCTTCTGCAGTAAGGTTTTGCAAGTCAAAATTGTGTTGAGTTATTTTCTGTTTACCTTATGAGGACAATGACCGTTTCTTAGGCAATAGATCTGAACAAACAGTTTTGGTTGTTGCACACAGGAACACAAAGCACACAAATGTGATTATCCACATCGATTGAATGGTATTCCTAATGTATCTTCATGGTTGTAATAAAAACCTAAACTTGCCTCTTCTTTGGGGCCTCTTTTTGATAGATCATTCATGTCTCCCCACAATTTATTTACAAATCTGTAGTAGAGTGTAGAGGGTGTAGTAGTTCTCATCAAATGGAATATCACTTCACTTCCACAGTGGAACCTTGGATTGCGAGTACCTTGGTCTGCAAGTGTTTTGCAAGACGTGTTTCACAATTTGCAAAAATTTTAAATAAATTTTAACTCAGTATGTGTGTGTGTGTGTGTGTGTGTGTGTGTGTGTGTGTGTGTGTACGCGCTTGTGTGTGTGAAATTTGTCCTACACAGTAGACCACCCCCACCTTCCTCCTCCTCTCCTCTCGTGCAGGTTAATTTGTTTTATTTTTACTTCATATTTTATATTAATTATTTTTATATAAATATTTTTGGGTTGTGAAACAAATTGTCAGAGTTTTTATTATTTCTTATGGGGTAATTCGCTTTGATATACAAGTGTTATGATATACAAGCACACTTCTGGAACAAATTATGCTTGTAATCCAAGGTTCCACTGTAGTTAATATAATAAACAGACTTTGCCATTAAATTAACAGATTTAAACATGTTATTTATAGATTAACCATTTCCAGTGCACTTTATTGGGTCTCTCAGCTGTGGTCTAGAACTGAGTGAAATATCTGATATTGTGGAGATGTTGTATATTTTTAAGTTTATGTGTAACAGTTCTCCTGGCCATTCCTAAATACTTGTCTGTAGATCACCATTAAGCAGAGCAGCATTTTGAGTCTCTGTGATGATGTCATTGACCATCCGTGTCCTGTCCTGCCGACTGTCACTACGTTCAATTTCATCCAGACCACCCACCCTCTTGAGGCAAAGAACATTCTGGAAGCTCTTCTTGAAGTTATCCGATAAAAATGCATAAAGAAAAGGGTTGGCACAGCTGTTGGCGTATCCCAATACCACTACGAAATCAAAGGTGCTCTTTAGCACTGGTGTAGCGGTGAGTGTGCCTGTCACAGATGCCACATTAAACATGTAGAATGGTAGCCAGCAGAGCACAAACACAATCACCACAATGGATACCATGCGTGTCACTTTGCGCTCAGACCGCTTTCGCTTGCTGGAGCAAACCCTCACACTTGACGACTTTACCTTGATCACAATGAGTAGGTAACACAGGCAAATAACAATAAGTGGCAGAAAGAATCCCAAGAAAAAG
Source organism: Channallabes apus (assembly GCA_030522415.1). Lineage (NCBI taxonomy): Eukaryota > Metazoa > Chordata > Actinopteri > Siluriformes > Clariidae > Channallabes > Channallabes apus. The sequence continues at coordinate 36,291,323 of CM060104.1, forward strand.
GTATAGAAGATGAAGGCAGTGTAGTAGGCATTTTGAGGTTCTGGCCACAGCATAGTGCATGTCTGTGCTTCATTCTTATTAGTGTTCAGGCCACTGAAGATCATAATAGGCAAATTAACCATCAATGACACCCCCCACATGGCAAGACTGATAGTTTTGGCCACTCGTGGTTTGCGCCATTTAGTGGACTTGATTGGCTGCACCACTGCAAGATATCGGTCAATGCTCATCACAGTCAGGAGAAAAATGCTGGTGAACTGGTTCAATGAGTCTATAGTTAGGACAATACGGCAAATGGCAGCACCAAAAGGCCAATGAAGCAATGCTAGCTGAATTGCAATAAAAGGCAAGGTAAGCATGCACAGGACATCTGCAACAGCCAGGTTAAGGATGTAGATGTTGGTGACAGTCTTCATTTTAGCATAGCGAAGAATCACATACATGACCAGTGCATTGCCACAAAGTCCAACAGCACAGACCACAAAGTACACAAACGCGATAACCACAGAGTTTGTCTGGTCAAAGGCAGGGTGAGAATCAGACTCATTTCCTTGGAAGAAGCCATCATAAAAAGGGGGCTCAGGAAAGGAAAGGTTGGGGGGAGCAGGTAGTAATGTCCATGACTCCATTTTTACCATGTGCCAGTTCAGAAGTGTCTTTTTTCTTTATGACATAGAAGTCCATACCATCATGTCAAACCTGTATACAGGCGTAGAGAGAAAAATATTAGTGAATAACAGTGAAAGAAAAATCTTATGGTAACATCTAGCTTACAGTGATTACTATTTAACAAAAGGAAATTAATAAGTACAGATATTTTTTTACTTAGAAAAAAACTGAAGAAATGTGCTTAATCCTGGTGTATGTGTGTGTATGTATAACATAAATTATGTGTGGCCTAAATAACATAAAGAAATGTTCTTTAAGTTCATGTATACGGTTACATTTGGAGTGTATTTCTTAAAGGGTAACTTGATACTTTGGACATGTAGGACTTTACCCAGAGTGTCTCATCCCTTTAATGCTGTGTCAAATGTTGGTTTAATTGATCTGCAGTGGATAAACCAGTAAGAGTGGGATATGCTTTTATGTGAAGTGTTGCAAAAAATACTGAAGTAGAATAAAGGTTCACAACCACATTGCAGATACTGACAAATTTTGTGTTTAGTAATATAACAGCACTTACATGTTACATTTGAAAGGTTTAATCACAAAACCATGACAGGATATCATTAAAGAGAGAAACTACTGGATATAATCACACTGTAAAATAGCAGTACTCAGACTGACACACAGCTGAGTGAGACTGCCCCTCATGTGTACAGTTAATAAAAAATAAATTCAATATATACAAGAAATAACCATTTCATGAAAATGACTAAAATAGACAGATCATCTTGTGTAGTCTTTTTACTGTTATCATTGCGACTGATTTTCTCTCACCGACGTTGTTTCCTCTAATACGAGGATTTTATTTATGGCCTTTACATCAATTCCTGTTCTTACTGTATATAGCGATGAGCAAAATGAACCTTTTCCAAAAGTAATTATATACGTTCAGTAAATACAATGTAAAACTGCACAGCAACTCAACTTTGATCTGCTCTTAAAAATATTAAATAAAAAAATCGGAATTCATTTATTTTACCTTTGATGCAGAAGATAATTCATCTTTCGCTATTCTGGATAAATTCCCAAATCATCACTCTCGTCTTTTCTCGCACTTCGTCCATTAAATTGTCCGGATGTCCATCCAGGTCACTTCAGGTTACCGGTCATTAGTCACAGTTAGGCTCAATAACCTGCTGGTGTAGAAACAGTCCCGAATATTCTGCTTACTGACGTCCTCACTGCCTCGGTCTGAATTAGGAAAGACTCAAATAACATTCCTGGGCTGGATCTGTAGCTGCGCTCACACACCGCGTAAACACGCGCGCGGGTTCTCTCTCTCTCTCTCTCTCACACACACACACACACACACACACACACACACAGTTCTCTCAAGATTCAAGATTCAAAGGTGCTTTATTGGCATGACAAATATTTACATTCCTATTGCCAAAGCTCAGAAATAAGGCACAAGAAAATAACAGGAGTAGAAAGTAAAAACAATACTCTTATAGAAAATAGAAATAATTCTATAAAACAGAATAAAAAAAGTAACAAAAAATAAATGTATATAAAATAAAAGAGTACAGCCATTTAGTCAAGGATAAAGTGACTCTCATGAACAAAAAAAGGAACGGAGAGAAAAAAGAAACGTATATACATATGTACATAATCTCTCCCTCTCTCTCTCTCACACACACACACACACACACACACTGCTTCGTTCCCTCCTGAGTGAGAATAGTGAGTTCTCTCTCTGTGCATATCTGAGTTCCGCACACAGATGGAGCTGCAGTCCTTCAGAACCTCCACAAACAACATATATATATATATACACACACACACACACACACACACACACACATACACACACACACACACACACTGCGTGATCCTACCACGGGGAAACAAAGGCAAACACTACATTTAGTTGTCCAGGGACTAACAACAGGAGTCAAATCAATTGGATGACAAATTGCCAAATGTAACCTAAAATAAACTAAGTGCTGTTACTGTTGCTGAAAATGTAGGCAGCCTATTTATGATCTGCTCGAGTTTCTTCTGGAGTTTATTTACATGATTCAGTCCCATGAAATTGGTGAAGCTGCAGTTCATGAGCAGATGGAGAAGACAGAATTCCACCTGTTTGCATTTGAGTAACACACCATTCAACATAGAGTCTTGTCAAAGCAGAAGAATAAGGAGTGAAAAGACAGACTGATGATGCTACAACTGGCCATGCTCAGTGTGTAGCGCGGCCACATAAAGGGACATTTTAATAACAGGGAAAGGATTGAAGAGCTAATGCTGCTCACCTGTGGCCAAAGATGTACACTACCGGTTGTTATTTTCCCCTTGTGACAGTGTTGGTCACCGGGCAAGCTCCCACGCACATGCGCGATCGCGACGCGAGGGAACCCGGATGTGAATCTGATCACGTGTGCCGGCATAAAGCCGGAACCGGCAAGGAAGCCGGGACGGAGAGATTTATTACAGCGCGCTGATTATTTTGAGAGAGAGAAGAGTTTGTTTGTTGTTTCCTAACGGATGATCATCATTGCTTGGATCTATCTACTGGACACTCACAATCCACCTCTCGTTCCGTTACTCGAGCTCCCAGAGTTGTCATCTTTCCTGGTGAGGCCGAGAATAATCTCTCCAATTCATCATTCCATACACGCAATACAACACACCCTGGACTTCCACTCATACTCACACACACCCCTGCATACACCATCCACATTGTTTATATTTGGATTATATGTATATATATTGGTTTCGGTGCACCGTGTTTGTTTGTTTGTTGGTTTGGTTTTGTATAATACACTTTTGATTATTTCACTACTATCTTTTGTGTCGCGTCGTATTTTGTCCTGCCGCGGTTGCGCAATACCGGAAGTGTGGTTTACCAGCACATATTTAGATTCCCGAATCCGTAAACTTGTAACAAACGGTTTAATATTAATCCAAGCGTTACATAGTGGTGGCCCGTACAGGAATCTGTATTTTGGATATTTTCCAGTTTTGTGTGACGTGGCTGAACAAAATGGACGCTGCTAATGCTAATGCTAATGGTGCTGTGAAGGCCGACTTTGCTATGGATAGTAATGTGATGGAGGAGGTAGAGGATGCATTTGTAACACTACTGCTGAAATAACATCATTTGATTAGTTCACTGTATATATCTGATAGACATGATGATGACAATGATGATGATGATATTATTGCTCATGTGTCTGATATGAATGTTGTACACCTGATGAACACTGAACTAACTCAATGCAAGGCGGATGTGGAGGCGCTCACAGACAAAGTGAGCAAGTTGGAGCAGGATTTCAGACAATCCGTAAACAGCAGTCTAAACAGAGAAACCAGTTTCCGTGAGGCAGTGGACGTTGGCTTAGAAGGGCTGGAGCGCTACTGCCAAGAGGCCCTAGAGAAACTGGAAAGAGCTGTCACTGACAGTTTTCTCCGACGGGACGTGATCTGGGAAAACCAGATGAAAAAACTGCGCTTCACAAGTACGCCCACCATCCAAAGGTTACAGGCCTACACCCCTGCATCGCTCCAATCTCTTGCTCTACATTCTCCCAGCACTCCAATCACGGCATCTACAACAAAGGTAAAGCCATCCATCAGTCATGAAACGTATGACATTCCTCCCGGTGTTCCACCACACTCATCACACCTCAGTTTCTCCCTCTTCTTCTTCCTTTTATGGTCGACCACCTATCCGCCTGGAGTTTCCAGCCTTTGGCGAAGCTTCAGAGACAGCAGATGTACTCCACTTCATCGAACAGTGTGAGAACTATCTGGAGATCCGACCACTGCCCAGCCCAGAACTGCTAGGAACCCTCAGCACTGTTCTAAGAGGAAATGCTCTGAGCTGGTGGAAGGCAGAGAAAGTCAAGGTGAGGGACTGGATGTCTTTCAAACAGGCTTTTATGGCGGCGTTCTTACCTGATGACTACCTCACGGAAGTGGAGGAAAACTTGAGGTCGCTGGTTTAGCAGCCTGGTCAACGCCTTAGGGACTTTGCCTATGACTACCGCGCCCTCTGTCTGAAGTGGAAGCCGGATATTTCCGAGGAGGAACTAGTGGGGCAAATCCTGAATAATATCAACCCCAGAGTGGCAGGATGTCTGAGGGGAACTGTGACCACCGTGGAACAGCTCGTGAAGATAGGTTCCAGGGTGGAAAAAGACTGCAAAAGCTCCAAAGACTACTGGCAGAAGGTGGACTCTCAGCAGAACAAGGAAAAGAGTCATAAGAAGGCAGGTGAGCGAGCTCCTTCAAAGCATGCAGCGGGACTCTCCATTGCTCAACCTCTTCCAGCTCCATCTCTCCTCCTGGTTCCAATAACAGTGCAAGGAAGGAAGGTGAATGCTGTGGTGGACACTGGAAGCTCTTTCACGCTGATGAGGAACCATCTATGGCAGATGCTCGGCGATCAGGAGGACCAAGTTGGCCTCCCATCTCCTCAGAAGTTTGTCATGGCTGATGGAAAAGTACATCAAGCACAAACTCACATCATGTTACAGTACAAGTGGCACACCACCAAATGTGAGTTAAAGACCTTCGTCATGAGGGACGCTCACCTGGCCTTCTCTCTGATCATGGGACTCGACTTCTTAAAAGCCACAGGAGCCATCTTGGACATCGCTAGGGGAGAGTACGCGCTGAGAACCAAGGAGGGGATCGTTTACCATGCCTTTATAACGTCCCCACCCCACACTGTGCCATCGATGCCAACGCAACGCAGACACACTCAGCTCCCAGCAACAGCCAATCTCTACCTCGCCCTACCGGTGACGCCCGATGATCTCTTATGCGCTGAGAAAAAAACAGAGAACACGACGTCATGGGACACCGACAATGAGGAGGAGCTGCTGAAACTAATGGCTGCTTGGCCCCGCACCACCTCCAACACCCTAGGCAAAACAGCAGTAGTGAAGCACACAATTACTTTATCAGACGACACACCATTCAGATCCAGAGCCTACAGAGTATCACCCATGAAGAAGACAATTATAGAAGATCAAGTAGACCAGATGCTGAAGGATAACATCATCCAACCTTCATGTTCACCATGGTCTTCCCCCATTGTTTTAGTACCTAAACCCGATGTGACTTACCGTTTCTGTGTGGATTTTAGAAAGCTAAACAGCAAGACCAAACCAGATGCATATCCAATGCCACTTATTCATGACATCATAGAATCACTGGATGGCGCCTCCTGGTTCTCAACCTTGGATCTGCAATCTGGTTACTGGCAGGTGGAGATGGAGAAAGACAGCTGTGAGAAAACCGCCTTCATCACCACCAAAGGGCTGTTTCAATTCCGTTCCATGCCCTACGCACTCAGAAACGCAGCAGCAACATTCCAGCGATTGATGGAGAACGTCTTGGCGGATCTAAGAGGGAAATATTGCTTCGTTTATATAGACGATATAATTGTCTACTCCAAAACACAGGAGCAGCACGTCAAACATCTGAATGCAGTATTTTCCAGACTCACCCAGGCCAACCTCTCCCTCAACATGAAGAAATGTAATTTCTTCAAAAGGCGGCTGAAGTTCCTTGGCCATATCATTTCAGAAGGCGGCGTGCAGTTAGACCCAGAGAAAACCAGGGCGGTGGCAGAATATCCTCCTCCTCAGGACGTAAAATCTCTTCAGCGTTTTCTGGGTCTCGCCGGCTGGTATCATAAGTTCATTCCCCACTTTGCAGATATGACAGCTCCATTAAATAATTTAAAGAAGAAGGGAGTAAAATGGGAGTGGACCGAAGAATGCCAGAACAGCATGGAGACCATCAAACACGCACTTCAAAACCCACCAGTACTAATCCAACCAAACCTAAATATGCCATTCCAAATACACACGGACGCCAGCGAAGTGGGCCTGGGAGCCATCCTCACCCAGAATTCAGCAGGAGAACGAGCAGTAGCTTACGCATCGCGAATGTTGAGAGGAGCTGAGCAGAATTACTCCACATCAGAGAAGGAGTGTTTGGCCGTGGTTTGGGCTGTAGAAAAGTGGAGGCACTACTTAGAAGGTCGCGCTTTCGAGGTCTTTACAGACCATGCCGCCCTGTCATGGGCCTTCAACTGCCCAAAAACCAGCTCTCGTCTCACCCGATGGACGTTACGCCTACAGCAGTTCATATTTACAGTACATCACAGAAAATGCTGCTTGAATCTGGGACCGGATGCGCTTTCCCGGGCTCCCCCGCCACTACAAGTGGGCACCGCCCCATGTCTTGCCATCACAACCACTAAATTTTCATCCAACTTACCAAATGACCTGTGTGAGATAACCCAAGCACAACTGAAGGACCCAACAATCACGAAGCTGCTCTCTAAAGATCACCCAAGAGGCACACGAGATCAGAGTCTCCTTCGAACGTCATCAGGGCGCGTTATATCGCCCGGTACCAGTAAGACACGGAGAAAAATTTCAGCTAGTTGTCCCCCAGTCACTAATCAAGATTTTTCTTCATTACTACCACGACAATCCCCTGGGAGGACACTTGGGGCAACTAAAGACCCTGCTAAGGTTATTAGATGTGGCATGGTGGCCGACTGTGCGGAAGGATGTCTGGCACTATGTGAAGACATGCAGCGTGTGCCAACAGTACAAAACTGACAACACTAAACCTAGTGGGCTACGACAGAGCACCGTGGTTCCAGAGCCAGGACACACCGTAGGACTGGATATCATGGGTCCTTTTCCACGAAGTAAAAGGCAAAACGAGTATTTGTTGGTGGTGGTGGATTATTTCACCAAATGGGTGGAGATGTTTCCCCTACGGGATGTAAAGACGCCAAAACTGGTAAAAGTGCTGAGAGAGGAAATCTTTACTAGATGGGGAGTCCCCAAATATCTAGTATCCAATCGAGGACCCCACTTTACAGTACGTCTCAGCTGCTGGCATACCTCTGCCAAACCTGGGGGAGCGTCCAAAAGCTAACTACGAGCTACCACCCACAAACCAACCTGACTGAGCGAGTGAACAGAACTTTAAAAATGATGATCGCTTCATACGTCGGGGACCATCACCAAAACTGGGACCAATGGTTACCTGAATTGAGATTCGCCATCAAAATCAACAGGAGACTACTGGGAAAACAACTGCAGAGCTCACATTAGGTCAGCAACTCAAGGGTCCACTCGAAAGGCTCATCAATCATCCTCCCACACCCAACCACACAGCCTATTCACTACTTAAAAGACAACAACGGATCACGGAGCAGGTGAAACACAGAGTGAAACAGCAACAATCCCAACAAGCTAGATACTACAATGCCCGGAGGAAAGATGCGCACTTTCAGCCAGGAGATCTAGTTTGGATTAAAACTCACCCACTCTCCTCCGCAGCAAAAACATTTTCAGCTAAGCTAGCGCCCAAGTGGGAGGGACCAGCTGAGATAAAAAGTAGAAGAGGACCAATTAATTACACAGTGTCTTGGGGAAATGCACAAAAAAACGACACATTCAATGTGGTTAACCTAAAGCACTTTTACGGACGTTCTCCTCAGACGCCGGAAGCTTGGGGGGGGGTCTATGTAGCGCGGCCACATAAAGGGACATTTTAATAACAGGGATAGGATTGAACATCTAATGCTGCTCACCTGTGGCCAAAGATGTACACTACCGGTTGTTATTTTCCCCTTGTGACAGTGTTGGTCACCGGGCAAGCTCCCTGGACTTCCACTCATACTCACACACACCCCTGCATACACCATACACATTGTTTATATTTGGATTATATATATATATATATATATATATATATATATATATATATATATATATTGGTTTCAGTGCACCGTGTTTGTTTGTTTGTTGGTTTGGTTTTGTATAATACACTTTTGATTATTTCACTACTATATTTTGTATATACCGGAAGTGTGGTTTACCAGCACATATTTAGATTCCCGAATCCGTAATCTTGTAACAAACGGTTTAATATTAATCCAAGCATTACAAGTGTTTATCTATCTTTAGTCTATCTTTTTTACTCCTTTTCTGCTTTTACTTGGGCACGTAATATTGTTCTTTTCAGGGTTTTTTCCTCAAATAATGTTTTCTTTTTGATACTCAGTTCCCTGTCTGAGAGACTAGTACAAGTAGAAGCATAGGCACTAGAAAGTCAAACACTAAAGATGGAGAAGAGGGCCCTGGTACATAACATGCACAGATGTGTAGCACATTTTGTCTATTTGCTAATATACTGGAGCTAAATCAACTTATAGTGAGGGCTGGTGAGAAACTTCAGAACCCATATGGTCATCCAGGGTCATACTGCATCTGTCCAACTAGTGCTTTTTTTTTTTGTCTTATTATCATAGCCAGACATTGATGCAGAGACCGTACATCCTAGAATTCTTAGATAAAGTGACAGAAATCAGACACAACTTCCCACTACTGACTCCTGTTGGTTCTTGTTGAAGATTTTCCCTGTGACTGTAACCCTTGGTTTACTCACTGGTAAGCTGCAGTACATCTACCGTACAGTACATCTACCTGTATATTGTGCAAAGAACTATGTAAAATCATATTATTGACATACAGAATATTACATGCTTACTTACAGTATATACTCCTTTGAACCGATGCTTGATAGAGCTTAAATATCCTTGATGGAGGGTAAACTATAGTAAAATTAATATACATTAGTTTATTTTCTTTAAAGACTTTGTCATTGTGCAGAGTACATGCACAGAGGAAATGAAATGAAAAGCATGGTATGCTGAACATGCCTAAAGAAATATATTTGAAACAGCATTGTCTATGCTTTAAGACTGTCTTGATGCTGTTTATCTTCATTTAAGTTCAATTGCACACTCATAATTGTGTATTAAAAAAATGTACAGCGACGTTTGTTCAATTTTGAGATGAACTAATGAATTTTTCAAGGTAGATTTTTATAAGGGCATTTTCCATTTAAATGGGCAGATTGCGATGAGACAAAGCCTGTATGTTATTTCAAGGTCAACCTAATACACCTGTGAAAATCCCATTAAAATAAAAAAATTCCCAAAACCAACTCGATGTGTTCTATTACTCATCTTACATCCCCAATAAATAATTTTTTCACAAATATCTTCAACGGACAAACACGGCAAATTTACAGTTTTATTATATAAATAGTTTTATATATATATATATATATATATATATATATATATATATATATATATATATATATATATATATAGTCCAGTTTTATGCTATGTGGTATGCTGTTTATTTGGATTTCATATCTCTTTTATTTGAAACACTGAAAAAAAACTGATCAGAGGTAGAAATGAAAGTGCAGTTTGTGGTTTGTGGGTCTGAAAATTCCTCAACATAGTATTTCATAGTTTGTTTTTACACAGTAACCCTAGCTCAAAAAGAGCCCATGAAGGAAATATGCAAGCTTTTAAACTTTTGCAGAATTATGTTCAATTAAGGTTTCCTGCATTACATCATTCCATTTCCTTTCCATCATTCAACAAATTTTAATTTCTATCCTTTTTAACAAAAGACCACTGCATATCGCATTGTGTATGACTGTGTATATGACAAATTAAACCTTTATTTGAATTAGAAAAAAAAAACAGCTTTTACAGACAACAGGAAGAAACCTTGTAAGTAACTAGACTTAAAAGGGACTCCACTCTCTTCTGGTGACTCTGGATAGTGTGATCATAAACCATTTTGTTTGGACAAATGCAGGTTAAGTTATTTTGCAGTACTTTTCACTTTTTTCACAACTGAAAAAAAAAAAAGACAAGACTAGCATCATTTAAAACATGCTGAAATTCATCTGTATAACCAGCAAACCAAATAATATTGTCAGAGAGGTCCATTACAATGGTTTTCTCACTGTAACCATATTAACTACTGTCCCACATATGAAGTTAACAAAGATGTCAGATGTCCTACATAATCAAATCTAGATGCCTTTGTGTGGCTTTCTCGCATGTGACAGGGGGCTGAACATTGGACAAAAAAAAAAAATCCCAGAGGAACAGCAACCACATTTCTTGTACCTGAAGCATAAGCTTCAAAAGTCAATCAATTTTATAAAATTATGTTAGGATACATTAAATGAGTAACCCCAACAAAATGTTGCAGATACTGTACAACCTCAAAAGAACAAAACATCAAATTGCATTACATTATAGCATTTATTTTGTATAACATACACTTTTATACATATATGTTTATAGTCCCTTAATTATCTCAGTCAGAGCATGTTGATTAGAAAAGAATCTTTACTATTCTAGTTTCTACTATTCTAGTTTCTTTGAATCTTAAATAAATCTTGAATATTGAATTTAAATTGTTCCAACTTGATTGGCATACAGTGGAAGTAAAGCAAATGTCCTATAATTAGGGTAATATTCAAAGAAACATTACATTAATAACAGAAGGGCTCCTATTTGAATCTGATTGTTTGAATCTAATGTCATTGTTTATTCCTTTTAAAATCTTATTTTGCTTGAATTATCAAATTAAAGACACAAGAAATGGCACGTACCTAATGATTTAAAGAGATTTGAGCCATGGATTGGATATGATTTGTGAAAATGACAACCATATACCATTCCTCTTTCCAACCCATGCTAGAGAACCTGTAAATGTGTATAATTATTGAATACTTCCTACAGTAGAAAGCCTTCAGGAAAAAGCCTTTCTATAGATGCCTCTCTATAAAAAGCCTTTCTATAGATGTAACTGGGCGTCTCTAATATGGAATGATCCTCTTCTGGCCATTCTCATCAACTTACAATAAGTGACCAAGTTAGACTTATTTTCCTGCTGTCATTTTTAGAATTACGGTTGACATTGATTATGTTCCATAATTAACTGGACAGTCAGAATTGTTCAATACAGGAATATCAGTCATCAGAAAAGTTTGCAGCATATGTTAATTAAGTTTTCCACTGAAAAGTATTATTACTACTACCAAAAAGTAAAATAAATAAATAAATAATAATAAAAAGTATTATTATTATTATTATTATTATTATTATTATTATACACATATTTAGAAATAAAAATGATTTAGGGTGTTTTTACAATTTTAAAATGAATTATTTATTACTGTTTTTGAAAATTTTATGGATAAAGTTTAAGTTAATGGATCCCTTGACCTGTGTCATTGGTGTTATTTTGATCCACTGATCTGTGACCAGTTGTCATTTAGTTAACATAGTATGTGAAACCCTCTCTCAATCAAATTCCATGACAGTTTATTGCTAAGACATCAATACTTTTTAATGGGCTAGGCTCATTGTGAAATTTAGCAAATGGAAATAAGCTACTCATCTCCATCCTAATTTTCAAAATCAATGTAGGTTTTTTGGATGAACAAATTAAAATAGTATGGTGATTCTGATGAAGCTGCCCGGGAATTTCAGATGGTATACGTAGCAGCCTTAAGTATTAGTTTTTATATGTAATGTGTTGTAGGGTTACCTGGGGTCTAAAGTGTTTAAAATGTGGCACAACTTTGAATGTAATATTTGTTATTGAAGCTTTCGAATGGATATAGTTGTTAATCATGGCAAACAGGTTTTTCAAACCTTTTAAAAGCCAGAACAGCGCCTCAAGGTGATTTTAAAAAAAGGTTTGCCTCTCAGTTACATGTACATTATGTTGTGCTTTCACTTCCTACCCCTTCATTATACAGTGCTGCATATACTCTGATTGATATGTTTGGTGTCTTTGTGGGACAAGCACACATGGACATTGAATTACTATGCTCTACACAATGGCTCTATTGGATGCAATGGACCTTGTAATGTATTATTACTGAAGGTAGCAGGAACTTTCTTAAGTCGCTGCAAAATTATTTATGCAAATTAAAAGCTGAATTACTGTATAAAAACATGAGTTCTGTTGTGGCATGCTCTACAGTATAACTAAAAATCTTTTTGTAATTTGTCTAGGCTGTGGGAGACAGAATACAGGGCTGCATTCCAAAACGTACTGAATATAACACATTTGAATTTTTTTTTTTTTTTTACAACAAATACATTGAATATATCTGATTATACTTGCAGTTTCATTGTGTGATGTAACGTTATTATGATGCAATTGAGCAGTATTGTTTGAGCTACATGGTGTATATAACACATTTTTTTTTTTACATTAATACATGTTGTTTCAACAGTATAAAAACATTTTGCTATAAAATAAGATAAAAGACGAATAAACTGAAAGGCAAAACATGTACTAAAACTGAAAAAATGCAATACAAATCCTGTTTACTTTCCAAACAATAAAAATTAAGGCATAATCCCTATTATGTAATCATACCCTGTGCAGAACATTTGAAGTAACTCCATACCAGAGCAAAATGACCAGTGTTTCTCAAGATGTCTAATCCATTAACGGCTGCTTAATGGATTCCTTATGTCTCGCATTCTTCATTCATCTCAAATGTCGTAACAAGCATTCCAACTTGCAGTGTTCATTCCCAGTTGAGTGCCATGGCAACAGTGACATCATGCTAAATTTCCACAATGGGCTGAGAAGCCAGGATGCATTAGGATGACACATGGATTACATAATAATCGACATGACATTCCACCCCAGAGAGATGAACAAAGCAAATATCCTACCAACTCTGCTGTTTGTGTCCCAGTTGGGACTCACTGTGTTGTCCAGGTAATTTGCATTATCAGTCTTTCATAATCTTGAATTTTTATTTGATTACATTGTGATTTGAATGCAACCTCAACTGGATAGTAGTAAATTAGTGTGAAATATAAAGAAGGTCTGGTACCACAATTATGCAAGGAACATTTGACAGTTGTTAAAGACAAAATGTCACATTTTCTCTAAAAAACTGAAATAAATATTTTGAAATTAAGTTAGCACACTTACATCTTGCCCATTTGTGTAATGCAGGTCATAGGCCTCTGTGTCTCTGTTGCAGTGCATCCTGGGGATGTATATGCAGGGACAGAGTAAAGTGCGGAAGTACCTGCTAAAGGTCTCTGACAGGCATGCATACAGGATTGGGTTAGCGCAGCTCCATGAATAGGACAAGAGGACTGCTATCTCAAAGCCACGTGCAAAGGCAAGGGTCATATTTGTACCATACAATGAGCAGAAGTTGAAGATGTAGAAAGGCAACCAGCATATCCCGAAGACCACAACAACAGCTACCACCATCTTGGTAACCTGCTTCTCCAACCTCTGGCACTCCTCTGAGGTGGAGGAACTCCTGTCATATTGCCTGGTGCTCCTCAGGTACAGTACAAGAGTTGTGTAGAAGATGATCATTACCAGGAAGGGGAAGACAAAGCCCAAAACAAAAGCATATGTGAGGAAAGTCATCCACCATTTGCCCACAAACATGTCAGCCATACATAGGCCATACTGCACAGTGAAGTGGAGAGCCATGGGCAACACAGGAATCAAGGAGAATAGCCACAGAAATGCAGAGATTATTTTGGCCCGCTTTGGCGTTCTCCAGCGTGCAAAGCGAAGGGGGTCCACTAGTGCCATGAAGCGGTCCACGCTCATCACGGTGAGGCAAAACACACTGGTGAACTGGTTGATTCCATCCAGCACCATAACTAGCTTGCAAGCCAAATCACCAAAGATCCATTGGTTCTGGAAGTTTTGGAATGCCACAAATGGGAGCCCCACCATAAATAATCCATCTGCCAAAGCCAAGTTAAAGATGTACACAGTTGTGGGAGATGACATTTTATCCAGCTTGAGGATGGAAATAATGACCAAAAAGTTTCCTCCCAGTCCTGTGATGCACACGACAAGGTAGAGGACAGCCATGGTCACACTGAAGGCATCAATATTCTGTGGAATTTCAAAACTGTGCACTGCCTTGCTGTTTAAATCCACAGCTGAGTTGTTGGAAAATAGCATTTGTAAAACTTCAGATGTTGCCATGCTTTATGAAAATTCCAGCATTAAAGAAGGTCAGCAAAAAAAATAAATCAGAACAAAGTTCAAAAGTGACCCAATGTGATGCCAAATATCTTTAAGGAAATACCTTTAAAATATAATTTTCTTCACTAAAAGTAGCTGAAAAAAGAAACAGCAGTACAGTCCTTGAGAGAAAAGTAGTGAGTGTTCAAACCTCCTGACGAGTTCTTATATAGCTCTCCAGCAGGGTCCACAAAGTGCTAATGTATCTCTGTGTGTGTGTGTGTGTGTGTGTGTGTGTGTGTGTGTGTGTGTGTGTGTGTGTGTGTGTGTGTGTGTGTGTGTGTGAGAAAAGCCTTAGACAAGTGAGGTAGTGACAGCTTTATTCCATCTGTGCTGTTTATCTGAAAAAGCTATGCTGCTCACAACAATCTGCTGTCATGTAGTTTCCACTGTGCAATAATTTACACTATTTTTGTTATCATAACTAAACATTTTCATGCTCTCCTTTTCTCCCCAAATTCCCTCCCTCCCCTGCCTTTCTTTCTCTCCCTTTCCTTCTTACCTCCACCCACTTTCTCTCTATTTCTCTTCTTTCCTCGCAGTTCAGTGGGGGGTCAATCAGTGAAGACCGACCCCCAGCTTCCCCTCAGGGCCACTCACCTTCCAGATGTAGCCCAAGAACAGAATTGGTGACACTCCGGACTTTCACCCGCATTTTATAATTTTTTTATTATTATTATTTATTCCTTTTGTGTCTTTCACCTCGTTTCTACGAATCTCTCCCTAATTGTCTTTGTGTGTTAGCCTGGAAATCATTTATCACTGAGAGGCAGTGCAGAAAACTGTGGCAGGTGATAAAAGAGAGTGAATGGTAAATGATTATCTCAGAGCTGTTTCTTCTCAGACACGCATTGTTGGAATACCTGGAATAAAGACTGGTACACACACAAAAAAAAACGGAAAATAAATATTTTGGACAATGTCTCTTAGATCCACCATTAAGCAGTAGACATTGTGATTTACTCACCTCTGTTCTTTTTAAAACAATCTCTTAAATTCGTATTCATTTTCATATCGTAAAGAGGTTTAAATGTAAATTAGCTAAATTGACGGGGCAACATAATTAAAAGGAAAACTGTGAGTGCTTTAGTGACTGCCTTTGATGTACAGAATGAGCTAATAGCCCTTTCAATCAATATGAAGTTTTAAACACAGACAATCTGAATGGCAGGTTTTTAACACATGCCCACAGCTTAAATAAAGCAAATGAGGGTCAGAATAAAGTATGAGATTTTTCAGAATAAACTATTATCAGTCCCTGATTGGGAGGATATGAAATGAAAGCTGTCATGCCACTATAGAAGACATGCTTACATCTAAAAATGCACTATTGTTAGAAGAATAGGTCGGCACAGTGGTGAAGTGGTTAGCACTGTCGCCTTGCACCTCCAGGGTCCAGGGCCCGGTTTCTCGAAAGCTTCTTATCGCTAAGTAGTTCTTAAGTTGTACCTTAACCTCTCTCTTAACTTTATGGCGCATTTCCCGAAACGTTCTTACGCTAAGTATCTCTTAGCTACGTCAGACGTTCGTAAGGTTGGTCTGGACCAACCTTAACTCATACTTAGCGTAGTTTCAGCTCAAGACGCTAGTGGCCGCCACTGAGCAGCAGTCTTTATAAACCAGCGGTGTATGCAAACACATTATGGCACGTTATCAAAGTCGCATTAATGATGGAATATACTGTAGACCTGTTTAAGAATTTTATTTTATTTGATATCAGAACTAATAGAGTGACTTTTAATTAGCCTATTTCATAATGTGACTAACGCATTAAAATTGCCAATCACAATTAATATTAAACAGGTGGCGAACAATTAGTCAGCGATACAGCGTGGTGTTGTGTTAAACTGAAGACGGCGCCGTCCGTGGAGCCGTGTGGGTCATGTACATGTTTCCTTTAGACAAAACTTCAGCACTTTTCATATTTTCCCCGTGGTCGTTATTAAAAAATATATAAAATAAAAGTTTTGCCTTCCAAGGCAACAGATTATGGAGCTTCTTGAGCTGCTCAGACCTGCGCGTGCCAGACCAACGCGTCGTACTTACTGTACTTACTTTACACTCTCCGTCCCGATGTCCAGCTGCTCGCTGCTTTCTGTTTAAAATATGTTTCATTGATCATTAGCCATTATCCATGACTTTATGGGGTTTTCTTTTGACACGTTTTATTTTTATGAAATTTGATTTAGTTAAATGAGAAAATAACTTTGGGAGTTTCCCCGCATCCAGAGGGGTATTAGGCACTGCGATCCGCCTCGAGTGGCCGGCGCCCAACAGTCCGCAAAGTTCTGCAAAGTCCACGAGCTTCCACATGTTAAACATGTTTAATTCTTTTGTGTGGTAAAATGGAAACATAACCGCGGCACCAAAACTCGCGCTGAATCATGATAAACCGCACTTATGGCCCCACGTAGGTGAGATAGGGGTATTAAACCTCCACTCTGTCATCTCATCGTATTCATTCCATAAGTGCGCTATACAACCCCAACAACTGACATGTTTCACATTGTTTCTGAAGCTGGTGAAGAGTGTTATCAGCTGTTTGTCAATCAACTATGATTGTATACCCGGTTCGTTTCACCGCCACAGGTTGCATGAAAATATTAGCGACAGTTTGGTGATTTAATTTATATATTTGTCTATGATGGGATAAGTTAACCCATAGCAATGTTTAATTTGCATAGAAAGTGACGTCTTTCTTAACGCTGTCATGAAAAAGGAGTCAAAAATCGATTCCTGAGCCACCGATGTCCGCTAATTCAGGACCTTCACTGTAGACAGCGCCTTGTAACATCGGACGTAAGAGGCAGCGACTTAAGAAGACTCCTAAGAGACAGTTCGAGAAATACTCTTAGAAAAGTTATCACTTAACGTAAGATATATCTTGAGAGTCTTCTTAGCGCGCGAATAGTGTGCGTTATCGAGAAACCGGCCCCAGGTTCATTTCCCAGCCAGGCCCAATTTCTGAGTTTGCATGTTCTCCCTGTGCTTGATGGATTTCCTCGGGGTACTCCGGTTTCCTCCCACAGTCCAAAGACCTGCAGATTAGGCTAATTAGCGTTCACAAATTGCCTGCAGTGTGTGAGTATGTGTGTGTGCCCTAAGCCTCCTGGGAGAGGCTCCATAAATGTTCTGTATGGCACAATGATTTATGTACTACATTTCTGAAAGTATGTGGACAACTGACCATCACATGCCAGACGTGCTTGTAAACATTTTATTAAACACCTGCTGAAAGCCAGGGATGCTGCATTTAGGGCAGGTGATGCATCAGCGCTAAAGTTGGCGAGGAAACAACTGACGGCAGGCGTTGTGAGGGCTAAAGCCACATACGCCCAAAAAATTCAGGGTCACCTTACTTCCAACGATCCGCGGAGTATGTGGAAGGGCATTAAGTACATCACAGACTACAAGACCAAAGATGCACAATGCCCTAGGGACGCCACCCTGCCAGATAAGCTAAACTCATTCTATGCCCGATTCAAGGAACACGTCAACCCTCCTCCCTGTACCAAGCTCCCATCACTTCCTGATGACATGCCCCTTATAGTAACAACAGCCAACGTGGAGAGGATTCTAAAAAGAATTAACTATGTATGGAATATGTAATATACACTATGCCACGGTGCTGCCCAGGTTACCACGGTGTATATATATAAGCATGGGCTTGCAAGACCATATATTTATAATTTAGATCAGTTTTACAGTATATTATAGTAACAACAACCAACAGTTGAAATACTGCATTACTTAACAGAAATTCTGAGTTAAAAAACAAATTGTTGAACACAGACATGTTTAGTAATGTCCACTCACTTAGGCAAGAGAACACTCTGGGAGAGCCCCTACAAATCAGCTTCTCTGATTCCACCCACATCCTGAACAATCTACAAGTTCAGGGATAGAGAATTTTAAGTTTGTTCTTCCCCACCAACTTATTTTTGAATCAAGCAAAAATATGTTTAATCAAGACATAAAGAAAAGCAACAATAAATAGTTTTTTTAGTTAAAAATTAGGTTGTTTATTCAGTGTAAACTTTCGCTTCAAAAGAAATACTGTTTATGCAGTATTTTACACTAAACTACAATTTTGTACCTGTATATTTTCACTACCGCTTTTTGTCGACTCAGTTAAAAAACCTAAAGTTAGAAGGAAAAAATTTTTTTTTGAGATACTTATGTAATTCTCTTAATTTCTTCATTTACAAATGTACAAATTTAAGCTCACTGAAATCACTGACAGGTGATCCTCTACTGAGTTTTTCTCTTGGTCAAAGACATCAGATAGTCCTATGAATTTGAAGTAAACAGTAATTACAGGTTGGGGGCTTGTAATTATGGTAATCCCAGCATGACATGAATAGAGGAAATAAATAGAGGAAATAAATAAAGGAAAATTGCATTTTTTTTTTTTTGCAAATCTCATGTCCCTATGGGTATAGAAACCCATTTATCACAGAAATGGGCCAGACACAGTACTGGCAGATATAAATTTATAAGCATGTTACTGAAACTTTCATTGCTTTAGAAGAGTAATTAACAAGCCAAAACCACAAAACTACGTTATCTAAATGACAGAGGGGGAAACATGCACAAACACTATACTCAGTTTAAAGTCCAATTATTATCTAAATAAATTATCTTTGGTAAACATACAGTTTGAAATATTTCAGTCAAATTAAAGTAGAAAAGTGCATACCCATTTACTCAAATATCAAACATTCACATAAGAAAAAGACCAATCACACACATTGATTATAGATTAGTGTAAGGAACATGGCCAAACATTAACTAAGGTTAATCTTGACTCTTAGATGTTAAATATCCATGGAGTCCATGGAAAATGTAGAAACTTTGTGGTGTGTCTGATTAAAACACTGGAAGTCCTTTGCTGTCCTTCATTACTTAAAATTCCTGAATATTTAAACAGTTTACATAAAGCTTATGGAATCACATGATGCAAATCACAAGATACAAATAGACAGATGTTAAGATGGATAGAAATAACAGGATAAAATGATCAGGATAAACAAGTTAAACAATACAGAGAAGAAATCAAACTCATACAATAATCACCAACAAACATTATTAATATAAAAATATAATATTAAATCCAGTTCAAATAAATCAAATGAACAAATATAAACTATACAATTAACAAACCAAACTTACCTAACGCATCCTAAGAATTGGACTCAAAGGACCTGGTTGGGCGCCACTCAACCACCCACACCTCACCAATACAAAAGACGCCAAACAAAGGAAATGAGGTCTATTTATAGACCTTGACCAAGGAGATATGGGTAATGTAGTGCACCATATGTAGTTTACTAGGGATTGTGGGAAATGTAGTACAAATAAAAATTTAAGAGCAAATGAGTAAAATTCACAACAACCACCCTCAAATACAGTCATGAATTTTCTATTCATCAATTTTAGATAATGGAATTAACTTGGCAACTGAACGTACATATATTTTTCAGTTAGTGGTAATCCCAGCTGCTCTGACATGTTCATCCTGACTAGGTAAAAGGCGTACTAATCTACCAATAGATCATGATGTATTCGGGAGATGAGAATCAATAACTATTAAATGCAGATGCATTTAAATTAGGGTTCTCTCTATTCCATTATTGCCGGAGTTGCTGACTGTGTAGAAAATTTTGAATAAAGGATGCCCAAAAACTGGTCTACCAGGACTTGGCTATGATGTCAAGATCTACGGCCTTGCATAAATCACCCGGGGTAAAGAGGAATCTCACCACCCCATAAGGAGGAGATTTGGGGTGATGGGATCATGGTCTGAAATGTTAGAAGAGGCATAACCAAGTGGTTTTGAATTTAGCACTACTTGAACCTCTGTCAGAACTCTGTAAAACTGCCTCTGATACTGTTTGGCTCCCAAGTACCTCTTGCAGTGCTTTTTGAACTGAACGACTCTGTTGATTCTTCAGTTTGTCATGTAACTCAGTAGGGTCTGGGAGTACAAGGTCGCTCAATTGTGTTAAGCTACAAAAGTGTCATGCACACTCAGCCGCGACCGGCACTAGGACCCGGAAGTAAGGCGGTCGCGAAGCTGAAAGCATAAAAGGAAACAAGATGGCGGCGCACATCGCTCTGTCATTGAGTTAAGCCCATGTCTGTTCGGAATCGTTCCAGTATATGTGAGTACTCACTTTCTTGGTTATCTTTTCAGACTGAGTGTGTGTTTATAGGACTAGGGTTAGATTGTGTCTTTCCTGTGCTCATTGAGTGTGAGAGTCCTTATAGTAAATCGCGTGATTATCCTGCCTGCTCGTGTTTATCCGCGTTTGGGTTTACCATTCACGCTACAGGGCTAACTGCTAAGGCTATCTGTTCATCCCGGTTAGTTCGTGACAGATAGCACGATCATCATTCTGGTCATCCCGGTTAGTTCGTGACAGAATGACAGAGCCCGTAGTAACCCCAGCGGATTACGTCCGCCTTCGCGGTGTGGTTGACCAGCATGCTTTGCTCATTAATGCGCTAACCGCGGAGCTCGATTCTCTGCGCCGGAGTGTCCGAGACACCGCGGCCTTGCGCCGCGAGGTCGCGGAGCTTAGGCAGGAGAACGCGGGCCTTCGGGCGGCGGTTAGTGGGCTGGCTAGCGGTCCGCCCACCGCGTCGGTCGCGGCACCGCACCACCACCCCCCCCCCCCCTTCTGACGTTTTTCTAGCTCTTCCAGATAAATGGGATGGCACGGATGGGAAATGCAGTGTGTTTTTAACATCGCTGGAACTGGTGTTTGAGTTCAATGCCACCAAGTACTCCACCGACCGGCTGCGCATTGCACTCCTCGTCTCGTTGCTATCAGGGCAGGCAGCAGAGTGGGCCACGGCAGTCTTGCGCGCTGACACAGACACTGCGCACTCATATAATGAATTCACCCGTCAGCTCAAGCTAACATTTGAACATCCCGCGGGCGAGGTGGAGACCGACACAAAGCTCTACCACCTGCGACAGGGAGGACTGTCCGTGAGTAGATATACCGCCGAGTTCCGGACCCTCGCTATCCAGACCTCCTGGGGAGACGCAGCTCTCCGGACGTCCTACTTCGAGGGGCTGGCTAATCGTATCAAAGACGAGCTAGCCGGACGAGAGCTCCCAGCCACACTGGAAGGGCTAATCCAGCTAGCCCTCCGGATCGATCAGCGCCTCTTCTCTCGTCCGAAGCCAGCACCTCGAACCCTGCCGCCACCATCCACTTATACCCACACTGCACCAAGACCACCACCCACCGTCACCACAGCTTTTCCTGGACGTGTCGGATCTCCACCCCCTGCCGTGGTTGACACCGGAGCCGGGGAACCCATGCAACTAGGACGCGCCTCCCTGACCGTGGCGGAACGCCAGAGACGTTACCGCGAGGGACTGTGCGCCTATTGCGGCTCAGCAGCGCACCACCGAGCCACCTGCCCGTCTCGTCCGGGAAACGCCCAGACCCGGTGAGAGATAGGAGAGACTCCCCGGGTACCATCCACCTCTCCGCCACCACCGATCACACCGCCACTCGACTCACGGTTCAGGTAACCCTCCACCTTGGCCACAAACGGGTCAGAAGTGCCACGTTCATCGATTCCGGTGCCGCGGGTAACTTCATTGACTCAACATACGCCAGAGGATTGGGGGTAAAGATTGAGGCGTTATCCCAGCCAATGAGAATCATCTCAGTCGACGGGCGGCCCCTCTCATCCAGCTCCATCACCCAGCAGACTCTACCCATCACTCTCGTCCTCGGCCAACATCAGGAGTCCATACAATTTCACCTCACACCCATAGCATCTCCACCCATCATCCTCGGCTATCCCTGGCTCTTACAGCACGACCCACTCATCTCCTGGTCTCAGAACCGGATCCTTCAATGGGGGCCGACCTGTACCGACTTATGCCTACAGGCCCAGGCTGGGACGTGTTCCAGGGAGTCCGAGGCCCCCGACGTCGACATACACGCCATTCCTCCACCATATCGAGACCTGGCTGAAGTGTTCTGTAAACGCCGGGCCAGCCACCTTCCACCTCACCGACCCTACGACCTAGCCATTGAGCTCCAGCTAGGCTCCAGCCCCCCCCGCGGCCATCTCTACTCCCTCTCTACCAACGAGACCCAGGCTATGGAGGAGTATGTCACCAACGCCCTGCGAAATGGCACCATCAGGCCCTCCTCTTCGCCGGCTGCCGTGGGGTTCTTCTTCGTAAAGAAGAAAGGGGGCGAACTTCGTCCATGTGTCGACTATCGGGGGCTAAATAAGATCACCATTCGGAATCGTCACCCTCTGCCTCTCACCAACTCAGCCCTGGACGCCCTCTCTGGTGCCACCATGTTCACTAAGTTGGACCTGCGGAGCGCCTACAACTTGGTGCGCATCAGAGAGGGTGATGAGTGGAAGACAGCCTTCATCACCCCTACCGGACACTATGAGAGCCTGGTCATCCCATTTGGTCTCTGTAACGCACCCTCGGCCTTCCAAGCTTTCATCAACGATGTCCTCAGGGACATGCTAGGCCGATGGGTGTTTGTTTATCTGGATAACATTTTAATTTATTCACGCACCCCCACTGAACACACCAAACACGTTCGAGCTGTCCTTAAGAGATTGCTCGCCCACCAGCTGTACTGTAAGCTGGAGAAGTGTGCTTTTCACGAGCACTCCACCACGTTCCTGGGTTTTGTCATCTCGCCCCAGGGTGTGGCCATGGACCCGCAGAAGCTGGAGGTTGTACGTCACTGGCCCCTACCCAGGACACTCAAACAGCTCCAACGCTTTCTCGGGTTTGCGAACTTTTATCGTCGCTTTATCCGGGGCTACAGTACAGTTGCAGCACCACTCACTGCACTTACCAGGCTCTCCAACAGTTCCTTTCGACTCAACCCTACCGCCATCTCAGCTTTTCATCGACTCTGTCATCTGTTCACCACCGCACCCATCCTGCTCCATCCAGATGCCAGCCAACCGTTCGTTGTGGAGGTGGACGCGTCGGAGGTGGGCGCCGGCGCTGTTCTCTCCCAACGAGGTCCAGACCAGAAGCTGCACCCATGTGGCTTCTACTCCAAAAAGTTTAACCCCACTCAGCAGCGATACGGTGTGGGGGACCGCGAACTGCTGGGCATAAAGTGGGCCTTGGAGGAGTGGCGTCACTGGCTCCAGGGCGCCAGTGAGCCATTCATCGTCTGGACGGACCACCAAAACCTGATCACCATCCGCAGTTTGAAGCAGTTGAACCCACGACAGGCATGGTGGGCACTGTTCTTCGAACAATTTAACTTCCACCTCTCGTACCGCCCGGGGTCGAAGAACACCAAGGCTGACGCCCTCTCCCGGCAACACGAGCGAGAGACGCCCCGGGCGGACCCCGTGCCTGTCCTTCCACCTACCCGCATCATCGCACCCCTGCAGTGGAACCTGGAGACGAGGGTCTGCCAGGCACTGACCCGGGACCCAGCACCGGCAGGTGTGCCGCCCGCACGGCTCTTCGTCCCCGAACGACTCCGAACTGAGGTCCTCCAGTGGGGCCATTCGTCACCCGTCGCAGGACACCAGGGAAGCCGGAGAACCACCACCTTCATCGGCCGGGCCTTCTGGTGGCCCTCCATGAGGAGGGAAATCACAGAGTTCGTTCGGGCGTGCCCAATGTGTGCCAGGGCGAAGGACACTAACCAACCAACTCCAGGGGAACTCCAACCACTCCCAGTTCCCCGTCGACCCTGGTCCCACATTGCCGTGGTTCGTCATCCTGACCATTGTGGATCGCTTCTCCAAGGCAGTGCACCTGGTGGCCCTCGCCGGACTCCCGTCAGCGAAGGAGACAGCCGAGCTGATTCTGGAACACGTAGTCCGATTGCATGGGTTCCCAAAGGACATCGTCTCGGACAGAGGTCCCCAGTTCACCGCCCGGTTCTGGAAGGCCTTCTGCCGTCTGATCGATTCGTCCTGCAGTTTGTCTTCCGGCTACCACCCTCAGACGAACGGTCAGACGGAGCGAACCAACCAACAGCTGGAGCGCTACCTGAGATGTTTTGTGTCGGACCGCCAGCGCTCCTGGGCCCGCTACCTCAAGTGGGCCGAGTTATCCCATAACCTCCATGTCTCCTCAGCCACCAACCTGAGCCCATTTGAGGTGTGCTATGGTTTCCAGCCTCCAATGTTCACCCACCAGGAACCGGAGGTTGACGTACCATCGGCCCAACAGTTGGTTCGCCGGTGCCGGCGGCTATGGCACCAAGCCAACCTCGCCATCCGACGCACCAACGCCAACTACGTGGCCCAACACCGCCGCCGGCACCCCCCGGGACGATTGTACCACGTAGGTGACAAAGTGTGGCTATCAACCAGGAACCTCCACCTGCACACCGAATCCAAAAAATTATCACCAAGATTCATCGGGCCATACCGCATCACACTCAGGATCAACCCTGTCACCTACCGGCTCCAGCTGCCTGCGGCGCTCCGGATCCACCCCGTCTTCCATACCTCACAGTTGAAACCATTCACCACCTCACCCATGGTTCCACCCACCCCCCCTGCTCCTCCTCCCCGAATCATTGACGGCGGTCCCGCCTACACCGTGCGACGGATCCTCGACTCGCGCCCTCGGGGCAGGGGCACCCAGTATCTGGTCGACTGGGAGGGCTACGGCCCCGAGGAGCGGTCCTGGGTTCCGGCTCGCTTCATCCTCGACTCCGGGCTCATTAGGGACTACCGTCACCGGGTATCCTCCACCGCTGGACCGTCCGGAGTCGGTCCTGGACGGGGGGGTACTGTCATGCACACTCAGCCGCGACCGGCACTAGGACCCGGAAGTAAGGCGGTCGCGAAGCTGAAAGCATAAAAGGAAACAAGATGGCGGCGCACATCGCTCTGTCATTGAGTTAAGCCCATGTCTGTTCGGAATCGTTCCAGTATATGTGAGTACTCACTTTCTTGGTTATCTTTTCAGACTGAGTGTGTGTTTATAGGACTAGGGTTAGATTGTGTCTTTCCTGTGCTCATTGAGTGTGAGAGTCCTTATAGTAAATCGCGTGATTATCCTGCCTGCTCGTGTTTATCCGCGTTTGGGTTTACCATTCACGCTACAGGGCTAACTGCTAAGGCTATCTGTTCATCCCGGTTAGTTCGTGACAGATAGCACGATCATCATTCTGGTCATCCCGGTTAGTTCGTGACAAAAAGACTGGTTTGCAGAGTTCAGCACTGGATACTAGATTTTTGGGCCATTGATGTGGAAGACACTTCAGAAATTGGAAAAAACTAAGGCTCAAACTTTTAGTGCAAATTAAATTAAGAGCTATTAAATGCTCTGCTGTCACCTGGTCTCACCTTAGGAAGACCAGCTAGAATGGCTTTAATTTCTCTCAAAACCAGAGGTGTCAAGTAACAAAGTACAAATACTTCGTTACCTTACTTAAGTAGAAATTTTGGGTATCTATACTTTACTGGAGTAATTATTTTTCAGCCGACCTTTTACTTCTACTCCTTACATTTTTAAGCAATTATCTGTACTTTCTACTCCTTACATTTTAAAAATAGCCTCGTTACTCTATTTTTATGATCAGAACGCGCAAAATCCCCCCCCCCCCCCCATTCGCATGATAAGAACGCGCACAACACCTGGCTGTGGTGAAACAGTTGGCAGTCGCACCTGTGGTGTTTGGATTTGGAGAGAATGAGGATTAGAGGGATCAGGGACTAATGGGACAACAGAGGACTGGATCATAGTATTTAATTGCAATTGTGATGCATCATGCATATCCATATGTTGGGGTGGACTACGTAATAATGAAAAAAGGTGGGGCAGAGAATTAGGTCTACTCAATGGAAATGGCGAAGGAGCAGCTAATGAATGACCTTGCTTACATGTAGATTTCTGTTTTCTTTCTTAATACATGCACACAATTCATGAGCAATAGGTGGATTATCAAATGCTTTTTCATCATCAGAAACATCATCATCAAAAGACTCCAATAAATCAGAATAGTTAGAGGAAACTGTTAACTAACATTCTGGACATAATCTCACAAATGATGAGTAAAATTCACAACAGTTAATATTTAATGTTACCACATAATTAACTCTGCAAACTAGGTAAATGTTAAAAGTGTGAACTTGCAGAAATACAAATTGTAACAAGAATGACGTGTATGTAGCAGCAGACAGATTACCAGGCTAGATTTACCATTTTAAAATCTATTTTTGTTAAAATCTATTAAGTTCTGTTAAAACCTAGGTTTGTTTAAAATTTATCATGGAAAAGATTAAAAAAATCATGTATTTTATAATTACGATTATAGAGAAATCTAGCGATATACTGCTTAAAAACATAATGAGTAGATTTTTTTTTTTGCAGTAGAATGCGTTGAAAGTCACAAGTGAAGGTGGACTCAACTTTTCAGCGTACAAACATGGCCACAGAGAACTTCAAGTCTCAATATACTTGATCAGACTCTGCTGATTGTGCACACCTGAACTCTGTTGCACACAGAACTAAAGGGCTCTGAACCCATGCACTCATGCCAAAGTATACACTGTGTAAGTTATTCCACTTTGCACTTTTTTTTTACCAAACCTTAAAATCTACCACTACTGATTCCATGTATGACCTTGTTTTGCATATTTGCAGCTGTTTCTTTGTCCATTTAATGCCTGTTTGTTAATTGTCTTTCCTATGCCAGTTCTCTCTCTCTCTCTTCCTATTTGTAATTTACCTGTGGTTGTTTAGTGGGTTGCATCTGAATCTGTTGTTCTTTGAAATCATATATATAAAAACGTCAAACACAGATACTTATACAGTGGTGTGAAAAACTATTTGCCCCCCTCCTGATTTCTTATTCTTTTGCATGTTTGTCACACAAAATGTTTCTGATCATCAAAAACCGTTAACTATTAGTCAAAGATAACATAATTGAACACAAAATGCAGTTTTTAAATGAAGGTTTACGTTATTAAGGGAGAAAAAAAACTCCAAATCTACATGGCCCTGTGTGAAAAAGTGATTGCCCCCCTTGTTAAAAAATAACTTAACTGTGGTTTATCACACCTGAGTTCAATTTCTGTAGTCACCCCCAGGCCTGATTACTGCCACACCTGTTTCAATCAAGAAATCACTTAAATAGGAGCTACCTGACACAGAGAAGTAGACCAAAAGCACCTCAAAAGCTAGACATCATGCCAAGATCCAAAGAAATTCAGGAACAAATGAGAACAAAAGTAATTGAGATCTATCAGTCTGGTAAAGGTTATAAGGCCATTTCTAAAGCTTTGGGACTCCAGCGAACCACAGTGAGAGCCATTATCCACAAATGGCAAAAACATGGAACAGTGGTGAACCTTCCCAGGAGTGGCCGGCCGACCAAAATTACCCCAAGAGCGCAGAGACGACTCATCCGAGAGGCCACAAAAGACCCCAGGACAACATCTAAAGAACTGCAGGCCTCACTTGCCTCAATTAAGGTCAGTGTTCATGACTCCACCATAAGAAAGAGACTGGGCAAAAACGGCCTGCATGGCAGATTTCCAAGGCGCAAACCACTTTTAAGCAAAAAGAACATTAAGGCTCGTCTCAATTTAGCTAAAAAACATCTCAATGATTGCCAAGACTTTTGGGAAAATACCTTGTGGACCGACGAGACAAAAGTTGAACTTTTTGGAAGGTGCGTGTCCCGTTACATCTGGCGTAAAAGTAACACAGCATTTCAGAAAAAGAACATCATACCAACAGTAAAATATGGTGGTGGTAGTGTGATGGTCTGGGGTTGTTTTGCTGCTTCAGGACCTGGAAGGCTTGCTGTGATAGATGGAACCATGAATTCTACTGTCTACCAAAAAATCCTGAAGGAGAATGTCCGGCCATCTGTTCGTCAACTCAAGCTGAAGCGATCTTGGGTGCTGCAGCAGGACAATGACCCAAAACACACCAGCAAATCCACCTCTGAATGGCTGAAGAAAAACAAAATGAAGACTTTGGAGTGGCCTAGTCAAAGTCCTGACCTGAATCCTATTGAGATGTTGTGGCATGACCTTAAAAAGGCGGTTCATGCTAGAAAACCCTCAAATAAAGCTGAATTACAACAATTCTGCAAAGATGAGTGGGCCAAAATTCCTCCAGAGCACTGTAAAAGACTCGTTGCAAGTTATCGCAAACGCTTGATTGCAGTTATTGCTGCTAAGGGTGGACCAACCAGTTATTAGGTTCAGGGGGCAATTACTTTTTCACACAGGGCCATGTAGGTTTGGATTTTTTTTTCTCCCTAAATAGTAAAACCCCTCATTTAAAAACTGCATTTTGTGTTTACTTGTGTTATCTTTGACTAATAGTTAAATGTGTTTGATGATCAGAAACATTTTGTGTGACAAACATGCAAAAGAATAAGAAATCAGGAGGGGGGCAAATAGTTTTTCACACCACTGTATAATGTCTCAGAACAGTGACAGTGCAATTGTGTTATACAGCTCTTCTAGAGTGCTTATAAAATGTATATTACTTAGGTAAATATTTTATATTATAAATATTACTAAAGAAATATTATACTAATATTTTAAGTATAATTATAGGAACATTTGTAGGAAGTATTTCTCTTTTCAGTTCTTGTGAAAGTGATTCATTCCTCTACAGTGGTTGTTCTTGGTTTCATTAGTCTGAGATTCAGACTTCGTTTTGCTTAGCGCAGTACCTTTTTTTATAAGTCAAAGTATCAGTTTCAGACCTTGAGGAGATTAAGGCTTTACCTAACTTAAACACAGAAAATATATGCAAATAATAAGTATTAAAAAAAAATCTAAAACAACTACAAAAAGCCTGCAAGACCACCAATTACCATTTTCTACAAGATACCAAAAATAATAGGCCATAATAAATAAAATAAATGACATGCAAAACGACGCACAGATTTTATAGTAGGTACAAGTAACTGAGATTAAAATACACTGCCTGGTCAAAAATGCTACAAATTCTAAAAATCCTGTTCAACCGCTTTTACCACTTTAGTTGCCATGACATTATTTCAACAACCATACAACCTCACAACATTGATTTTAATTTGTAATTGCATCCATTGGTTGAGTTTGGAGAGGTGAACTACTCTGGAAATTGTTTTTCAGCACATTCCATAACTATAGCTGAAATTTCTGCTGTTGATTTTTTAAGATGGAACTTCACCAAGAGCTTAAGTGATGTTAGCAAGATCAGGCATTCTTTTTTCCTGAATGACATTTTTTCTTTGAAGCTGAAAGTTCAGCGGTTCACATGTTTTAATGATGTTTTCTAACAGTTATTCATCCAATTTGAGTAATTTCAACAATCTTCTTGGTTTTGTATCTCCTTGCTTTAGTGTATTACAAATATATTGAAATCCTCGATAATACACTGCAAATATACTAACCAAAAGTTGTACCATCAGTTAATATATAAAAAGTATACTAACATCATGCTTTTACCAAATTTTGGAATTAAACTTTAAATATACTTTCCACTATACACTTTCCAAAAATATATTATTGGAAAATATACTTTAAGTGAAAGGTTGGTCTAATTTCCAAAGTATACTTATTTAAACTTGTTTTTCAATGTATTTTTGGTGTATATATATATATATATATATATATATATATATTTTTTTTTTTTTTTAATATGCTCGAAATGATCTTAGATAGGTAGATAGATAGATAGCTGCAACACTGTTATTGATGCCCAGACATCCAATGATAATAATTAAAGTTCTAAGAGAATATAAAAATTACCCCACACGTTCAATAATGCTAATAACATTACATCACATAACATACAGTATTATAGTATGTTTTTCACATTATGTTCTCTGTCTATATCCATGTTGGTTACACAATACAATGTAATAAGGAGAAAATGAGCATACATTTTATACATTATAAACATGGTACTTTTTTAGGGAGCACGAAATATAACAGAGATCAAACACAGAAAAGGCTTGGGTACATCTTTTCAGTAGAAAACCAAAATTACAAGAGCTGAGATGTCAATCCATCTTTTACTGCTGAGCATGGTCTGCCATATCAGGTGTATAAGCACTCAGAGATCTATTTAGGACACACTGAAGTACCCATTGCTGATAGGAAAAGAGTTTGTAGAAATAGTTAAAATGTTAAAATAATAACATAAGCTGATCAGCAATGTAATGTAATCAGTGATATTATTATTAACCCCGCACACATGTCGACCTGTCTTTCTGCACAGCAGAACTCTCTGCCTAACTTATTAGTACAAAGAAATATAAATTTGTAAGGTTGAATATCTTATGCCTTGTTAACACTAAGTTATACTTCCTTTGTCGTCAGCCAAATACACTCCCTGTTATTTCAGCTGTGAAAATATGAACTAATCCCAGTAGAAATATTCAGTTTATCTTTTTAAATTAATATCTACATTAATATTGGTAAGAATTCTTGGTATGTCTGTCCAGACAGAATTTGTCACAGCATTATGCAAAACTGGCTGGACAAAATTCTATGAAACTTCGGCAGTATTTGAGTATTATCTGCACTATAAATTAGAAGTAAAGTTAAGAGCAGTTATGTGCCAGATTACAAACCTGAAGTTTTAACAGCGTACTTGTATGCGGCAAACTGTCTTATACCGACCTCTGGACAGTTATTGAAACTTTTGCAGATCTGTCTGAAGTTTAACCTGCACCATAAGTGAAATCAAAATGTTGAGTGAAAACGATATTATGAAGCGTTACAGTATGTGCTGAATTTAATAATCTACGTTAAAATAAGTTACTAATATGCTACTTACATTCACATTTAGGCATTTGGCAGATGCTCTTATTCAGAGCGACTTCCAAAACTGTTTAAGTTTCTGTCATTGGATCATTGCTCATGATCCTTACACTGGTTACTAGGTTACTTGCTCAATGTAAGCAAACAACTGCACCAGGGGTTAGTTGATATTTTCATTTTTGAAATTGCTGAAAACCCCAAACAAGACCACCCTGTCTGTAGTTGCCCTCAACCAGTTATCAAGCCATTACAATGTGACTCTCAACACAATCTTTATGCTTGGCCTTTTCCCCCCCAACACATTCACTTTGGGAAATGATTGATTTACTGGCCGCCTAATAGATCACACCACGTGACCAGCCGTGAGGAGATGATCAGTGTTATTGATATGGCGTCAGTTGTTTTAATGAAACAGCTGATCGATGTGCAATTAAGCCTAATATTATTAATATAATTATATAAGTTTAACAGCTTGATATTCCAAGCGTAAAACACTAAATACCCTCTTTAATTGATGTAATGCGCGTTGTGTGTGCGCGTGCACTGTGTGTCGGTGAAACACGGGTAGACTTTAGACGGTTCTCGTAACCAGTAACATCGCGAGAGTTCAGAGTCTCGTGTGATCTTAGAGACACGTGTACACACACACACACACAGGGAAGCAGGAAGTAAATAAGGCGCTCTTCAGTCGCTTGGTGTTCAGCAGTAAGTGTGAGCTGTTCATGTTTAATACAGACACATTCTTAATTAAATGCTGTTTATAAACATTACATAGTTTGTGAAACTCCGCGCGACAGATTTACACACCGCACTGTCATCCAAGTGTCATTAACCATGACATGGCTCTAACTGTGACTTCACACACACACACACACACACACACACACACGTGTTTTAACGCTTCGAAAGCAAGTTCCAAAAGCTGTCTGAGGTGAAGTGTGTAGCTGATGAAGTGTAGGTCTGCACACTCTGAGTATATGAATAAGTGTTGTGTGCTGAGGTGTTATAGGAAGACACCTTTGTCGTGTATATAAAGTGCACACAGGTCACTTACTGATCCTCCTTAGATGTGTTTGGTCATTGTGTCATGTGTTATGTCAGGTGAAGCAGCAATGCTCGCAGACCGCAGTCCAGTGGTGCAGACCCTGCTGGGGACACTCCTCACCTGGGGACTCACAGCTGCAGGAGCTGCTCTCGTCTTCATCTTCTCCAGCACACAGGTAGGACACAACTCCTGTCCTAAACACAGCTTGTTTTCTGGCTTCTCTGTAAACATTAATTTTAAGGTCTCGCCACATATTCCCAACTGGATTTAGGTCTGGACTTTAACTGGGCCATTCTAACAAATGAATATGCTTTGATGTAAACCATTCTGTTGTAACTCTGCCCATATGTTTAGGGTCGTTGTCCTGCTGGAAGGTAAATCTCCGCCCTAGTCTTGCTTCTTTTGCAGACGCTTACATGTTTTATTCTAAGCTTGCCCTGTATTTGGCTCCATCATACTTCCCATCAACTCTGACTAGCTTCCCTGTCCGAGCTGAAGAAAAGCATCCCCACACCATGCACAGTGTTAGTTTTCTGTTTTTAGGGGTATGAATACTTTTGCAAGGCACTGTAGATGCTTTAATATAATTTATAGCAAGAACTCACTTATTGGAAAGTTGTTATGCTGTAATGCTGCATAACTCTTCTTATTAAAATGGAAGAGTAACTCTTCCCATTCAGACCACTATGGTGCTGACTCTTATTATTACAGCGATAAAATTTGTCCGGGTTTAATTTTGGTTTATTCCCGTCTCACTGTCAAAAATGCCTGTTATAGGTTGCAGTGTAGTATTTAGTTTTGACAGAGTTTTTGTTGTTGATGATCTTACATAATAGATAATCATATTTAACCACTAATGATTTTTATTTTATTATAAATTATATACACTTGTCATTCAGTACATTGAGGAATTCAGCTTACTCCATTTTTAGGTGAACAATTGAAACAATCACAGACCATAACACTTGTACTGTGGGCAATAAGCATGATGCATCACTTTGGATAAGGGTCAGTCTGGACTCATTAGACCACTTGACATTTTTCTATTGCTCCAAAGTCCAATCTTTATGCTTCCTAGAAAACTAAAGCCTTTTTCCTGATGAGTCTCATTAACAAGTCGTTTTCTTATGGCCCCCACATCTTTGACTTGTTATTGTTGACATATTACAGAATAATGTTTCTACTCGTGATTTTTTTCTGACCACATTTCCTATATGAAGTTGATGTTTCAGCTTCATTATGAATGGCTCATTATTTATGAGCCGTCAAAAATGGAGATGTATATGAAAAAGATGTGGAAAAAGAGAGATTTATTGAAATGACTGAAATTGGGTGAAAAACTGTGCAACTTATTAATATCTAACAGGATCTATCCCAATTTCAGTAATTTTGATCAATCTATCTTTTGGAAAAACTCCAACATCTTATTTTTACTTAAGAGGGAAACATATTATAGCTGCACGTATTAATTGTCTTTGATTTTGTTATATTGCTTCTTTCAGAAGCGGATCTTGGATGGAAGCCTCGGCTTTGCAGCAGGGGTAAGAGAGCACATCTGGAATGATAAATTTTTCTCTTGATTTCTCTTCTCATCATTAAAGCTGGAAAGCTATAGCAATGTAATCGATGAGAGCAATTATGTAAATGCTTTGATTAGCATGGGAAGAGTTGCTACATCGACTCTAGGAAGTCTAAAACACTGTGAATAAATATGCAACCCCTACTCCCAGGCACTGATACTACCAAACTTGTAGTGAGAAAAACGTCCAGTCCCAATGTCTTGCAGAGTCCCAGAATATTTTATTTCGAAATGTTGGTGTATAGCAGTTTAGTAGATCTTTGTCTCCAAACTTTTGACAATTTTTTTTACCATGCGCCACCATAATTGGAAGTGAGCATTGTGAACTGAATTAAAATTTAATTAAAAACTCAAGTTGAACTAACCATCATGTTAGTTGGTGTATATGAATAGTTCAGTGGGCTGCTTGAACATTAAGTATTCTGTTCATTAACTTGCAGATGGTATTGATTTTAGAAAGCACAACTTATCACACTTCTCAACAGTGTGTTGAAAGCAACCCCAGTATTGAGAGATTGCGAATAAGTGTCTCGGGATGAGCACAGGACAATATTTATGATTACAGCAGAAGATCATATGTATACAGGTGGGATGCATGCACTGAAGAAAGGTAGGATTTCAGCAAAACTTTGAGACAAGATTGAATTGGCTGTCAGAAGTACATAAAATAAAAATGAGACCTTTTGTCTGTTCTGGTGTATTTGATTATCACAAAAAATTCTCTCTCGCCTGTACAATAGGAATACTTTTCTAAGCAATATACTGTATACTTAAAATAAAAACGTGTCTAACTTTTTCTAAGCAATTTCTACTAAGTAAATATTTAAATATTTTAACATGCTCTAGTTGTTTTCTGATAGTGATGACATGATTAGCATGTGCAGACTCAAATAGCATTTTATACAGTATTTGCAGTATGAGAAGAGAAAGTCAGTTGTATAAAAATTTATTCTGCGTATGTGAATTTAGCAGGGGCGTGTGATTGTCAAGTTCTCAGAGTATTTCATTTTCTGGTCTGAGTATCCTTCTGTCTACTGAGACAGCACAGCACATGGCACCACTGGAATGAGAAGTGTGCAGGAAGACACATCTACCCTGACCATGAAGTATCAAAATAAAAAGTAGTAAAACCAAAAAAAAAAGAATCAGAAAAAATACAGATTATTATTGAGCCTCTTAAGACACACAGGAGGAAAGAAATGCGTAGGAGAAATATCAATGCAAAAAATGTATCAAATGATATAGGACTGCAGTTGACAACATTTTTACAAATTACAGCCAGATCTCCAACATGTTGTGTAGTTTGCGGCTTCATTGACAGCCAAGCTGATCAGTCTATCTGAAAACCGTAGACAAAGACATAGAGATGACCTCAAACAAGATTTTAATCTTGCCAACATTCCACTTCGCTTGCCGCGGCCGCAATGAGGTCGTCTTTCAAGTCCAAGGTCCACGAACAGTGGTGGCAGCATCACTGAACGTGTACATATAAAAGGCGATGGAAAATGTTCTGTGGTAGAAGAGTAAGTAAGTGTTAAAGTACGCCGATCATACAGTATGTATGTAGGAAAAGTATAAGAGGCAGCAATGCTAACAAAAATGGACGTACAGTCCCTGACAAAAGTCTTGTCGCTTATTCATTTTGTCGAAACACCTGCTATCAACCTGACTTTTAATTAATCACTTGGTTTCAGACATAAAAAACTATATGAAAGCTAAAACCATCCCAAATGATGTTTAATGCACTAAAATAAATTTGTTTCAATGAAAAAAGATTTATCATTGAATTAATACAGAAAGGTCAAATTTTGGCAAGACAAAAGATTTGTCGCCTAAAGAAAGTAATGTGAAAATTGAACAAATAATTTACTTCAAATACAAAAATGTGTTACATATCATGAGCGAATTAAATGTATTATCTTGTATGACTTCCATGAGCTTGAAGGACTCCATCCATGATGTTTGGCAAGGATTCATACAATTTATTGATGAAGTCATCAGGAATAGCAAAGAAAGCAGTCTTACATGCCTCTCAGAGTTCATCAACATTCTTTGGTTTTTTTCTTCCATGCTTCCTCTTTCATCTTACTCCAGACATGCTCAATGATGTTCATGTCTGGTGATTGGATTGGCCAATCCTGGAGCGTCTAGATCTTCTTCGCCTTGAGGAACTTTGATGTGGAGATGGAAGTATGCAATGGAGCACCATCCTACTGCAGAATTTGGCCCCTTTTGTGGTTGGGAATATACTGTAAGAGGTAGCTAAGATTTCTTGATATTTTAGATTATTGATGTTGCCTTCCATCCTGCAGATCTTTCGCACACCCCCATACTGGATGTAACCCCAGACCACGATTTTACCACAACGAAACACCGTTTTCTGAGTGAATGTCGGATCCATGCGGGCTCCAGCAGGTCTCCTGCAATATTTGCAGCGACTGTGATGTAATTCAACAGAAGATTCATCTGAAAAATCCACCTTCTTCGACTTTTCCACCGTCCATGCTTTTGGCAGGCTGTGGGACTTTTTTTTTTATTGTCTTTTGTTTATTGCTGCCTTCTGGGCACTGATTTGACCATGGAGGCCATTTCGAGACAGAATTCTACAAACTGTTCTGGTTGACACAGGGACTTCAGGTGACCAGGTTGTGTAGGGCTCTGCTGCAGTGGAAAATGGGCTGGCCTTGGATTTTCGAGCCAACAAACGGTTTCCCGACCAGCGTCAAGTACAGAAAAAGATTTGAAGAGACTGGAGACGTTTTTGACAAGTCCAGGTCAGGCACACCCTGCAAGACAACTGCTCGGGAAACCACGTTGAAGGTGTCTGCCACGTCAGCAGTTGATCTGGTCTTGAGCCTCTTGATAATCAACACTTTAGTCTCAGGGTGAATCTTAGGCATGTCGTCAGAGGTCTAGTTGCAGTTGATGTGAAGGTCTAGTGTACTGGGATCTTTTTATACACACCTGAAACTTAATTGATCTATTATTAGTCACAGGTGACAAGACTTTGCAAAAATTTACTCAATGGGCTTTACCAAGCTGTGAATATTAGAATACTTTTCAACAGTTTAGTTTTGCACCGAAATATTGTTACAAAAGCTGTTGGGATTAAAATGAGCCATTTCTTGTTTTATTAGTTTGATTAGTAATATATTTGAGAGGCACTTCAGGTCAATTTGTACCCAAGCGACAAGACTTTTGTCAGGGACTGTAGATGTAGATGGCAAGCGTTGTGCACTGGCACCATCTTGGCCTTTATAATCTGCAATTATTTAAAAAATGCAAAGCTATTTAAAAATAGGGAGAGTAGCGGACCTCTGTCTGATGTAAAGGGACAGCTCATTTAGGTGCTACTGCGAAAAAGGCATGTTCGCCCTGACTCTTTAACTTAGATTTGGGAACTGTATGTTACAGCTGATTATCTGACCTGGAAGACCATATTGGACTACATGGGTTCACAAAGGTCAGAAATATACTGTATCGTAGTACTAGATTATTAAGTGCTTTATAGGCTAGTAACAAGACCTTGCACTTGACCCTAAACTGCACAGGGAGCCAGGGTAGAGACGCAAGAGTTATGCTACAGGAGTTATGGGTTTGCACAGCAGCGTTTTGGACCCACTGCAACCGAGTAAGAGAAGCCTGGCCAACACCAACATATAAGGCACTACAGTAATCTAGGCGACTTGAAATAAAAGCTGAAAATGTCTAACCTTTTTGAGATCTTTTTTATTTTATATAAAACAGCCATAAGATGGACAACAGAATAAGATAAAAAAAGTAAACTTTAATAACAGAATTAATTTACTTATCCAGTTTTTAAATAAATGGTTGCACCACTGCATTCCAGTGTCACTGGCAACACACCAGTGATCAGACTGAACCACTATGGGATAGGATGAACATTTAATATGCAGAATAATTTCATTTAAAAAGGGAAATGAAACATATTCAACCTGGTTTAAAGAAAAAATAGCATTAAATAAATATGCTAATTCCTCAACAATAAAACTAGTATTAGTGGTATTATTAAAAGCAGCAAAGATATGTAAAGCAGCAGAGGAATTAAAAGAATGGCCGCACCTTCCTGGTGCACACTGTTTTATCCATTTGACAGTGGAGCGTTAAAAACAATAGGCATCATGTGATCAGTGGGATTATGAAACTTTTTGCCAACCATGAAAATGGCTCTGGAATATTATGGGATAGTTATTGTAAATGTTAAATGAAATAATTCCCCATATCAACCCTTGTACAGTGTTAAATAATGTGTTTATTATAAAGGTGTGAAATATTACTTGATGGCATATACACCACAAAGGTCCTGTGAATGAGCTGTTAGAAATCACTTATTTGTAAGAACATATTCAATTGTCTATGATTTGCTTTGTACCTGGACCCTGAAAATTTACTGACACATGACAAATCAAAAGTGAAAATAGATGGAGTTTGCAATATAGCCTGAAATGACTGACCAGGTATATGATACAGTTGATCTTCCTGAGACGATGCCTGTGTATGTGTGATGAATTCATCTGTCTTCACAGCTGCCTTGTTTATGTAGTAACTTCTTCATTCAGAACTAATTGTTGTAAGCTGCAAGACATTGCATCGTTTAAAAATCTCTTCTTTTGTCTCAGTCCTATCAACTTTCACCTCTTTGGCTACGTGGATTCACCTTTCCAGTTGCATTCATTCATCATTGCTGTGCCCTTTTCAACGGCAGTAGGTGCAATACATTACTACTGTTAATGTGTCTGCAACCTGTCTCATCTTTCTGTTTTCTCATCTTGCAGTTAAGCCTTTGGCCAAAAAAAAATCACAAAAGAACTATTCTGGAATATGTCAAACTTAATGTAGTACTTTCACTGAAAAAGGACAGCAGTGTACAATTATCTATCCCCCCCAACATACGATTAATTAATTGCTAATGTTCAACTCGTATGAATAAAAATAAATAAATCCTAAAATTCTAAAAAGACGCTGTTCCTTATTCTATTGGTGTGTCCTGACTGTCCTGTGCCCTTTGCCTGATCGGAGGGGCACATCTATTATAGATTGTGTGATCTGGATGTGTTAAATCCTTAATGATGTTGCTAGCCTTGTTGTGTAGACAGCTAGCATAAACTATGGCCAGGTTGGGGAGGTTGATTCCCACAATCCTCTGTGCAGTCTTGTATACTGTATCTGAGCCAGGTCTCTTTGGTTGTCTGCTGTGCAGCTGGTGTACCACACTGTGATGAAGTGGCAGATAATGTTCTCATTTATACTTCCGGAAGACCTCACTAGGAGCTGAGAAGGTACTTTGGCTTTGTTGAGATTTCTCGGGGAGAAAAGCATCTGCTGAACTTTTTTCACCACATAGGACATGTTCATGGTCCATGTTAGATCCTTTGTCATGTGCAGTTCCAGGAATTTGAGATTGTTGATCATTTCACTCTCCTCACCATTTTTGCGGAGTCTTTTTTTTCTGGTTCTTCTGTAGTCCACAACAATCTCCTTTGTTTAAGTGGTGCTTAGAACCAAGTCCCTATTTAATGTTGAGCCTCCTCTCTGTAGTGTCTCGTCATTTCCTAATTTCAGTCCCACTGTAGTGGTGTCATCAGCAAACTACACATTTATTCAATTCAATTCAATTCAGTTTTATTTGTATAGCGCTTTTAACAATTGACATTGTCTCAAAACAGCTTTACACAATCAAAAGAATTATTTAAGTTTGTATGGAATGTGAATGTGTATGAATCTAAATGTTCAGATTTAGTGAACATTGCTTGCTCGGCTTGCTCACTTCCTGGTGAGCAAGCCGAGGGCGACAGTGGCAAGGAAAAACTCCCTGAGATGGTAATAGGAAGAAACCTTGAGAGGAACCAGACTCGACAGGGAACCCATCCTCATCTGGGTGAAACAGATAGCAGGAAATGATCTGCATTTATACAGTGTTAAGTGTTAGGTTCAGCTATAATAGTTGATGTTAATTTATGTTATAATACTTGATGTAAAATGGAGTCCAGTAGTTATTGGAGACTCAGATAGACTTGTAGAAAGTTCCAGTCCTGAACTATCGAATTGTCAAGTCCTCAGAGAAACAGCTGACCACACCAGTCGAGGCCAGAACCATCTTCTAAGTAGATAGAATCATCCCCAGACACCAGACGCATCCTAAAGAGACACACGGGGCATCCATGCGACGAGACCTCCAACCAGAAACCGGGCACCAGGATGGATCAGACAGGTCCGGAGGGCAGAGGGAGTCTGGATCACTGGCAGCTCAGGAACCACATGTGTAGCTCGACAGAGAGAGAGAGAGAAAGAGTGAAAGGGGGAGACATGGGGAGAGAGGAAAGAGAAAGAGGGGGAGGAAGAGAAGAGGAGGAGAGATGGCAGTTAGGTATGGTCACAGTCACAATGTCTAATGTGAATGTATATTTACTGTAGAGTGCAAGCAGGGACTCCGGCAGGACTAACTATGACATCATAACTAAAAGGGAGAGCCAGAAGGAAACACAAACATGAGGGGGAACTGAGATGTAAAGCAAACAATCACCTCACCGTCAACAAACCTGAGTGATCAAATGAGACTGAGGAAGACAGCATCTAAACATACCAGTTCACCATAATACTCTACGTCCATGAGTCCCCCAGATCTGCTCCTTTACCTAATGGCAAATCTATTTATAAAAATGCTTGGCTAAATAAATAGGTTTTTAGCCTAGACTTAAACACTGAGACTGTGTCTGAGTCCCGAACACTATTTGGAAGACTATTCCATAATTTTGGGGCTTTGTAAGAAAAAGCTCTGCCCCCAGCTGTAGTTTTCATAATATGCGATATTATACATTTACGCGGTATTTATACACATTATATTGCCAAAAATTGTTGCGCAATCATGTTGGAACTGGTGTGGGGGTTGGTTTCAGGAGTTAGGCTCGGCCCCTGACTTCCAGTGAAAGGAACACTCAATGCTTCAGCATATCAAGACATTTTAGACAATATCATGCTCCCAGCTTTGTGGGAACAGTTTGGGAATGGTCCCTTTGCGTTTCAATGTGTGCAGTGTCCATGGCCAGTCCAAGCCAGGAAGAGTTGAAGCTGTTATAGCTGCAAAGGGGGCTGGGCCAACCTCATATTATACCCTATGGTTTAAGAATTGGATGTTACTCAAGTTCATATGCATGTGCATAGCACGGAGACGATCAGTCTGTGGCACTGCCAATGTGTTATGGAAGCCCAGGTTGCTCTGTTAGCGGCATTAAGCTCTTCTGCGTTGTTGCGCCTGGTGTCTCCTGTCTTCCTCTTCACAATACCCCATGGATTCTCTATGGGGTCTAGGTCAGGCGAGCTTGTACTCTGGACATGGGCCAGTCCATTACAGGCCACACACACTCACATATTCAAATGCTCATTCACTCACTATGGGCAATTTGGGAACACCAATTAGCATAATCTGCATGTATGGACTGTGGGAGGAAACTGGAGTACCTGGGGGAAACCTACCAAGCTTCCATGCACACAGACCCAATGGGGGAATCGAACACCCTGAATGTGTGTGGCCACAGTGTTTACCACTATGCCACCATTCTGCGGCCTCAACTGGTTATATTAATGTAATTTCCTAAAGTGAAAACTATCAAATATTTTCTACCTCTCTCTCAAGGTTTCATTTTTTTACCTGAAAGTATTATGATTAAACAA
Source organism: Channallabes apus (assembly GCA_030522415.1). Lineage (NCBI taxonomy): Eukaryota > Metazoa > Chordata > Actinopteri > Siluriformes > Clariidae > Channallabes > Channallabes apus. The sequence goes on from CM060104.1 coordinate 36,332,976, forward strand.
GTGCTGGGAGTGGGCTGTCCTCATTTAGCTTAACTGCGTTCCCCACATCATTCTCCTGCCACTACCCCGATACACATGATGGGTAGAGTTTGATGCCAAATTCTGACCATATAATCTGCATTGCAACAAAAATCTGTATCCAATAGATCAGCTTACATTTTATGCATTGAACTATTGTGACATGTTTTGTTGGTGTTTAAGCTTGGCTAAGCGAATGTTAGAATTATTCATTAATTCATTAATTTGTGCTCATTACAAATCTGGCTTTACATCTGAAAGGATGTCCCAACTTAGAGCCTACATGGTTCATAACAATTAGCTAGTAGTTTTCGAATGTCTTCAATCCAGATGTTTTACGTAATTGATAAAAAAAATCTCAAATACTTCTTGTTTATTCTTTATTATACACATTATTACTCTAATATAAGCCTTGATGAAGTGTGCCTCATCCACTGCAAGTCAGGTGGTCTTTGGGTTTTCTTCAATAACAGTACCCTTGTATTTATTCACAGTTTATGATGACCATGGTTGGACAAATTTACACATACAAGTATGCACTAGATCAGTGTTTTTCAACCACTGTGCCGCGGTACACTACTGTGCCGTGAGAGATCGTCAGCTGTGCCGTGGGAAATTATTCAATTTCACCTAATTGGTCTAAAACATTTTTTGAAAACTAATAAGTCAAAGAAAAATAATAACTAATAATATGCCATTGCAGCTGCCGCGATTGCCCGCCGAAGTTCTGCAGGTCCGCAGACTCCCGTGAGGGCCGTCAAAAAAATGAAACATGTTTAATTTTTCGTGCGGAAAGATGGAAACATACTCACAGCGCCAAAAACTCGCGGTGAATCATAATGAACTGTACTTACGGCCACTGCGCGAAACCGCATAGGTGAGATAGGGGTATTAGTGATTGAGCTTCTTAACCCTGACTGCTATAAAAACTAAAAACAGAGGGAGGCTAAGATGTTGAGGAAGAGCTTCGTGTGTCTTTCTTCAATTCCTGCCAGGATATCAGCTCTGTGTTCATCTAACAGGTTTCACACTGAGTAGGTAGAAATATGAAAGATCAAGACACTTTGATAAGAATGACTGTATATTGTTAATATAGGCTACAGAGTTTCTTTCTTTTTTTTTTTTACAGTTTCGATTGTTGGTGTGCTTTGTGATTTTTTTCAATTACAAATGTACCTTGGCTCAAAAAAGGCTGAAAAACACTGCACTAGATATCTAAAAACTCAGATTTCTCCAGAAAATAGAAAAGCCGATTCACTCTAAAGAGGAGCAGCTGAAGTTTGCAAAACTAACTGAACAAGCAATAACAGGGTCCATCATCTGGCTCTTTGTTATATCATGGAATATTTTGTCTTATCAGAGATTCTTTTTATCCTTATACTATAGTTCTTGCTGCACACTCAACACACTCATCACACTCTCTTGGCAGTGTAGGCAGAAATGTGCATTTTCAGACATGCATCAGGTCAGCATGGTGTCTTATTCTTCAAACCATTCCTGATCATTTTTTGCAGTGTGGCAGGACACACATTATCCTGCTGAAATACGCCATTGCCTTTAGGGAACACCATTGTTAAGGGCTTATCTAATCCGATGGAAGTACAGACTGCTCAGAGACGTCGTTATTATCACCAGACACACTGAATTAATTAAAGACAATGATCAGACCCTGCAGGGACTACATGAAACTACATACATGTTTAACATGTCATTTTTAAAATACAGTCAATAAAACCACACACACAAGTCAATGGACCCGTTGGACTTGGTTTTGGAGCCCTGGAATTTTTGGGTCTTGCTTGGGTCCATTTAAAACAATTCTTTTAATTGATAATTTTTTCATACATGAATAACTTTTTAATCAATACACGACTACAATCTCAGTCTTATTAGCTGGAACTTTTGTGTTGTATTTTTTGTTGATGATTGTACTTAATCTAATCTTTCTTTAGCTTTGTGATGGTGCTGCACATCCATGTGGTCAACAGTCTTCACATTTTATGGAATAAAGACTTTTTTTGTTTGAGGTTGTATAATTTGGACATGGTCAGACTGGTAAATTAAATGTTGTAAAATAAAATCTTTTAATAATTGCTCTCTTCGATTCTCTTCACTTCTTTCTCTACTCAACCCGTGCCCACTCAACACAGTACAGTTTATTCATTTGAGCTGGATAGTCATTCTCATGAGCAGAATTTTAAACTGCCCTGTGACATTGTCCCATTAAATATATAAAATCTACGTAACACAAATAAGAATCACAGAAGCCTCAGGAGGATCTGTGTCATTTTGCTGCATTAGCTGAGATAAGCGGGCATTCTGATAAGGTGGGTTGTACTTTTTCTTCTACCCTGTCTTAAATTACAGGTTGAGTCCGATATTTTTTGTTAATGGGCTTCTGTAAGAAGGGGGGATTAGGTTTGAGGTAGATGTAGCAGTGGTGTCCTTTTGGTCCTGTGCTTTCATTAATGTTATGTCTTGGGGACAAATGGCCACATCTTTGATCATGTTCTGCCAGAGGGTGTTTCACTCTAGAGAGAAAGCTTCTTCATGTGTATCTGGGATGTTCTGTGTGTAGCTTTGATAAATTAGACCAAATGTTTAAGCCAAATCTAGTGCCTCTTCACAGCAAGGTCTAAAGGTCTAAAGAAGAGGTGGGCAACTGACAGGATTTGTTCTCACTCTCTTCCTCTCACTGCTCACATCTGCATTGGATTTTCATAGGGGAACTATAATAGATATTGCTTTTTATTTCTGCCATTGTAGGATTAATACCTTTTAAATAAGGTGTTTTGTAAATGGGAATTCTGTTTTACTAATGAAGTAGCAGAAACTTCTAGAAATATGAAATGACTTCATCAACTAATGTATTAACACCACAAATGTTTACTGTATATACAATCCAACAGATAACTGTAGTGTGCTTCAATAATGGAGAAACCAGGGATATCTGAATTGGTTAATAATGTAATGACTAAAATCAAAACATTGCATCTATTTCATGCAGTTCTAAAAGTGGAGATGAGCTCTTTCTACTTTTCTACTTGGGTTTTTCCACTTTGTTGCTCCAGTGTGTCACTGTTACGAAGGAGAAATCTTCATTCTGTTGGTATGAAATTTTTCGCTAAATTATCAGCCAGTTTCCTCTTGGTTGCCTTCAGTGTTCAACTCATTGGATCTCATGCAGAATAAAAACAATTAACAACTGCTGACGTGTGGTGACAACAAAAAAACTCATCATTTGTGTGTGGTTGTATTAGTTGTATTTAAAAAATGGCACATTAAACATGTATGTAGTTTTATGTAGAAGTGTTGTAGTTTCATTTAGTCCTTGCAGGGTCTGATGATTGTCTTTAATGTTTCTGGTGATAATAACGATGTGGTCTTTCTCTGAGCAGTCTGTACTTCCACACGATTAGATAAGCCTGTTTCGTTCCTTTTTAGTGATTTGTGTTTGTGCACATGCACAGATGTAGGAAAGAAGAGATATCCGATTACGAGCTGAATCACTTAATCTACTGTAGGTACTTTCATTGAGTTTCAAAAAAAGCTGATAAACTCCATTCATTCATTCATTCATTTTCTATACCGCTTTATCCTGTGATCAGGGTCGCGGGGGACCTGGAGCCTATCCCAGGAGGCTTTCGTGCACAAGGCAGGGTACACCCTGGACAGGGTGCCGATCCATCGCAGGGCACACACACATACACACACTCACACACCCAATCACACACTACGGGCAATTTGGGAACACCAATTAGCCTAACCTGCATATCTTTGGACTGTGGGAGGAAACCGGAGTACCCGGAGGAAACCCACCAAGCACGGGGAGAACATGCAAACTCCATGCACACAGAGACGGGAATCGAGCCTGGCCGGGGAATCGAACCCAGACCCTGGAGGTGGAAGGCGACAGTGCTAACCACTACACCACCGCGCCGCCTCTGATAAACTCCAATCTAATATAATATGTTTATAATATCTAATATATTATATTATGTATAACGTGGTGTTTTGAAAATAATTGGGTGCAGACTTTCCCCAGGTCAGACTCCTGTTTAATTAGGTGTGTATATAATATGCTTTTTCTTTAAAATTGTAAAGACTAAAATTGCTCAAATGTGAAACCTTAAATACAAACAGGTATTTATTTTCTTATTACAACTTGTACATTTCCTGGTTTCTAACAGTTATAGTGGGAGATTTGAGAGACTTTTACCATGTAAATCTTTTTCTTCTTATGATTTATCATTTAAGAAAATTGCAATAAATTTTAATAATCCAGAGTTGCCTGACAAATAAATTCTGGAAATCGAGCATCGATGTTTTTTAAGTAAAGCCAGGTGATGGTGTAATAATATAACCAGCTGTTTTTTTCCTAGTAGAAATTGAAACCCCAGTTGGATTGTGTATTTTCTTCTATTGAGTCCTTAGCAAACAACAGTTAAACATGCATGTCTTTATTTGACATTAAATAAAAATCAAAACATTACCTATTCATTTGGGCAAAAGTGAGAGAGTCTGCAAATCCAGTCTAAACCATAAGAGACAAGAGAGATCAACAGATCTGGTTGTATAATAAAATCAGAGTTCAGGTCCATAATAACAGTCACACAATACGACTGTGAGTGGTTCGAATTAATTAATGATCAACCACTTGATTGATCTTGTGGATAAACTGGTGTCTTCATCATCATTTTAACCATTTAAGGACCTTGTTAATTGTATGATTAATAGTTTCAGTGTCATTTATATGGCATTTTTTAAAACTGTTATTTTTTCCCTGTGTATTCAAGCAGTCATTGTATAATTTCTATTGTCATCCACAGGTGATGTTGGCAGCCTCATACTGGTCACTCCTAGCCCCTGCTATTGACATGGCAGAAGAGTCTGGAAAATATGGGGCATTTGCGTTCCTTCCTGTTGCTATTGGTTTTGTCCTGGGAGCAGCTTTTGTTTTTTTTGCTGATCTGATGATGCCGTTTCTGGTGAGTGGTGCTTTTGTTCTGTTGATATGAATGAGGCTTTGGGCTAAGTCTTGCATGTGCATTAGAAGGCATCCTGGTGTGCATCTGACAGCTGGTTGGAAAATGCTTTTTTTGTACTCAGGGGACATTGGTTCATTTTAATTCTGTATTATTCCATTATTACAAATCTCTATTATTATTTTCTCCCGATTTTCTCCCTAATTTCGTCGTAGTGTAAGCGTTTTGCCACAGCGCCACTTGTTATTGTTATGGATTTCAGAAGGTCATAAATGGGCAGATATGTTACTTTCTGGTTAAGAAGTTGTTTTAATAATCAATCATTGAAAATGTCACAGACATCTAGAATGAATAGTAATAATGACTTGTAGAAATTTGTAACTCTGTGTAGCAGGTGTTTTTACTGAGCCACACCATATTTTTTAAACCCTATATTGTCTTAGAAGCTAATGCAGATACAGTGCTAAAAGTGTATACACTATGTGTTGGGAATAGTGGCAATATTACCAGAAAGTAAAAAAAAAAAGCTAATCTGAGAGAGTCAGTCAGATATCTTCCAAAACCACCAGTAAGCAACAGAAGTAATATCTGAACAGGCCCTCTATAAGGTGATTTACATTAGCTCCTGAAATACTAGAATCCTGTGTGTTATAATCCCCGCATACACACTTTAGAAGCTGCGGCAGACTGTAGCCACTCAACCCGCATGCTCACTGTCAAGTTGAGTTTTGAGACTTTGGAGGCGATAAAACGTTGCCACTTCTTTATAATCCTCTATAATCACTTTATAATCGATAAACTATTTCCACATTTTCGCCCTTAAGTTTGTTTAGGAATAATAATTATGGTGGATGACATAGATACATGCTGCTCATTAACAATGTGTCACGTTATACATGCAAGGGATAAACAAACACAAGACAGGCTTGGCTAGGTCTACCACCTGTTCTGCACATTAGCTGCTAAGCTAGCTCATAGCTAATCAGACTAATGGCCCAAGGGAATGAACAGACAAGGTGCACAGCAGACTAGGTATGAAACAGACTAAAAACTCAAAAGGTTAGTGGCTAAAGATGTTAGTACCTAAACAGACTAAGAGCTAATCAGACAATGAGACTAGACAGACACGAAGACTAGACAGACTAAGATCTAAACATGTTAGTATCACCCTCATTAATATGGAAACAGACTAATAACTAAACAGGCAATGGGGGGGGGGGGCTACTTACACAAAAGCGTAAACACACAGGGCTAATTCTCCTAGAGGCTAATCCTGCTAGGAGACACAAAGACATCTCAATATAAACCAACTTAACTTAAAGTGCTCCTGAAACCAAAAGGCCAACTATAATCAAACCAAAACAGAACAAAACAAAACCCACATAACAGAACAGAAATTATATCACTTTAATGCTCGACCCAGTTTCCCAGAACAAACAGGTATTTATAACAATGCTAATGAGCCTCCTCAGTTCAGCTGAGCATACACATCACGTGACTGAGGAGGCTTCTGGGAAACTGGGTCTAGGAACAAAAACTACAAACTAAAACACTGCCCTCTAGTGGGCAACCCTCACAGTATTCCCCGCCCCCCCTTAAAAGAGCGCTAACGGAGGTCCTGGGTACCCTTCCCCATGTCCCGGGTCATTCCACACGACTGCGACGCCGACGAGCAGACTCCCCGAGGTGGGTGGGAGGGAGGGCGAGCTTAAATTGCCGCCGAAGCCAGGCGCCGAATGCAGCAGCGGCCTGCACCCAAGGCTGGGTGGTGGAGGCAGCAATGGCCGTCCTCGGGGCTGAGCGGCAGTGAGCTGACGACGTCGTCGGGTGACGGAGGCAGCACTGGGCCGATGCCGTAGGCCGGGCAGCGGAGGCAGTGCTGGATCGCTGGTGTAGGCCGGGCGTTGGAGGCAGTGCTGTGTCGCTCTTGCAGGTGGAGCGATGCCTGCAGCACTGAGTCGCCCTCCAAGTCGGGCGGCCGATGCAGCACTGTGTTGTCCTCACGCCGGGCGGCCTCTGCAGTACTGTGGCCTCCTTTGACACCGGGTGGCGATGGTAGCACGCTCTCGAAGTCCAGCGGTGGCGGGTCGCTGTCACCGCTGTGAACGAAGCTAGAGAGCGTGGTGAGGGTTTTCCCTGGTGAGGTCCTGGCTGGGCTCTGAGGACATGGAGCCTCCCCTGAGGCGCGCTGGCGGAACTGGAGCCTCCCCTGAGGCGCGCTGGCGGAACTGGAGCCTCCCCTGAGGCGCGCTGGCGGAACTGGAGCCTCCCCTGAGGCGCGCTGGCGGAACTGGAGCCTCCCCTGAGGCGCGCTGGCGGAACTGGAGCCTCCCCTGAGGCGCGCTGGCGGAACTGGAGCCTCCCCTGAGGCCCTCTCACCTCCAGTTCAGTCCCCTGGTTTGACATGGGGCAAGCTGATTATCACCTGTCAGCTTGCCCCGGTGTTATGGTCCCAGCCCCCCCCCGCCCAAAAAAAATTTTCTCCCGGGGGGGCCCCTCTGCTATGCCTCTTGTATGGTCGAGCATTCTGTCACGTTCTGTTATGATGTTGGACTGTGGGCTTGCTGTTGAGGCATAGATGCAGAGGGGATGCACTGAAACAGAAAGAGTCTTTAATAATAAAATCCAAACATGAACAAAACATGAACTAAGGAAGTTGGCTAAAAACATGGAGCATGCTATCAAACGGGAACTCAAAACACAAACACAGACTCGGGATTACACGATCTAATACAGTACAGAAATGGGGATCCAAACTGGACGAGACAAGACATACTAAACAGCCTAGAGGACTAAACACAAGGGACTATACATACAAGGGATAAACAAACACAAGACAGGCTTGGCTAGGTCTACCACCTGTTCTGCACTTTAGCTGCTAAGCTAGCTCATAGCTAATCAGACTAATGGCTCAACAGGCCAGTAGCCTGAGACACAAGGGAATGAACAGACAAGGTACACAGCAGACTAGGTATGAAACAGACTAAGAACTCTAAAGGTTAGTGGCTAAAGATGTTAGTACCTAAACAGACTAAGAGCTAATCAGACAATGAGACTAGACAGACACGAAGACTAGACAGACTAAGATCTAAACATGTTAGTATCACCCTCATTAGTATTGAAACAGACTAATAACTAAACAGGCAATGGGGGGGGTTACTTACACAAAAGCGTAAACACACAGGGCTAATTCTCCTAGAGGCTAATCCTGCTAGGAGACACAAAGACATCTCAATATAAACCAACTTAACTTAAAGTGCTCCTGAAACCAAAAGGCCAACTATAATCAAACCAAAACAAAACCCACATAACAGAAATTATATCACTTTAATGCTCGACCCAGTTTCCCAGAACAAACAGGTATTTATAACAATGCTAATGAGCCTCCTCAGTTCAGCTGAGCATACACATCACGTGACTGAGGAGGCTTCTGGGAAACTGGGTCTAGGAACAAAAACTACAAACTAAAACACTGCCCTCTAGTGGGCAACCCTCACACAATGTACCTTTTTTTTTTGTTTAATGTAATTTGAAGCTAAATGTTAAACTCTTAAATGCTGTGCTTGAGAAAACTAATGTTATAAATTATACGCTACATTTAATTACTTATGAAATGTTTTAAAAATGTTTGTAACCGAATCAGGGGAAAATGTAATATAGAATCAGGACATTTATAAAATCATACTTATACAATCTGAAACTAAAAACAAATTTTCAGTAAAAATGAAAATAAATTTAAATTTCTTGGATGGAACTGCTTTAGTATAAGAGAAAACTGTTTCTTACCCAGTTGGTTATGAGCCTACAAGTAAACTCTTTTCTCTTTTGCACACTAAATGTAGCGGTGAGGAACCAACATTTCTTATCGTCATTGTTATCCACATGCACTTGGCCAGGTCTAGTTGTGATGTTTGGACAGCTGTTCGGATTTCTTTTACTGGCGCTAAGCAAACAAGAGTCCAACAAAAAAGAGATATGGACGAGCAACACAATCCCAGCAACCCCCAGCAGAGCAATTACTTCTGTCCTGCATCAGCATAGAATACATTTGCACTTTAATTTCCACTAGGGATTGTGGTGTCTCCAGGATAAGGGGGCCAGGACAGGAATCAGAAATTCAAGTGATGTGAACTCAAGCTGTTGCAGAATTGAACATCAGGCAAACATACCACTAGTGGGTTTTGTTATAAAGCTAGATCTTGCTCCCTGGTTTAGTAATCAGAGTTGAATAATGGGCAGCTGGCATTGTAAAATACGCCTGTTATGGACAGAGATGCTTTTTATCATGTTGGTTTGAGTGTAGACCTAAATTACAGTAGAACTCTTTAGAAAAAAATCTATGTACCGTCTCTTGGAATGTTGTTTAACTAATGTGAATTATGTAGACTTGATGTACAAACAATTCAGCTGGCTTGATCTGTAAAGGCCTTTCAAAGACACCAGTGGCACTTTGATTGGACACAAATGCCGGTGCTTAAACCTTTCTCTGGTAACGTGCTCAGAGCAAACATGAAATCATCTTCCTTATATTGGATTTTTGTGTTACCGCATAAATGTTATTTATTAACGTGATTATAGGTCCTTATAGAAAATATTAGCTTGATATTTGATAGTTTAAAGAGGAGAAAATAATAGTAGCATTTCGACCTCTTAGTTGCCACAATATTTGAGTCAACTTGGAACAGCCATAAGAAGTACAGTAGGTGTAGCTGAATTCTGGAAAACAGCCTGAAACTGTTGAGTAGAATTTTTGCCAATAATACTGTATATTGTGATCTCTCTACTTAAAAAAAGTGACATTGCAATATTGCTTTTCTGCATTGTTTTGTAGTTTTGTCACTTTCTAGCTTTACCTTGGAGTCTGGCCACAGAGCTCATGTTGGAGCAGGTGCAGGTAACATCGCTGTAAATGCAGTCAGTATTGCACATAGAAACCGTTTAGGGCCAACCTTAGCAACTACCTTGCCACCGCCTACAGTACCATGGCGACCACTGAGCAACCACCAGTGACACCATATAAGCCATTTACCCATCAAACACTTGGAGCACCTTAGCAACACTAGGAATCTGCTTTGGTTGTTTGTTTCCTTTTCAAAATGTACTTTTCTAATTTTTAATCTGCTGTGACTCTCAGTGTCGACCCTGCTTGTTTTTCTTTGGATGTTGTTTAATTTCACATCAGTTCTGTCATTTGAACAGTGTTAGCTCTGAAACCTGTACAGCAGTAAACAGAGGAGAGCCCATGCACTGACATTCTTGACACATTGTATATTAAAGCTTTTCTGTACGGTAGGCCAAGCTGCAGAAAATGAGTTGAAAATTAAACTAATATTTTTACCAACTGTTTCGCACTGCAGCAGTCTTCTGAGCACCTGGATATTTAAAATGCTGGTTAGACATTAACATTGTCACTTAGTAAATCTCTCAGCATTTTCATAGACAATTAAAAGCTCACTGCAAACCATGTACACTTTGGTGTAACATCATTAGCAGGTCTCTGTCTCTGCTGTAAATCTCCCTCACAGACCAGCAGTGTGACCTGTGAGATGTGACCTGAAAGTGATGACCCATATTTTACTGCTGGCTATTTTTGCTCTGCTCTAAAAGTTTAATCAAAGTCTGCTTGGACATTGTTGGACTGTGGAGCTCACAAAAAATGAGACCTTTGACTCTTGACTTTTCCTTCGGCGTCCTTTACCTTTTCACCCATGCTGGACACCCTCTTCCAGAACTTACTAGAGTTTTCTAGTTCTGCTGTCACTCATTATTAGACCTGTTTGAGGAGAAACCGATGTCCCAGTTGTAACCTTCTTAGAATATTTGATTAGAATTGATTATTATTCTACAGTACAAGTTGTGTGAAGATTCCACTTAATTAAAGGGTCAATATTAGCTCTGTGGCAAATTAACATTGCTAGCAGTAGTTGAGCTTTGATGTTTTTAATGATGTTCAGAGACTCATGCTGAGGCATATAATTTTTTTTAAAGAAAAATTTGGCATTTTAATAATGAGTGTGCATGTGTGTGTGAAACAGTGAGTTGGTGTTAAGCTTCGATAGTTCAGTGTAGTCTGTCTCGTAAGAGGTCTGTGTGTGACGGATATGTTGTAGACGTGTGTTTTGATGTCTGTGTGCACTCAGTGAGTAAATATGTTTGCATGGAATACTAAAAGAAAAAAAAGTGCATGAGTCTCCTAAACTGTGTTTAAACAGTGCAGATTAATCTAAAGCCACAGAGAGATTTTAGGTGTGTGTGTGTGTGTGTGTGTGTGTGTGTGTGTGTGTGTGTGTGTGAGAGAGAGAGAGCTCCTACACAAGCATAGCAAGTAATCTAAAGTAAGTAAGTAACAAAAACATCACACATCAATATACAATATCTGAGTATACAGGCTTAGTAGTGAAGACTAGGCTTAAGTCTTCACTGAATCCAAGCAGAGGGAAGCTTCAGCATCTGTAGAACAATCGTCTCAGTTCTACATCCTTAGTTAATATGAGTTTTTTTATTGTGTTATTCTCACAGTTACTTAATATGAACTGCTTTATTCTAATCTCTCCAAACAAGAGACTTCCTCTGCTCCTGCCTACTTTTTTAAATTAATTAATTAATTCATTTATTTATTCTACTTGTACAATAAATTACTCATACTTTATTTATACATAATTTTTGTTAAAACCTAATTTTAAATAAAAATCTATTTTTACGCAACTTTTTTCCTCGTTATAAAAAAGCCTCATGAGTCCTCATGTGGGCTCTGCTGTACATGTTTCATGGGTTAATTTATCTTTGTTTTATCTATCTTGCATATCTAAAACATTGCATTACCTCGAGCAGGGGCAATTGCTGTGTTTTGGACTGAAATTGCCTTGGACGTTGCCTCCGGCTTGCTCATTAGGATAAATTGAACGCAGGAAGAAACTTTATTTTGCATCCTGATTTTCTCCCTAATTTAGTTGTATCCAATTACTGTACCGCCTTTTAGTGCTCTCCTTAACCAATCAAGTAGGGAAACCAAGTAGTGTGCTTCCTCTGAGACGTGACCCAGCCAAGCATTTTTTTTTTCTTCAAAATGCGCCTCCATGTTAGGGAGAAAAGTAACACCCCCGCCGCTACTGTGAGCTCATTACAGGGCGAACGCTATTCTATTGCTCCACTTCGAAGCTGAATGAACCTTTTCAGCACAATAGTCAGCTTGTGATAGAGTGATACAAATGAGGTAGACATGCTCTCATTATCATTATGTAAATGTGTAAATGATGCATTAAATGTTTGCTGTGTTTGTCTTTGGGTTGAGTTTGAAAATCCTTTCTGCAGGAAAAATATTTGTGATACAGCTACATTTTCCCAGCAAAAAGGTCTTTAGTTTTAAACATTTAACAGGATTCTGAACATATGGTCATTGATTGCATATGACTTTTTTTGTTTAATATCTTAATAGGAGAAAAGCAGCGATTAGAGGAAGATGTCGAGTCTGGAAATTTGTGAATAATTCATAAAGAAGCACAGATTTTGGGATTATTTATTCATGCCATGTGTTTAGAGCTGATTCCAGGCAGTGCATGTGGCATACGAGTGTGTGACTGGATACAGAAAAAGCTAACCGGTGAGTTTGCTTCTGAATAGTCAGCTCCTTGTAAAATGTCAGCTTGTAGTTTAAGCCTGTGACGTTTGAAAGCAGCACAGATCAGCCACCAGCAAGCAGATGGAAAGGATTTGAAAACAAAAGGGTGACAAATTTCACAAGAAACGAGTATATCTAAACGAACCGGAGAGGAGCATGGTAGTTATTAAGAGGCCAGGTCTAGAAAATGTTGGTAACTTTTTATTTACTTTTTACTATAGTTTTCATAAATTAGTAATTTAGCAAGGAACACATGTTAGCTCAATTTCAGGAACAGCAAATGCAACACTGCATCAGTGCTGCTGCCCTCCTGCATCAGTGTAGTTCTGGCCTCCTGATGTGTTTCCTTTATTCACAGTGGCTGTATCACTCTATATCACTCTATACCTCTAGATCACGCTGTACCCCTGTATCACTCTGCATATCTCCCTCCTGCCCTGCTTTGTGCTCTGTCACCTGGAACAGATTGCTGGCATGAGCACTAATCTTTCACATCAGCTTCACCCCCCTGAGTGGCAGTAAACTGCTCAGGTGGAGAGGAGTTGATGTGCAGCGCTTAGGGTTCATCCCAGGTGAATATAGCAAATGATAACACTTCATTCTGGCAGTTCAATTTGCTCGCATGGCTGAGTGGAGAATGGTGTCATTAGAGTGAACACATCACACTCCTCTGCTGCGTGTTTGACCTATAATTGAGAGCACAACCACACTGCAATGAAATCTCAATCATTGACATTTTATATATCTCATGGAGAATGCTACGTTTATGGCCTTTATAAATGAAAAGTTCTGTGCATGGTAGTTAAAACAATATAGACAGTAATGTTCCTAACCCGGTTCACACAGTACCATCTTTTCCAAACCTGTTAGCTTCCCTAGTTTACATTACACTCTGTGTTTTATCATGTAGTTTTACATTTGATATTTTCCAATTCCATCCATGGACATAAGTTATATGAACATGAACCCTTGAGCATCCTATTCCAACACCTTAGTTTGACTTCTCCTTCTGTAATAGTCCCCACTCCTCTGGGAAGTCTTTGCACTATGGTTTTTGGACTGTGGTTGTGGCAACTTGTGTTTATCAGCCTTTAGAGCTTGAGCGTTAGAGACCTGCGCGGGACAGATTTTTCAGTCCCGCTCCCGTCCGCAAAAATATATATTATTTTCTCCCGCTCCCGCCCGCAGTATTCAAGGTTTGTTCCGCTCCCGCCCACAAAATCCCGCAGGTAAACATATAAGTAGTTTTATTTTTACTGCTTCTTCCCGCTACTCTGTTATTTGTTTCAATTGTTTCCCTTTTGAGTGTATATATAAAAAGAAAAAAATAAAGAATAAATATGTTTCGTTTTATTTGAGTTTGATTAAATGAAATGATGAACATGGACACGAACGAGGAGCTTTTCTGAACATAGAAATACAATCAGAACTGTTAGAAACAGGCTAATAATTTTGCAATGAAACAAAATAATAAACGTTGATTTCTCAAGTGGTCAAACAGAAAAGCATTTGGCCGAATACTGCTTCAGAACGTTAGGCTTTTTTGCCTTCCGCGGGAGTGCAGGTCTCTACGGTGCGTGCTGACGTCATGTGAGAAGGTGCCTGTTCACCAGGCGTGTTTACTCCAAAGGGGACCCTGGAATCGATCACAGCTGGAGTGAAAGTAGAGGATAATTTTTTTGCAAAAATTAAGATTTATTAGAGAGAATATCAACAGTATCTGAACTGTGACTTTGTGATAGATTGTTACCTTGGGAACAGGAGCTCCAGACACCAGCATACTGTATGGCTATGACACTATGGCTATGACACTATGACTCTCTCAGGGCATTCTGAGTGACTTTAATATGAGGACACAAACATACACACACAGTTGTGGCAGGCGCTGTGAATGTGAATATGCTTTGACTTTTCTGTCTCTTGTCAGTCTTATCCTTTCAGCCTTACTGCTCACATGGCCGCTTCTGAAAACAGAGACAATCTGTTACCCAAATCCCAGCTGAAGAGTGTGTGCGTGTATGTGTGTGTGTGTGAATAACACCACACAGACATGTACACAAGAGTGTTCCTGGTCATTTTCTTTGTGACTTTGAATTAATTGACTTCATCTTTCCATTAGGGGCCGGTCGCTAGTAATTGCCCCCAGCTTGTGCAGGATGTGTTTATCGACAAGCGTGAAGCAACAAGTGCCATGACAACCATCTCTCTCTCTCTCTCTCTCTCTCTCTCTCTCTCTCTCTCTCTCTCTAACAGATGGTGAAAGCTGATTCTAATGTTTAAGAACACATTTTTTTTCCATGAAACCAGTTTCTGTGGCCTCGTCACCTTCTCTGTCACAGGGACATGAATGTGAATGACTCTGAGCAGTCGGTTTAGAGGAAACAAATTTGGACTCTGTAGTCACAGTGGCGCGATGCAACACTGAGAGCATGAAGAGCGCATGTTTCATTTGTATCATGACTGTTCTTTATTGGAACACAACACGAACAATTTCACGTCTCTGTTTATTCGAACATGCTAATTTTGCCAGCATCCCCGGTCACCATGCTAATGCAGCTTGCGTTCTTCATTCAGTTGTGTTAGCATCTTTGATTAAATGTTTGTTTGAAATGATTTCGGATAGGACTCGACCAAAACATGGAAAAAGTAAATTTTCAGATACTGTAGGATCATATAACACCATTTTTCACAATACTTACTGATTCTTATGTCGTGGTCCATTTATATTTTTATCAGATAAGAAACACATTTGATAAACGATTTATATTTCACATGAAAAGACATAAACCTGAAAAAGTGTATTATTCTAAAATGGTAAACTGAAAAGATTTTGCAGCATGAATTTGACATGGTTACGGACACTACAGATTTTTTGCCTTTTAAGCTTTAACTAAGAAAAAAAATTTTTTTTTTACATGTCATGTGCTTCTAGAATATTACACCAATTTTACTATCAATACTCTAAAATTAAATATGAATAATTTGATTATTGTTTGAAGCGAGACAAATGTCCATTTTGGGGCACATACTGTATAAAATCATCTGTTTCCCAAACGGCTGAAGTTAGCAACTTGAAATTTTTACAGAAGCAAGATTGGTCACTCCCATGTTGCATAAATTTCAGAAGTAGCTTCTTTGGTAAATCAGCACCTAATGCTGTGTTTTGGCCGAGTGGATTCCTTTCCTTTCTGTTATGCGGTGAAAGCGTCCAAGCCGCTTGTCTTATTCATGGTGTTGGAATGCAAACAACACAGTTTGTTATGATCTGTCATATGAAGGATGGGGATGTGTGGGTTATCTGTCAGGCTGAATGATGTGATCGAAAATGTGACCCATGTTGAGTTCAAGTGATCTTAACAGAGTAAGATTTGGTCTTATCATACAGAACGAAAACAGAATCGCGTGTATATACTACAGTAGCATGGAGCCGGGAGGAAAAGATACGACCAAGTATTAATACAATCAATAATTCGTGCACTGCTTCTCTTTTACAATAATGCACAATGATGGCATTTATCAGTGCAGTGAAAGTATGTTTGTTATTGTTTATAAGGGATGCTCTCATGTCTTCAGTAGTTTATTAACACAATACAGAAGTTACAGTTTCTTCAATGTTCTTCTGGTGTAGTTGTTTAAAGCTATCCTACCTTCTTTTATGTGAATATTTATAATTTAGTGATTTGTGTAGCTGGTTAAGCTCATTAAGGACAGCTAGCAAGTTCATATGATCATATAATATGTTGCTTATCTTTTTTGCCTCGTGGATGGTCTGCCCTTGTGTCACATACAGGCAGTTTCAGCCAGAACGATGTAATGCAGCAGGACGAGTGTGTGAGTATGTGTCCTGCGATGGATTGGCACCATACTGGCAAATCCGAAAATGAATGAAGCCATAACATGCGTTGTGATGCCTTTTAGGTATCTACGAATGACTAGCGTGTGGGAGAGACTGCAGCTGGTGAAGCACTGAACATACAAGTGAAGTGTGTAGATGAAAGTGATGTTCCTTTTTGTGCATTTTTGTCTTTAATCATCTTTGTTTGACTTGCGCTCTTTGGCTGTTTTTGTACACCATTGCTAATCTGAGACATAACCACAGCAAGAAAGGTTGCATTTCTTTCACTTAGTGTTTATTGGGTTGTGGTCAGATAGTTCTGCAATGAAACATGTAACCCAGTGTGCACTTCTAATGTGTTAAGTTAAAAAAGACTCGTAGTTAAGATATGAGGGCAGAGAATGTAGGTGGATTCAGAAGATTTGTGCAGCTTTTCCTCTACCTAATATAAACCACACTAGAGCTGAAGATCTTTGCCCGAACCCGACCGGACCCGACGGGTTCGGTTGGGTTTGGGCTTAATTAATATAATTTTACACGGGCTCGGGCCGGGCTCGGGCCTGCTCGGTAAATGCGCAGTCATGTGATGCGTTTTGATTAGCACGAGAGAAATGCAAAAATGGATGCTGAGGAGGTTTTTTTTTTTTTGTTCCAAGTTGCCTGTAGCCTATACGTTAGTCATAAATAAATTATGTTAAAACATGTATAAATTACTTATTCTTGACCAAACGCAAAAGAGCTGTGCGCTTGCACACATTTGAATAATGTCGGGCTGTAAACGGGTTCGGGCTTTTAAAAGGCTGTCAATCAAAATGTACTTGTCGGGCTCGGGCCGAAATCTGTCGGGTTCGGGCCCAGTCGGGCCTAACGTTTAAGGCCCGATTACAGCTGGTTTGCAGTGTGGTTACCACACTGCAAAAAACAATGAGTTTTATTTTTGTATGTCCTCCCTTATTGGGGATTATTTTGGATCATCATTGCTTGAGAGGTTTAACAGCACATCACAGCATTGCCATCAAGAGTTGAATGTGCTTTTATCTGGTGCATTTGGTGATTTTATGTCTAAAAACTACATTTAAGAACAGATGTAGGTTTAACTATTGACACTCCATAACTGCAGCCGAACAGTATCGTGAGGGTACTGTAAAATTACAAAAAAGAGAATTTTGAAGAATGGGTTAAAAGATTACTGCTCCAACTCAAACAGTTAAGAGGTGTCGTGTTTATTGCATTGTGCATGTAGCAAGGACAGAAAAGTAATTAATTTATCAATTTCGTTAATTTCCAATCTCAAGATCTGCTGGACGATTTGATAAAAATAAATTTTTTTAAATTCAAAAATTTCCATATTAAATCTAACATTAGTGCACAAACTACTCTCACTCTCACACCGCTTTATCCTGTATTCAGGGTTTCGGGGGGCCTGGAGCCTATCCCAGAAGACTTGGGGCACAAGGCGTGGTACACCCTGGACAGGGTGCCAATCCATCGCAGGGCACACACACATACATACACACGCTCACATGCTAATTCACACATTATGGGCAATTTGGGAATGCCAATTAGCCTAACCTACAGGTCTTTGGACTGTGGGAGGAAACCGGAGTACCCTGAGGAAACCCCCAAGCACTAGGAGAACATGCACACAGAGACGGGAATCGAGCCTGGAGGTGCGAGGCGACAGTGCTAACCACTACACCACCGTGCTGCCCGTGCTCAAACTAATCTTATTTATATAGAATAAAAGCAAATAATGACACCAGTAGCAGCATAAAGCCAACTTTGTGTAATAGTTTCTCAATTCCCTCAACATTTACAACATTGACCTTGACTTTCGCTAAGGAATGTGTGACAGCGTGATGTTCTTGTCTCTTTGACATTTTCTCAATATGCATGATGCCTGCTAGTATTTATTCATGTTAATATTCAAAAAGCACCAAAATGAGCCTTTCCAGCTCAACAAAACCACACACATGCCCCTAATTTAAACTATAGTCCTTGTATGAGTCTCTGAGTCCTAAGGTCATGTTCAGGATACTTCAGGCAAACACTCCACATGAATTACTATGCAGACAATTTCCTGCAATATATTACACCTATTTTATGATTAGATAATTGCACAGATTCATATTACAATTTAGATTTCTATGCGGTTAATTGCACAGCACTGGTTACCTTGAATATTTTACAACTTTGAGTCTATTTTTGATCTAATCGAAAGGAAGGATTCAGAAGGATTCAGGGTGTTCTTTTGTACAGAGTCAGTATAATCAGTTATTTGTTTTTACAGTTGTACTTGCAATAACTATGAATTTAGTGAGATCACTATACCTGGCACAAAACAATGTGTTTGGCAAATTTTTCTGATTTTCCATATTATAATGCAATTTGGCACATTACCACATAACTATCAACCATTACCAAACTACTCACGGGTCAATTTATCATACTTTTTTGTGTATAAATAAAGCATATTTTGAATCAGTTACTTACCATCCACTCGTCTTACATAGTGGATCTGTTTTATTTCTGTTTGAACTAGGGCTGCACGATATATCAAAAAAATATCCTTATCGCGATAATGGCATGCGCGATAACCATATCGCAAAGAGTTGAGATAAATACTTTATGTGCCAAGCATTTGTGTGTCCAAATTTGACCAATCAGATGGGGCCTTACTATGTTTATACCCGCTTATATCTTATATATTATTTATATCTTTATACTTCATTCTGTCGCGAACTAACCCGGGATGATCAGAAGACTTGGCGATTAGCCGTTAGCCCTTTGTAGCGTGGACGATAAACCCAAACGTGGAAGCAAGCGAGTAGGCAGGATAACCACGCGAATTAGTTTAAGGACTCTCACAGAAGGGGAGCGAGGGAAAAACACACATTTAACCCGCGTCCTATAAACACACACTCGAATCAGAAAGTAAACAATCTGCACCGACATAGTGAACACAGTGACTAAGCTTTATGCGGGTTGTTTACTCCTCTTATACTTCCGGGTTCGCGCTCGCATTACTTCCGGGTCCTAGTGCCGGTCGCGGAGCGAGTGTGTGTGTGCGTGCGTGCGTGTGTGACAAATAGTATTTTTTAAATTTAATTTTAGTTTAATAATATTTTTTGTTTGTTTTATAAAAACTAACAAAAAAACAGGCAAGCCAAAGAGAATATTTAGTTTAAAAGATGCTCTTGTTTTAAGACACTATTGATGAGTGTTACACGGTTACACGTAAATAAACAGTAATGTTTGAAAGTAATTCATATTGTGTTGGCAGGTTTATAGTAACAGCAAACCAGAAGTCAGAATATCTGCTGAGGGGTTTAAGTCATTCATAGTGTTTAAGTCTAAATATTTGCAACTTCCTTGACATATAGTTTCTTTTTAGACTGAATTAGATTTAATTACATCAGACGAATATCTATTACCTGTTTATTTTAGTATCATCATTACATATAAATAAATAATAAAAAAATAGGCAATAATAATAATAAAAAATGCATTTCTCTAGGGAAATGTTATATCACAAGAAATATCGTTATCGCAATATTCAACAACAATATCGCATATTTTCCTAATATCGTGCAGCCCTACTTTGAACACAAGTTCCTCAGAGGCACGTGAACCCAGCATACTCTGTCTTTTCTAACTGCTGTAAGAGGAGGGTCGTTGGTTGTCCAAAAATATAGTGCTGTGATTTGTACAGATCCGGCCATTAAGAACGCACGTTTCGAGAAAAGGAATCCCGTGACTGGCCGCGGCTGCGCGCGGGAAGCTGTGAAAATGCCCTTCATTACCTGTAGGGGGCAGTCGTGTTTCAGGCTGAAGTATTGTGAAGCCGAAAATGTGTTGTCTCTCTTAGGCGCCCATTGACAGCAAGCGACAGAGCTCATAAACGTGTCAAGCACAAACTGATATGTATTTATTCTTAATTTTTTTTCTCCTTCAATGATGGTACTTCTTTGACTGCGCTTTCTCCATTCAGAATTATTATTATTATTATTATTATTATTATTATTAGTAGTAGTAGTAGTAGTTCCCGAATTTATTATTGTTATTATTCATATTCTTATTGTAACGCACCCGTGCGTGTATGCAAAAAGACTACAAAGATGTATGATATGTTAGCCTAAAACATTAGTGTGTTAATGCGCTCTAAATATACGGGCACTGGTGTGGCTCAGTGGTTACAGTAGGTGATCCGCCCGCCATGCGGAAGACCCGGGTTCGATTCCCCCCAGTGCGCCGGTTTGAACTAAATGCATGTTTGCAATTGAGATTTTTTTTCTTAAGCTATTGTGGTGGAAATTCTGAAAATATTATTAAGACAAGTAATCCATACACTGGGTAAGAACAAAGTAACAAAGGTTTTATTTTAAACTTCTGCAGAAGGACCAGTCTCATACAGCAAACAGTTGCAGCATAGAGAAAGGTGATCTCTTTCTCCAGCTGACCTATTTTATACACAAACATCTCTGTTAACATAATCAACGCCCCGTACGTGAAGTTCCTACATTCAAACTCATGACTCTTTATCTGCCCCAGACCAGATGTCCATACCTTATCATTTATTCAGGGACAACTACAATCAGGTTGTTTCTATTCTGTTCTCGGCCTCGTGTCTCTAAGCTTCGACAACCAAGTTCAAACTTCTAACGTCTACGTGACACACTTACTTCAAAGATCAGAATTAATACATAATTAAAATATGATTTTTCCATTACACTATGAAACACATTAGCACTCACTTCACAGTTGCTATAATTTAATGATTATAAGCAAAAAGTGTAAAACATTTTTTATTTACATTCACATTTATTACATTTTCACCCAGAGCGGGATTCGAACCAGGGTCTGGACGATTTAAACTATTATTTAAGCAACGCCACACCCCTTGGAAAGCCGCAAAAATGCTTCAATTTGATTGGCTGTCACTGAGTGTCATCTATTCACGACTGGCCTGCGGCGGGTGAATCCTTTGTTTTACACTTTTTGCTTATGATTATCATTAAATTATAGCAACTGTGAGGTGAATGCTAATTTTAATGACGACTGTTTTAACATTCCATATTTTTTTCCTCAGATTTGTGTGATTCCATATTTTTTTCCTCTGTTTGAGTTGTTAAAACAGTTGTCGTTGACTATAGTTATTTTTCTTTGTTTTTTTTAAAGTGTTTTATACAGCCAGAAGTTTGGATTGTTGAGTGAAAATAGTTTTGTGGCATGTATGTGCTTGTTTTTTTTTCTACACAATTAAACATTTGAATGAACATCTTCTGAGAGGGTGATTCCATCATTTTTGCCAGGGGTTGTATATGAAAAAAAATATATAATTAATATATTTTCCCCCTATGCTACATGTGTTTTTTTATATAGATTATTTTATAAAATATTTTTATTTGTAAAAACTTCTCTGTCCACTCCGGAGCAAGAAAATATGTGATTTGTCATTTTTCTGTGTTTATTTCTTGATAAACAAATGAGATAATCTCGGTTCACCTCCAGTGCTCAAATATCCCCCTCTTGGTCGGCGAGTGACGTCACTCCCCATACAATCCCGCCCCACAGTATAGACCCGCCCCTGACGCTGATTGACAGGTTTCTGTGTAACGTGTCGGAAATGCAATTGCAAATGGATTAGCGATTGCGTTTGAATTTTGGCCGGTTTGACGCGCGGCGCAGAGAAAGTGAAAAAGCAAACGTGGTGATTGATTTTGATATTTAAATATGACAGGTTCATGACGTGTAAGACCTGGGAAATACAAATACACATGGACTTTGTTTTTTCATTTGAAATTTGGCAGTCAGTGTGCGCTCGCAAAGGCGAATCAGCAAACGGTAATGCAAAGTTTGCAATTGCATTTGAATTATGGCACACTTTGTGCGTCCACATGTGGGAAACGCAATTGCAAATGCTATTTGCAATTGCATTTGAATATTGTCCGCGATATCGCGCCATAAAAAACTCTTGGCAACAATAACATGGCAAAAAACTGAATGCTAAATGCTAAAAATAAATGCTAATCATAGATACAAAAAAAATTATATTTAATAGTTTTGCCTTCTCCTTTTACGGAAGAATGAATGTTTAAAATGAATGGGGCCACCAGAGTGTCTTACAGATTTCAACAGAAAGATAAAAGAGATAAATATACACATGGATACAAAAATAATAGTAATAATAATCAGATGAGTGGACATTTCTAATGGTTCTTTTTTGACAAAGGGCAGCATTAGTGAAAAAAATTATAAAAAACTATAAAGAACAAGAAGAAGACAAAAAATACACACTGCAGAAACCACTGTCAGTCTCCCTCTTTCTTACATGATCTTTTCCCATCTTTTGTCTTTTCATCTCATTAAATGTAAAATCCTGAAAAATCCTTCCTTCTCCATGATTCTAAATATCCTTGTACAAAGAAAATACCTCTGCAGGTCAGTAATCTACTTCCCTGCCATTCCCTGGTAACCCGTGTGTACGAGTCGGCTGTTGGGTTGAGAAGGAAAGATTTAAGTGAAGATTCAGTTTGGGAAAACACTTTGTGGTCCCGGTGCAGGAGGACTTTTGGTTAGACAGCGCTTTCAGCTCCTGAAAAACCTGCATTTTACCTGTTAAAAAGAACAAATATTTTGTTTAATTAAGCATCACAGACAAGCATAGTTTTTATAAAATATGTTGATAAATGCTCAGTGGGCAACAAGGATTATGAAGTTTAAATATCAGCACTGGTACTTTTACTGTCTGCACTGTCTAATTCTAACTGTCTATGTTTCCTTCTGCCCAAATTAAACAAACACACATTATCTGTAATGCTGGCAAAGGCCTGACACTGGCATGAAATCTCTCGGATACATGGGAGCTATCACAGAAACTATACATTTTACACAATAAGGTTTTACTTACAGTGCACAAACAGAACACTGAAATATCTTAAAATCCAATGAATACAGTTAACATAACATTGAATGAAAACACAACACGATGGCATGTAGCATATAATTTTTTGAACTTATTCACTGATATAGAACATGTACTACACTACGGTACATGATTCTACCATGTCACATACTTTAGTACACACCCTTGTGTGGAACATGGATGGAGATACCATAGAAAATATATTACACATGTTTATGTACGATAGTAATATTTACACAGTAACTTCTGCAATGCCATTTTACCTGTTATGGTTCCCTCCAAAGGATAATATACAAGACTTTGGTGAATACCATGGTACTACTAAAGTTCAGTGGGTATTTAATATGATACTGCCTGTGCTTTACCACACCAGTATTGTGTACTAACATATCTACTGTGGTACAGTATGAACAAAAATACCATATTAGAGACCTGCTGAACTTTAGTAACCAATGTGGTACACAATAAGTACCAGGAAATTCACCCAAAGTGGATAAATATACTACACATTAGAGTTAGATGTAACATATTGTTAAATGAAATTTATTGTTTTTGACTCGTTGCTACTTCATTTAAATGAATGAATGATGTGTACAGAGTGTTTAGACGTGAACACAAGCAGTCAGTGAATGATGAAGAGCTGAGATAACATCTATTTATCTGTTTATCAACTTACCGATGATCAGCGGGGGTCTCTGTGTTGTCCAAACGCACACTGTCCGTCTGTCTCACTCAGGTCCTGGCTCAACCAATCAGCGCGCAGAACGACGCCAACGGGGCGGGTGCGCAGCGGCCGAAAGTATATTACATCCGTAGTGGTTTTAGCACTACCATTGAAAATGAATAGGAAACAGTTTAGG
Organism: Channallabes apus; assembly: GCA_030522415.1. Taxonomy (NCBI): domain Eukaryota; kingdom Metazoa; phylum Chordata; class Actinopteri; order Siluriformes; family Clariidae; genus Channallabes; species Channallabes apus. Next base: position 36,357,217 of record CM060104.1, read on the forward strand.
GTTTTTTCTATGGCGCATCGACCAATGAATCAAGGTTTGATTTATCTGCCCCTGCCTTTCCACCCATACCGCCCTCACTAATGCAGCATCCAATATCTGCTACAGGCACCCCTACCTCCACCTCTGTCACACCTCAGACGAATTCCTCTACACTTCAGAGTCCTCTAGACTTCACACTGCTCCCCAACCCCCAACCAGGAGAGATTCAGCTCCCCAACCCCCAACCAGGAGAGACTCTACAACAAAGTCCCTGCAGCTGACCCCACACACATCCAATACACCATGGTAGTTTCTATGTGCAATATTAGTTCTTGTCAATCCCTGTCACTACATTGCATGCCTGTCCATAAAGATATATCCACAGTGTTGTACATATATTTATATATCCACTCTGTACATAACATACATACACTCTACTTATACATACATATATTTATCTTTATCTTTATATATATACAGTGGTGTGAAAAACTATTTGCCCCCCTCCTGATTTCTTATTCTTTTGCATGTTTGTCACACAAAATGTTTCTGATCATCAAACACATTTAACTATTAGTCAAAGATAACACAAGTAAACACAAAATGCAGTTTTTAAATGAGGGGTTTTATTATTTAGGGAGAAAAAAAATCCAAACCTACATGGCCCTGTGTGAAAAAGTAATTGCCCCCTGAACCTAATAACTGGTTGGGCCACCCTTAGCAGCAATAACTGCAATCAAGCGTTTGTGATAACTTGCAACGAGTCTTTTACAGCGCTCTGGAGGAATTTTGGCCCACTCATCTTTGCAGAATTGTTGTAATTCAGCTTTATTTGAGGGTTTTCTAGCATGAACCGCCTTTTTAAGGTCATGCCACAACATCTCAATAGGATTCAGGTCAGGACTTTGACTAGGCCACTCCAAAGTCCTCATTTTGTTTTTCTTCAGCCATTCAGAGGTGGATTTGCTGGTGTGTTTTGGGTCATTGTCCTGCTGCAGCACCCAAGATCGCTTCAGCTTGAGTTGACGAACAGATGGCCGGACATTCTCCTTCAGGATTTTTTGGTAGACAGTAGAATTCATGGTTCCATCTATCACAGCAAGCCTTCCAGGTCCTGAAGCAGCAAAACAACCCCAGACCATCACACTACCACCACCATATTTTACTGTTGGTATGATGTTCTTTTTCTGAAATGCTGTGTTACTTTTACGCCAGATGTAACGGGACACGCACCTTCCAAAAAGTTCAACTTTTGTCTCGTCGGTCCACAAGGTATTTTCCCAAAAGTCTTGGCAATCATTGAGATGTTTTTTAGCAAAATTGAGACGAGCCTTAATGTTCTTTTTGCTTAAAAGTGGTTTGCGCCTTGGAAATCTGCCATGCAGGCCGTTTTTGCCCAGTCTCTTTCTTATGGTGGAGTCGTGAACACTGACCTTAATTGAGGCGAGTGAGGCCTGCAGTTCTTTAGATGTTGTCCTGGGGTCTTTTGTGGCCTCTCGGATGAGTTGTCTCTGCGCTCTTGGGGTAATTTTGGTCGGCCGGCCACTCCTGGGAAGGTTCACCACTGTTCCATGTTTTTGCCATTTGTGGATAATGGCTCTCACTGTGGTTCGCTGGAGTCCCAAAGCTTTAGAAATGGCTTTATAACCTTTACCAGACTGATAGATCTCAATTACTTTTGTTCTCATTTGTTCCTGAATTTCTTTGGATCTTGGCATGATGTCTAGCTTTTGAGGTGCTTTTGGTCTACTTCTCTGTGTCAGGTAGCTCCTATTTAAGTGATTTCTTGATTGAAACAGGTGTGGCAGTAATCAGGCCTGGGGGTGACTACAGAAATTGAACTCAGGTGTGATAAACCACAGTTAAGTTATTTTTTAACAAGGGGGGCAATCACTTTTTCACACAGGGCCATGTAGATTTGGAGTTTTTTTTCTCCCTTAATAACGTAAACCTTCATTTAAAAACTGCATTTTGTGTTCAATTATATTATCTTTGACTAATAGTTAACGGTTTTTGATGAGCAGAAACATTTACGTGTGACAAACATGCAAAAGAATTTTATTTTAGCTGTTTTTGTCTTGCACTGTCCACTTTTCTGCAATGACAATGCAGATTTTCCACTTGTGGGACTAATAACAAATTCATCATGAAAATCCGTTTTTTCCTCCCTTCTGGCTGTGGAAGTATCAGGGATGTCTGAAATTGCCTCAGAGACATGTGCGCAAAGGTAACACAGTGAAATGATTTTATTTTTTTTTAAACACTGTATTTTTAACAAGAGACTCCTGGAAATCAATTCACCCAGTTAACATTTGTAATAAACTTCAAGTTTTCATACTTTGTGAAATTAAAGAAAAAGAACCAATTCAGATACATTATTTAATGTAAAAATTCTAGTATAATATGTGCTTTGCCAATTATGTATGTCTGTTTAATCATGGATATCCATACAGTATATCATGGATTTCAGGATATATTATTTCCCCATCATATGCGGGTGCTGAGTGATAGATAGATAGATAGATAGATAGATAGATAGATAGATAGATAGATAGATGTGAATAACATGAGTAACTATGTGTGGTGTCCTATAATTGCTGTACCTGTGTGTTTGATATTTAACCAGATGGTTTAATAGAACTGGATGTTTGAGTGGGTAAAAAAAAAAAAGTATCGTGGTTATCACGAGTAGGCACTCTACCCTTGAGTTACATAAGTTACAAAGTATAACCTTAAATATATTTAGAATAAATCAGTATCACATCTATCATCACACAGCTAATGTACGTGAAATAAAAGTAGTCCCGATGTCAGTACTTTCCCAGTCTTTTGCAGCGGTTTAAAACGTTTGGAATTATCTTCAAATATACAAAAAAAGCAAAAAGACATTTGATTATTTTGCATAGGTTATCTGTTTAATTCACAAAGTTTGTAAAAACACTTTAAAACGAGAGAAAAACGGTTAAAATCCTCGCTCGCCTTCTCAGCGTTAGGTAGCGAGTGACCAGGGGAAACATATAGTAGGGACACTGAATTTCCCGGAACATCGGCCGTTTCATCGTCTTCATGTGTTGTTGTACTCTCCCTGCCGCTGGTTTTAACAAAAAAATTTCTCACATTTTTCATCTCTCGCGTATCTCTTAACAACAATAAATAATAATAAAATTTAAATAATAAAATAAATAAAAAGTGCGACTGCTGTGAGTGCAGGTACTGTAGCTGGGGACACCGGCCCTCGTGGCCAAAAAACGGACAAGCCCGCCTCGAAATCTCCCTGTCCTCCCGATTAGCCAATCCGGGCCTGGCAGCTCCTGCGTCCGTCTGCTCGCGCTGGCTCTTCTTTGAAGTCCCTGGGTGGGGCGCGTTCCATTTGCCCCGCTTGCATGCTGCACTTCCGCGTTGTTGCGTGCGCGTCATCTGAAGAGGAGGCCGCCTAACTAGTGAGCGAGGAGCAATATTGACAGGCTGAAAAAACTATTGTCCAAAAATGTAACAGATGAGGACTCAGATTAACGTGCAAAAACGATATAATAAAAATATATAAGACTACATAGCCTTTATAAGACTCAACTGCACATTGCATATTTGCAAATATAATATAAATCTAATCTAATATTTAATTGTGATTCGCTGGTGGGAATCGAACCCAGGTCTACGCGACTCCCCTATCCATTGAGCTACGACGATTAATAGGAACAGCGCTGATTAAAACTATGTAGTAAATTAAAGAGGAGGATCACGATGCCGAATCGAAGTCTTGAGCCCAAACCTCATTTAAATTAAATGAACAAATATTATAAGTAAAAAAAACAATAGCCCACGTTTAGAAAACGATTATAAATTCTTTCCGACATGTTTCGGCCCGGAGTTATGTGCAGAGCGCCGGGAGATTTCCTGAAGCTCTGAAATCGCTGGGGCATTTTTTCTAAGCAGACGCTATCTTTAATAACTGATGGAGGTTTTGACCTGTATACACACGCATTTTTGAGGGGTTTAAAACGAATTAATAAGTCCGAGCAGACATACATGAAAGGTGAGAAGTGGGATTACAGTAACTGAGCATGCTGTCGCGTTGTATATAATATGAAGCACATATACACACATTCATCATGAAAGATTTGATGTAAAACAAAATAAAATTCATGTTTGCATCAGCATTGGAAACAATATTGTTTTAGGCTAACTAATTATACACAATTCTTCGCTGTACTTTGTCCGGCTTTTAGATAAAGTCCTTCCATGCGCCATCTGGTGGAAATTCAGTGAAGCACATTTATTTAAATTCCCCAATGTTGCTTATGGCAAGTCGCGGCACGGCGTGCGCTAAATTGAGGCATCTCGCGGGAAAACACACGCAGTCTTAACGGCCAGATCTGTAAATAAGTGGAAGGAACAAAGATTCTCATTCATCTCAACATGTATGCCTAAAGACAAATGCATCACAGAGAGAGAGAGCGTTATACATTTCTTGGTGGATTTGAAGAAATCTACAAAGCGACATACAGTACCTCAGCAAGTTACTCCACCTTCATGAACGTCAAATCAAAGTGTTTAGTGCAAAGAAACACAACTGAAATTTATACTCAATTAATTGCAAATTGCAATCATGCCTATACACCAGTTTAAATAAGATTACTCGATTAAAACTGTGCAGGAAATTAGTTAGCTACAATAAGCATAATTTATAGCTCTAGTATTTGAAATGCTTGGGGAGATGAGCATGATTAACATAGTGTGAAGTAATACTGTAGGTGTGGTGTAATTTGTTTTCTGAATTTTATAGTGCAGCTTCGACTATTAGGTTGTTATTAGAAGAGCATGCAGACAGAAATTGACTCTAATTAAATAGCACCTTCAGTGAACTCATCAGCCAGCCTGAGACAGCTGAGGAAGATCATCAGAGTTCTGCTACCTTCAGAGATCTCTGCAGCAGGAAACACTTACAACATATATTGAGCATTTCTATGTAATGAAAAACAACCATTTACTTTACTGTATGTGTTTAAGTCTCATATTAAATACAGTGGTGTGAAAAACTATTTGCCCCCTTCCTGATTTCTTATTCTTTTGCATGTTTGTCACACTTAAATGTTTCTGCTCATCAAAAACCGTTAACTATTAGACAAAGATAACATAATTGAACACACAATGCAGTTTTTAAATGAAGGTTTACGTTATTCAGGGAGAAAAAAAACTCCAAATCTACATGGCCCTGTGTGAAAAAGTGATTGCCCCCCTTGTTAAAAAATAACTTAACTGTGGTTTATCACACCTGAGTTCAATTTCTGTAGTCACCCCCAGGCCTGATTACTGCCACACCTGTTTCAATCAAGAAATCACTTAAATAGGAGCTACCTGACACAGAGAAGTAGACCAAAAGCACCTCAAAAGCTAGACATCACGCCAAGATCCAAAGAAATTCAGGAACAAATGAGAACAAAAGTAATTGAGATCTATCAGTCTGGTAAAGGTTATAAAGCCGTTTCTAAAGCTTTGGGACTCCAGCGAACCACAGTGAGAGCCATTATCCACAAATGGCAAAAACATGGAACAGTGGTGAACCTTCCCAGGAGTGGCCGGCCGACCAAAATTACCCCAAGAGCGCAGAGACAACTCATCCGAGAGGCCACAAAAGACCCCAGGACAACATCTAAAGAACTGCAGGCCTCACTTGCCTCAATTAAGGTCAGTGTTCACGACTCCACTATAAGAAAGACACTGGGCAAAAACGGCCTGCATGGCAGATTTCCAAGGCGCAAACCACTTTCAAGCAAAAAGAATATTAAGGCTCGTCTCAATTTTGCTAAAAAACATCTCAATGATTGCCAAGACTTTTGGGAAAATACCTTGTGGACTGACGAGACAAAAGTTGAACTTTTTGGAAGGTGCGTGTCCCGTTACATCTGGCGTAAAAGTAACACAGCATTTCAGAAAAAGAACATCATACCAACAGTAAAATATGGTGGTGGTAGTGTGATGGTCTGGGGTTGTTTTGCTGCTTCAGGACCTGGAAGGCTTGCTGTGATAGATGGAACCATGAATTCTACTGTCTACCAAAAAATCCTGAAGGAGAATGTCCGGCCATCTGTTCGTCAACTCAAGCTGAAGCGATCTTGGGTGCTGCAGCAGGACAATGACCCAAAACACACCAGCAAATCCACCTCTGAATGGCTGAAGAAAAACAAAATGAAGACTTTGGAGTGGCCTAGTCAAAGTCTTGACCTGAATCCTATTGAGATGTTGTGGCATGACCTTAAAAAGGCGGTTCATGCTAGAAAACCCTCAAATAAAGCTGAATTACAACAATTCTGCAAAGATGAGTGGGCCAAAATTCCTCCAGAGCGCTGTAAAAGACTCGTTGCAAGTTTTCGCAAACGCTTGATTGCAGTTATTGCTGCTAAGGGTGGCGCAACCAGTTATTAGGTTCAGGGGGCAATTACTTTTTCACACAGGGCCATGTAGGTTTGGAATTTTTTTCTCCCTAAATAATAAAACCCCTCATTTAAAAACTGCATTTTGTGTTTACTTGTGTTATCTTTGACTAATAGTTAAATGTGTTTGATGATCAGAAACATTTTGTGTGACAAACATGCAAAAGAATAAGAAATCAGGAGGGGGGCAAATAGTTTTTCACACCACTGTATATAGGCAGTGAAGTGGAAACATTGAAGATAATTTACTTTACTATTACAATTGCTATTGTTTTTTAATAGCATAGAAAGATGTGAATGTGAATTCCCCAAAGAAAAAGGGATAAAATGTTTGATCTTTGAGTATATTGGTGTTTAATCTCCATTGCCGGAAGTTATCTCTATTTGAAACCTTTACATCGAGAACAACCATCGCATTATCTGAAATGACAATATTTTGTTAATACAACATGCTAAAACTAAATGCATTAAACTCTTGGGAATTAAAAAATAATCAATTCTCGTATAACACTGATGTGGTGGGAAGAAAAAACTGTACTCTTTACCAGATGGGTGAAGCGCTCTCCAAACATCTATAAATTCTAAGTCTTCACAAATGCCATTAATTTGTTTAGCTATGTTAGATGGCGCCATTATTTTATGGGGAAATCGATCAATAAGAGGATTTAACATACAGTTAAAGTCACCAGCAGCGATCATATAATCCGCTCTCAAATCAAAAAAGTTACCAAAAGCCTTGATAAGGAAACTAGAGGGGTGTCCTGGAGGATAATATACATTAAACAAGGTAATAGACTTGCCATATAAAGTCCCGTATATAATGACAAAACTGCCTCTGACATCTTCTGTCAATTTAACAACATTCAGCGGTACATCTTTTCTGATCAGTACTGCTACTCCTCTACTATTTGAGGAAAAGGATGAGGAATATACTTGATTATACCCCCCCTGCTTTAACTTTAAATGTTCCTGTTTGTCTAAATGTGTTTCCTGTAACAGAGCTATGCCAATTTTCTCTTTTCTAATATAAGTCTGGATTTTCTTCCTCTTTATAGGATTATGAATTCCCCTAACGTTCCAAGTACATATACGAAGTGTGCTATCCATTGCCGTAAACCTCAGTCATGAAACAGTTGTACCTGAACATCTTTAAGTAATACTGTGACCTTAAACATACCAACTTAAACAAAAGCCTAAAACATTTACCCAAAGTATAATATAAATAAGAAACAAATAACCAAACACAGAGAACAGGGGAAACCACCATTGCATCCATCTCCCAAGGGCTTCCACACAAACCTTCTTGTCAAGAGAAACACAACCTCCTCAAAGTGTTCACCAAAAGTCAGCGCACCTAAATCTGTCATCTACAGAACTGCGCAGCCAGTCTCTTCTTGATGTAAAATAAGACGTCAAAATTAAATTCTAAAGTTGTATCCACTGAGGAATTAACACCACAATTTACTCCGGCACTTGTCGGGAATCAAGGAAGGAAATCACCTCCTCCGGAGAGACAAACTTCTTGCGTCCACGGCCAACTTTGACACTTAATGTGGCCGGATAGAGCAACGCATATTCCATCTGCAGCCCTCGAAGACGAGCTTTAACCTCGTTGAACGCTCTTCTCTTTTGCACCACCGCCGCAGAATAATCATTAAAAAAAGAGATTTTCGGGGCATCTGCATCCCGCGATGACGATGTTTGCTTACTGTTGAGCGTGAAGAGCTTCGTGGCGGCCGTCATCACTCTGTTTGTCCTGGAAGTTATGAAATCGAACGATGACAGGACGAGGACGGCCGCCCTGAGCCGGCTTTGGAGCGAGGGAGCGGGGGGCTCTTTCAGCTTCAATTTACCCGCCTTCGTGTCCACCTGAAGGTAATCCGGTATCCATTTCTCAAAGAACCTGACAGGGTTTGATCCTTCTGTATCCTCCGGTAAACCGATAATGAGCACATTACATCTCCTTCCGCGATTTTCCAAGACGTCCACCTGCTCGGTCAGGTCTCGTACTCGTTTTTCCAAATGTTGAATCTTGGTTTCATTGGCCGTGCATGTAGTTTCAGTCACCTCGATTCTATTCTCTGCTTCTTGGACTCGCTGAACAATACTTTCAATTTTAGACCGCTGGTTGTCTATCGCTTCAAGAAACGTAGAGATCTTAGCATCAATCACTGGAACTATATTGTCCGTCATGCTCTTCATAGCTTGTATAAGGTTAGGGTCAGGATCAGGAGGCATGTCAGTGCTCACCTTTTCGGCCTCTGGCCGTGGCCGTATTTCTTGAGGTCGTTTTTTTTGCACTCCTCAGTGCAACGCCGGATGATTTATTAAAATAGTTATTTAAACTCATTCTGTCAATATAGAGCTTGTAATTGTGTTGCTCCTCTGTTTAAATGGAAAAGAAATTGGTATGAATAACCGAGACTACTGCGCAGCTCGTAAAAATGCGTGTTCACTCTAAGGCACCATCTTGCATTCCCCATCTGCTATTGTTTTTTAATCTGATTTATTACCTGGTATTTGCAAGTGATATACATGAACTATTATACATATTCAGTTAAATTTCTGAACTATAATTGTCTCTTGTAATATCGATCGATCGGCCATGCCTGCATGAATCGAAGGCCAGCTTATCTGACAGACAGGCACCAGAACACCCAGTGCATATGGGAAGTATGGGGTGAGAAGTGTTTTTATTTGTTAAAATGTTAGATGCAGGAAAAATGAGCAAGTCAATCTGAGCGACTTTGGCTTTGAGCCCAGATTATGAAGACTAGACGACTGGGTCAGAGCATCTCCAAAACTGCAGGTCTTCCCAGTGTGTTCTGGTATTCAGTGGTTAGGTTCTAACAAAAGTAGTCCAAGGAAGGGCTACCGGTGTACTGATGACAGGGTGATGATGCATATGGAGGAGCGAGGGCTGGCTCTCCTGGTTTGATCCCACAGAAAATGTGCATCACTTACATGTGAAATACGTGGCACCAGGATGCACTTTACAAAGAAGGCGAGCTGGAAGTGTGTCACTCTGGGAATACTGTAATTTGCTGGGAAAATGTGGGTCTTGCTTTTTTCATATAGATCTTACTTCGACATGAAACACTAAACATTAAACCTAAACATTATTGCAGACTAAGTACACCCGTTCATGGCATCAGTATTCCCTAAACGCAGCGGTCTCGTTCACCAGGATAATGCACCATAAATTTGTTGACTTGGCCGCCAAATTCATGTGTTTTTTGCTACTGTGTCCTGCAGGCATTAAACTCGAGCTTTGCGCCTGCATATGGCTCACCCTGTCTATAAAATACATCTAAATGGCCATAAAATGTTTTATCAGTACAATTACATTTGTATTGTAGGAAGACACTATCTCCTAGCACAGTATGTGTGTGTGTGTGTGTGTGAGATCCATTAAAGTGACAGCTGTCCTTACATGGGTATGTTTTTAAGTGAATGAGCTGGATAGTGGATTCAATGACTATTAGCTAATATATCAGACTCTATTATTAATATCACAAAAAAAAACTTTCCTGTCTTGGATATGTGACGTTTCCATGTTCCCACAGGAAAAGCTGGAGCTGCTATTATTTTTAGCACAATTTGTGTTTAATCCATCATCATAAGCGTTTCTACATATAGCACAGTACTCTTGGGAAAATGAGAACGTGGCCAAGAGTCTTGGTTTACTTGTTTAGTTATCCTTATAATATCTGCTCTTGGCCTACATGTAAACATAATCTATGCTTTTAGAATTTACATTTTTTTATACTGAATTAGCTATGTAACTGGTTCCTGCATTGTGTGGAGTGTGTGTGTATGTACAGTGAAACCTTGGATTCTGAGTAACACGGTTTTCGAATGTTCCACAAGACGAGCAGATGTTTTGGAATACGAGCCCGCTTCCGGAACAAATTATGCTCGTAATCCAAGGTTCCATTGAATGTATATATGGTACAGTATAGTACAACAGGTTTTTTGTACAGATTATGTGCTTAAAGCAATTCAGTGTGTATATACAGTGGGGTAAATGAGGATTTGATCCCCTACAGATTTTCTTTTATTTTTAATTTTTTATTATTTATTTATCGTTTTACAACATAACAATCAGCACAATTGACAAAAGAAATATTCAGCATTAAGTAACATCAGAGTATACAAATGTGAAAACATACATCTCAAACCCAGTTTACATTGCTGGGTTAGAACAGACATCAAATAACAGCACATAAATGGTCAGTGTGATAACAGTGGGTATAGTCTAGGCACAAATCAAAGGGTTCATAAAGGATCTAAAAAAGAAATACAATTATTCCAGGTCTCCAAGAAGATGCGTGTTTTGTTTTTTAAACTGTATGTTAAATATTCCAAATGCAGTGTGTCATTTATAATATTTTTAAATAATTCAAATGTTGGAGGGTGTTCTTGTTTCCAGTTTAACAGAATACATTTCTTAGATACATAAGAGATCAGACCTACCCTTTTAATAAATAAGGGGTCCGATAGCTCATTCAAGTCCACCACAAACAGGTATATTAAAGGAGTTTTGTGATATTTCTTTCCCAGAACCATCATAGAAAACTCATGTTCAGTATCCCAAAACTATGCATAATGGTGCCCTTATGTTTCTTACATCTATTGCATAAAGACGATGCACCAGGATATATCTTACTGAGGCGAACCGGGGTCAAGTATATTCTTTGTATAAATTTATAGTTTTGTTCAATTATTTTGTTACTAGAAAATGAGAAAAATACACCCTTGTACACAACGTCCCACTGATCATCATCATCAAGATTACAACCAAGATCTTTTTGCCATACGTTTTTTAGTGAGTTTAAAGGTGAATCCACTTGATCTCTTAAGACTACGTATATCTCAGATATCTTTCCCTTCAGCTTTACTGTATTCTCTAGAATGTTTTCTAATTTAGATACTTCCAATGAAATATGACCCTTTGCAAGGAAATCATTTATTAGGTGTCTGAGTTGTAAATACTTGTAGAAGTCTTTGTTGTCAATATCGAATTCACTTTTCAGTTCAGAAAAAGATTTGAGTATGCCCTCCTTGAAGACTTGCTTAAAGGAGGCAATGCCTTCATCCTTCCACTTAATGAATAATGTCCTTCCTATAGAGGATGGTAAATCTGGATTATAGGACAGAGGCGACAAGATGAAAATTTTTGAATGCAAATTGCAAAATCATTTAATTTCCTGCCAGGTTTTCAGTATATTATAAATCACAAATGTCTTTATACAATTATTTACATACTTTATATTATTAATGTAGGGTAATGATGCTAATGATACTGGATAAATGGCCTGTTTCTCAATATCAGTCCACCGTGCATTTTCTCGAGGGTGTACCCAACTTATAATATTTTTTGTTTGTGCCGCCCAATAATATAATTGAAAATCTGGGAGCCCTAACCCTCCATTTTCTTTTGATTTGCATAAAGTTTTAAGAGCAATCCTTGGTAGATGGTTATTCCAAATAAAAGTGCTAATTTGCTTATTTAGGGTTTTGAAAAATGGTTTGTTTAAATAGCATGGTAGAGACTGAAATAAGTAATTATAACGTGGCAATACATTCATTTCAATCACACTGATTCTTCCCAGGAGAGATAAGGGCAACAAGGACCAATATTCTAAGTCATCCTTTATTTTTTTATTTAATGGAAGATAATTATTGCTGAACAGATCCTCAAGATTAGGAGATATCACCAAACCTAAGTATTTAAAACCCGTTTGACTCCAAATGAAGGGTGATATATTATGAAGATTTTCAGTAATTGGGGACGATAATAAGCAGGCAGGCGGCGCGGTGGTGTAGTGGTTAGCACTGTCGCCTTGCACCTCCAGGGTCTGGGTTCGATTCCTCGGCCAGGCTCGATTTCAGTCTCTGTGTGCATGGAGTTTGCATGTTCTCCCCGTGCTTGGTGGGTTTCCTCCGGGTACTCCGGTTTCCTCCCACAGTCCAAAGACATGCAGATTAGGCTAATTGGCGTTCCCAAATTGACCATAGTGTGTGAATGAGTGGGTGAGTGTGTGTATGTGTGTGTGCCTTGCGATGGATTGGCACCCTGTCCAGGGTGTACCCCGCCTAGTGCCCGAAGTCTCCTGGGATAGGCTCCAGGTCCCCCGCGACCCTGAACACAGGAATAAGCGGTATAGAAAATGAATGAATGAATGAATAAGCAGGCATTAGACTTAGCCAAATTAATTTTGTAGCCTGATATCTTGCCAAATTCTTTAATAATACTAAGCGTTGCCGGGATAGATTGGTCAGGTTTAGTTAAATATAATAAAATATCATCTGCATACAGAGATATCTTATGAACAGTATTTGCAATATGTACCCCTGAGACATCATCCCTACCCCGTATAATTTCAGCGAGTGGTTCAATTGCTAGATTAAATAGTAATGGGTAGAGAGGACAACCCTGTCGACAGGCTCTTCTTAATACTTTTCTTGTGACATAAAGTTATTAGTACAGATTTTTGCTAAGGGATTACTACATAAGTTTTTGATTAACGCTATAAATTTATCACTCATATAAAAATTTTTTAATGCCGCAAATAAGAATTTCCATTCTATCCTATCAAATGCTTTTTCGGCATCAAGGGATACTATTAATGTTTGTTGATTATTCAGTTTCGAATTATTGATTATGTTCAAGAGCCTACGAATATTATCTGAGCCATATCTAGCTTTAACAAAACCCGTCTGATCTGGGTGAATAAAGCAGGGGAGAATTTGTTTTTCAACGAAATTGGGCAATATGACATGCACTCTGTTGCATCTTTATCCTTTTTATGAATTAAAGTTATAATTGCAGTTTTCATTGTTACAGGGAGATTCCCTTTCTCAAAGAAGTCACTTACCATTGGCATAAAGAGGGGTTCGATTTGAGGCCAAAATGCCTTATAAAATTCAGAAGGGAATCCGTCTAACCCAGGGGTTTTCCCTGACGCCAAGGATCTGATAGCTTCTTGTACTTCTAATGAGGTAGGCAGTGCATCTAAATATGCCCTCCCCTCCTCCCCCAATGACGGTAAAGTTATAGAATCCAAAAATATTTGTATGTTTGAATCAGAGGGATTCTCAGAATTATAAAGCTCATTATAAAATTCAGCAAAAGCTTGATTGATCAATTTTGTATCATATGTTAACTGACCATTAGAGTTACGAATTGCTTTGATTGTACGTTCCGCACGTTCCTTCTTCAACTGACGAGCTAATAATCTACTAGGTTTATTCCCAAATTCAAAATACTTCTGCTTCGTAAAAGATAGCAATTTCTTAGTTTGTTCAGTCTGTATAATATTTAATTGATTTCTAATATCATGTAATTTTTTAAGATTATCTTCTGAAGGATGCTGTTTATGACGATGTTCAAGTTTGGAGAGTTCTGACATTAACTCTATCACGCGTTGCTTTGTTGCCCTTTTTCTGGCAGAGGTATAGGATATTAGGTTCCCTCTGATAACTGCCTTCGCAGCATCCCACATAACAGCTGGTGAGACATCCGAGGCAGCATTGTCAATTATATAATATTTTAACCATTCTTTAATGTTGTTACATGCATCATTATTGTTAAGTAATGAGGAGTTAAACCTCCAGTGTTTATGTTGAGGTGATCCTTGACCCACGGAGAGGTTAAGATAAACTGGTGCATGATCTGATATAAGTATTGATCCCATCGTACATGCGTTTACAAAGGAGATATATTCTTGAGGCAAGAGAAACATATCTATGCGGGAATATGTATTATGTCTTGTTGAATAAAATGTATAATCTCTGGTTCCAGGATTCAATTCTCTCCATATATCCACTAAACCTACTTCACTGGAGGCTAGTTTAAGGGCTTTAGAAGAGTTATGATTACACATTGAGAAATTAGACCTATCCAGATTTGCATCCAAGCAACAATTGAAGTCCCCTGCTAAAAGCCCTAAAGAAGTACAGTATTGATTGAATAAAGTAACAATATTGCTCATAAATTTGGGGGTATCTGTATTGGGAGCATAGATGTTCATTAAAGTAATTTCTTGATCATATAAAGTACCTTTAATTAATATAAATCTTCCTTCTGTGTCGCTCTGTTGTTCTCTGAATAAAAAAGGAAAATTTTTATGTACTGTATAAGTATAGCTGTTCCTCTTTTTTGAGTTGTATAACTAGAAAAAAATACTTGGCCCACCCAATCTCTCAAGTTTTTGATGTTCTATTTCAGACAGGTGAGTTTCCTGCAAGAAGGCAATATTAACTTTTTCTTTCTTAAGGAAAGTGAGCACTCGTTTGCGCTTAATAGGGTGGCCCAACCCCTTGACATTCCATGTTATCACTTTACAAATATTTTCCATTTTGTAATATTGCATAGGTTACCCTGACCATCGATTTGTATACTCGCAAATGAAAGATTAAATACAATGTGCTGAACATGTTCAAACTGTGAGAACTGCAAACTAGTTTCCCACTCCGTCCATCCCCCATCCCTTTTGGCACTAGCCCTGTCCCCAAACGACAGGGCAGGCCCATAACCAAACTAACTCTGGACATATAATAACCAGTGTGATAGTGCTCAATTTCGCAGCACACAAATCTACAGAAGAAAAAGAGAAAGAAAAACAAAAAAAAAAAGCTCAAAGACTAATAATGCTAAGACATTGAACGAACCTAGTACTTATTTAACAAATGTATTTCCTCACAAATCAAAATGATCATTTACATATTTTTCCGAACAGTCTATCAGTCCTAGCAAGACATTTATACCCCAACTAGCTTATTCATTTCGATTCGATCCATATAACGTTGTGATTACTCACATGGATTCCCTAGCCAATCCCACGATAAAACTCCTCTGCCTCTTTGGGAGACGAGAACAGGTAAAATTTTTGTCATGAAGAATTCGCAGTTTGCAGGGCTGGATAAGAAACCCACCATACATCCCTTTATCAGCAAACAGTTTTCTGACGTTGTTAAACTCCCGGCGTTGTCGCATTGTTTCAGCTGAGAAATCCTCGGAAAAGTACAGCCTGTTTCACTTGTAGCTGATTTCTCTGCGTCTTGTTGAGCGAAACACCAGTTCCTTTTCCTGAAATTTAAGGAAGCGGATGAGATCGGCCCTATGTTGATTGGGTTTGGCTGGAGCTAGAGTCCTATGAGCCCGCTCCAGAGAGAACGGTGTGTCAGGGGTCATGCCCAACCATTGAGGCAGCATGTCTTTGATAAAGTCCATGAGCGGTTTTGAGCCTTCTGCACCCTCGCGGAGACCGAATAGTCGGAGATTCTTTCTCCTGCTGCGGTTTTCTAAGTCTTCCATCTTTGCCTCCAGGAGGTTCAGGCGTTTAGATGCAGAGCTGATGAAAGAGTCGGTTGTATCCAGTCGGCTTTCTGCCGCCACAATGCGGTCTTCCACGTCGTCAATTCTTTTTTCGTTGGACGTTACTGTATTCCTAATTTCTGTCAGGTTATTCTCTAATGTCTTAACCGACGTTGACACTTCAGTTAGTCGTTTTTCAATACCGTCCAGTTTAGTTCCAAGCTCCGTTCTCAGTGATTTCAGTTCAGCTAACACATCTGATGTGTCCGCCATGACAGGTCAGGAACGGCCTGAACTTTCTGTTTTTCCGCGCCTGTTCTATGAGCTCTAGTAAAAATATCACACTGTTTTGAGGCAGGATGTTTGGACATATTCAGATTATTAATTTCGATCGGAATTAGTTCACTTTACAGGGGTATTATAGCTGTTTTTGTGTGCGGGTTGTCGGAGCAAAACAATCAACCAGCCATCCTTGCCAGAGCCACGTGACCCCCCCCCCCCTACAGATTTTCTAAGTTGGTCCACTTACAAAGAAATCAAGGGTCTATAATCATATTCTCTATAATATATCAGAGGTTTATGGTAAAGGATTGAGACAGAATATCAACTAAAAATCCAGAAAAAGCACATGATACAAATGTTATGAATTAAGTTGCATTTCAATGAGGGAAATAAGTATTTGATCCCCAAGCAAAACATGACTTACTGTAGTACTTGGTAGAGAAACCCTTGCTGGAAAGCACAGTGGGAAGACGTTTCTTGTAGTTGTTTACCAGATTTGCACACATCTTGGGATGCATTTATTTATTTATTTTTTTAAATACTTTTTTTTAATTATTTTCTAATTTTTTACAACAGATAAAAGAAAAAAATATATACACATACCTTATATAACATAACCAACAACATAACATATATACAAAGTGTTCTTCTATTGTGCACAGGAAATAGCATCAGAACATCATAGGCAAAACCTGGTAACAGCCACATACAGATGTCGCCCTTAAAACCCTGCGTGTTTTCCCGCGGGATGCCGCAATTTAGCGTGCGGCGTGCCGCGTCTTGCCGGAGGCAACATTCGGGAATTTTAAATAAATGTGTTGCGCTTCACTGAATATCCGCCAGATGGCGCATGGAAGGACTTTATCTAAAAGCCGGACCAAGTACAACAATGAATGTAAGGACGCGGAAGAACAGTGCTGAAGCGAACATGAATTTTATTTTGTTTTATAATAGATCTTTCATGATGAATGAGTGTATATGTGCTTCACATTATCAAACACAGGCAAAGGAGACAGAAATTATTGAGGGATCCACTGAAAAAAGTAAACCTAGTTTAATGTGTTTTTTTTCTCATTCCATTAGTAAAAAAAATAATTTGCTCTTTTTAACTGAAGTGTCTAATTTATGCTTATGGGTGAATCTTTTTTTTTTTTTTTTTTTTAGTATAATGCTGTTTACAGCAGGAAACCAAAGTGAAATATTTCATTTTGATCAAGGTACTCTTATTAGGTTGAGTGTGATTTGCGCATGCGCAGTCTTTAGACCATAGTTTTGCCGGTATAATTTTATTTCCGCCTCAAACCGGAGCATGACGTTGAAACAAGTAAGGAAGGATATCAGAACCTGTATTTCAGTTACTGTTAGTTAAAGCCCCTGATTAAACTTAAATCTAATCCATTCACAAAGGACATTTCTGCTTCAAACCGTGTCTCATGACCTCATGACGCAGCATTTTCACGGACTGAATCACATGCGGGTGGAGATTCTCAAAGAAAACTCCTTTAAACCAGGTAAGAAAGCAAACTCATGTCATTTCTATGTTAAATGTATCTCTTCTATGAGCAAATTCATGATTTATGTCAGGAACAACTACTTTGTAGATTGAGTTTTGTGTCCGTGTTTGCTACTGTAGCTAAAACCACCTATATTACCTGCATTAGCATTAGCTAACTAACGTGGTGATTTTCAAAAACACCGGAGTTTATACAGTAAGTCAGCGGCGCCGAAGAAAATAATTATATTTAAGTACCGTTGGTTAACGATGTAAAAATTAATAGGAAAGTGACGTAAACATAGAACAAGCTAATTTGGAGTGAGTGCTGTTTGTAGTGTACTGCTTTCTATACTTTATACACACTGTAATTAAGATTTGCTAACATAAGAACTTGAGCCAGTCCAATTTTTGTTTTTACCTTTTTTTTTTTTTTTTAAAGATCAGTAATGAGTTTCTGAGAATTATATCTGCTCCACTTCAAGCAAGATTACTGGTTTCCTTGGACAAGCAACACTACAAACTAATTGAGATCATCAGAAACTAGGGAGGAACCCGTCAGAGGGAAGACCAGAGATATAATCTTCATCTTCAAGTTCTTGATCTGGTATGTATGGTACGGTTCAGGACCAGGGAGGGAGCCGGAGACAGCAGAACAAAGAGATGATATTGCCAGCACCAGCACAGGGAGCACAGTTTTTAGTTTAGATCTCATGTTTACATTTTATTGTATGTTGATGGCTTGACTGTAAACAACAAACAATGCAATAAATGTATAAAAAATATATATATTTATTGTCTCTTTCCAGGACCAGGCATATCGTTCAATTATTTTTTGGCCAAATAGGCAGTCGTAACAAGAGGTGAGGGCGCGCGCGTCATCACATGTGCTTAGCCGACTCTGCGTTCACCGTAAACTTCAATATACATAGACGTTTATATTTTTGTTTATTTGTATATGTATGTTATTAATTTTACTTTTTTAGAGATTGTATGTGCGTGCACGGAGAGTATGTGTTGATAAGTTTATGTGGATAAGTTGATAAGTGTATCAGAAAGCATTAAAATGTTCATTTGAATTAAAATGACACACACGTCTGTGTATACAGTATATCAATTACATATGTATCAATTTCATTAGTTCGTTCATTCTATTTGAAGCTTCGGATGTTTTTTTTTTTTTGGTTTGGTTAGATTAGTTCTGAACTCGCTTCCTTGAAACTATCGCTAAAACAATGACACACACACATAGACACACACACACAGACACACACACTCCCCTGAGCCCTCGGGAAACATCCAATCACCGTCGGTATACAAATGAGTCAAGACGCAGCCTAACGTGGTGTCGTGTCGGATTTCAGTGGTCACGGAGTGGGAAGACTTTGAAGAAGCTGCAGTGACAGTGAACAGCTGAACAACTTCACTTTTCCGTTTACCTCTGAGGAAAAAAAGCTGTATTTTGTTTGTTTATGTCTAGAATTTTTATAGTAGTAAGAGAGAGTTATAGTTTGGTCTGTATTGTTGTTCGCACCCTTGTAGAGAATAAATAAATGAATAACACCTTCATATCCCCTCTCAAGAGTGTCATAGTCCATTGTTAGTTTTAATGATCTGGCTGAAACTAATTATCACATAAGTACCCTAACACCATTGTACCCTACATAAGTACCCTAACACCATTGATCATGAGTCTCAGCTGAACCTAATTCTATACTTGTAACAGAAAATGTAGATGCAGATTCCAAATGTGTATTTATATAATAGATAGATAGATAGATGTGTGTGTGTGTGTGTGTAGGCTCTACGCAGGGGCAAGAGAGGGCAGCGCACCCTTAAATGTCTGCACATGTTAATATATTCCTAAAATGTATATATTACAAGTTGATGAACTGATCTGCGGTAGCGATGACGTCACAGTCCGACAGCTTTAGAATGATGTTTGATCAGGTCTACAGTATATTCTGAACATAGAACTGCAAAATGTCTGATACAGTACTTTGGGGGAAACAAAGACTTAAACTGTTAAGTAATAACATTATTAATAACAAATATGTAATAGTTTTGATATTTGAAATTTTTTTATTTTAATGTAAAAGGACTATAGATAGAGACTTATAAGCAGCTGGTGTATCCGGGTTGTTTAATGAACTTTAAGCAAAAAGACAACATGTATTCATCTGTTTTATATTAATTACTGTTTTAACTTTGACTAGTTTTGGAAGAATAAATTGAATTGTTAAAGTCATGTTTTGCGTGTTTTAATTTTGGGGGATTGTTTGGGTATTTAAAAATTGTTTAGTTGAACCAACAACTTCAATGGGCAAAAAATGGGACACAACTTTGTTTTAAATAGTCAAAGAGTTGGGCTGAAAATAATAATTATTGATCATAGAAACAAATGAAACCAGTTAAACACTTGATTATATGTATTTGTGTTTGTGATTGTGACCCATAATAATTTTTTCTCAGTATAAATAAATGTTTTGGGTTTTAAGAACTCCAAAAGAGCAACGACAAACTTGGTATTCTCCATTGCGGTTTCTCACCTTCCACTCCTGGTGTTAATTGCTCTGTGTGTGCGTGTGTGTTTTTGGTGGGGGGATGGGTGTGTGTGCGTGTTTTCGGCTGTTCAGCAGTTCTAAACACAAGCACAGTTTTTGTCCTTAACTAAAATACTTCAATACGTTAATAATGAATTTATTTTGTTGAATAAGGTAATAAGCGATATTTAAACCAAACCAGTAAGTTAAGTAAGTGTTCCATACATTAAAGTACTGTGTATAACCAAGTGCCCTAGCAAACACAGTTACAGTACAGTTTACAGTACAAACAGAGTGTGTGCGCTGGGGGGATTGGAAGGTGAGTGAGAATACTCATTTACAAGACAAAAGACGGTCAGAGGCAGCGCCGTTCTAGACCAGACAACACGGGGTGGGGGGAGGGGGGCATCATGTTCGAGCACTGTTTTTACCTGGCCTTACTGTATAGTAACAGTATTGTATTTGCTGAATTGTGTTGAGGCACGCAAACCCCCAGACCACAATAAGGTGGCAATCCCTCAGGGGGAAACTAAAAAAAATAAAATATATATATATAATTATATAATAAAATATCCTTAATCCAGATTTTATCAATGACATAACATTTATCTAAGCTGGATGGTCTAATTCTCAAAACCGTTTAACCTAAAAAAAACATAACACACTATAACTAGAATATTTACAAAACTGAAAGGTTTTCTTATGAATAATAAAAAAAAACATTATAACTCAAAAAGATCATATGTTTATATATATATATATATATATTTTATAGTAACTGTAAGACTTAACACACTATAACTAAAATATTTACAAAACTGAAAGGTTGTCTTATGAATAATAAAAAATAGAAACTAAATTAAAACAGATGGGCTGTTGAACAGATCATAATATGTTTTATGTTTTCTGATTATAAATGATATATGGGTTGATTTTAGAAAGGCTAAATCAAATAGCTAGTTTTGGTAATGTCAGTCCAGTAACTATACTATGTAAAAGTAATTATAATATGAATTAATTAAGGGCAGGACCTAACCTAATGTTAATAATTTACACCATGATAACATTAGTATTCATGTTTTTGTATTTTTGTATTAACATTTTAAATGTTCAAATGAACGTTTCAGAGTATATAATTTGTCGTGTCATCTGTGATTGAGATCCATGAGTTAAATTGAAATATTTTTTTATAGGTAGTAAGCCAGGTTTTAGTAACCTGCTTTAGTAATGGGCTCTAAAAGACAATGGAACATTACAGAACGTGCGAGTTGACGCCCATGCACAGATTAAAATGTTCATTTGAATTAAAATGACACACGCATGTCTGTGTGTGTGTATATATATATAATATATATATATATATATATATATATATATATATATATATATATATATATACCCTAAAAAATGCTGGGTTAAAAACAATCTGGGTTGTTTTTAACCCAGAAAGATGGGTTAAATATTCAATCCAAATGCTAGGTCATATTTAACTATAATGCTGGGTTAATTCTACCACATAAATGGTTCAAATGTTCTACCCATATGTTTGGGGTTTGTTGGTTCATTTTAACTGGAATGTTGGGTTAATTCTACCTCACAAATAGGTTATTATTATTTTCATGTTTTACAGTGAATCTGTAAAAAAAACACCCATGTCTATTAAACAGTTAAATTATTTTGATATACTTGCCTATTACAAAAAAACATACATATATGCAATAAACACCATCCTATTACATGTTCTTAGAAAAAAATATTTATTTTTCAAAAGCACAAGAACAGATAATCAACAGGGACATCATTACTATACTATCATTGATAAGGGCGGGATGGAGTAATTGCACAAATAGACTGAGGCAGCTTCTACAGAGCAGGATCTCTCTGTGACTTCAGATATCTTTTCTGAAGAACAAAACTATTCAGCTATTTTTTTTTTTGGTTTGGTTAGATTAGTTCTGAACTCGCTTCCGTGAAACTATCGCTAAAACAATGTACTGAGCCCTCCTGAGGATATAAAGCTTTATTATTGTGTTTGAATAAATATTCAGATCTACCACAGCAGGTAATAAACTATGGTGTGTCATAACCGAAGCAAACACCACGATTATGCCTCGTTTCGTTCGACGGGAACGTGGTTCACTTGGCCGCGGAATGGGAATGTAAACCTGTGGAATGTTTCACTGTTTATGCTCACATAAGAGGAACAAAAGCTCAATGAGGACTAAACCAATGATTTCGGTAACTCCACTGAGTGTAACATCTGCATAGTGACACTGAACATCTTCACTTTTCCGTTTACCTCTGAAAAAAAAGCTGTATTTTGTACACATACTGTAGACACACACACACACAGACACACACACACACACACACACACACACACACACACACAGACACACACACTCCCCTGAGCCCTCGGGAAACATCCAATCACCGTCGGTATACAAATGAGTCAAGACGCAGCCTAACGTGGTGTCGTGTCGGATTTCAGTGGTCACGGAGTGGGAAGACTTTGAAGAAGCTGCAGTGACAGTAAACAGCTGAACAACTTCACTTTTCCGTTTACCTCTGAGGAAAAAAAGCTGTATTTTGTTTGTTTATGTCTAGAATTTTTATAGTAGTAAGAGGGAGTTATAGTTTGGTCTGTACTGTAGTTCGCACCCTTGTAGAGAATAAATAAATGAATAACACCTTCATATCCCCTCTCAAGAGTGTCATAGTCCATTGTTAGTTTTAATGATCTGGCTGAAACTAATTATCACTACATAAGTACCCTAACACCATTGATCATGAGTCTCAGCTGAACCTAATTCTATACTTGTAACAGAAAATGTAGATGCAGATTCCAAATGTTTATTTATATAATAGATAGATAGATAGATGTGTGTGTGTGTGTGTGTGTGTGTGTGGGCTCTACGCAGGGGCAAGAGAGGGCAGCGCACCCTTAAATGTCTGCACATGTTAATATATTCCTAAAATGTATATATTACAAGTTGATAAACTGATCTGCGGTAGCGGAAAAATCCGCTGAAATAGGACAGGCACACTAACCCGCACACACACACATACACACGCGCGCACACACACACACACACACACACATACACACGCGCGCGCACACACACACACACACACACAGACACACCTCCCTTGAGCCCTGCGTCTGTCGGATTTCAGCGGTCACGGAAAGACTTTGAAGCAGTTTATATATGAATCTAAGCTTGAACTTATCAGCATTGTAAATATATAATACTTTTCAAATAAAATCGCTATTACTTTGACCCTGAAGTTTAGTTTAGCACACAAAAAAAACAGAAAAGTCATTTCTGGTAAATCAACGGAATGTGTAGTTTATTTACAGTAATTCATTAAAAAATGAATATACATTGTACAGTACACGGTAAACACGGGAAAGATTACAAAATGAAAAAACAAACAGTGTCTACTTTATAAACAGCTTAGTATGTGCGTCGAGATGCTGAAATCCCTTGCATGTTTTTGCTTCCAAGTGGAGAGATATTTGACCGATAGCCTAGAACAAAAGATCTATAGGTGTGATCACAACCCCCTCCGACCGACCGTGCCATCAATCACTGACCACCTCAGAAGTTCCCTCCAATGTATGGCTGCAATACTTGTTTTGCAAGTATTTTTAACACCATTCAAAGGCTTCAAAGGGGCAGTTATCGGCTATGACACGTTGAAGGAGAACTTAATAGTTCTCAAAAATAGTGTAAATGTCTGCAACAATCACTAACCATTAAAATGTTTTTTTTGTAATTAAACACGAAAATATTAATTATATTTCCATATATATATACATACACACACACACACACAAGGGCGTAGGTTTGCTACCTATTACTCCCTATAATAATGTAAACATTGCTAATTTATGTTTTGGAAAGAAACTTAAGTAATTATTTCATCTATATCTTTCATAAATCACACAACTAAAATATAATTAAACAGTTTATTCACCAACATTACCAAATATTTGTGACATTCACAGTCTAGATCCAAGTTGTCTTTTTAATAAAAGTGCATTCAGCTAAATTTTGCATCCATAGAAAAAAACTGCACGGCACCAGGGCCTGAAATACTTGTTTTAAACAAAATTGTGTAAAATAATAAATAAATAAAATACAGCATTCATTTAGAAATAAAATGCAGCAGAAAATACTTTAAACAAACTGTAGAATAAACGTTAAAACGTAATAGCCCTCTGAAGCAGTGAAGTTGCAACTTTCAAATCAGCACTCTGGACTAGTGCACTTAAAAGTATGCCATTGAAACCTTAATGCATGAAAACATTTTAAGCTGAACATGTAAACACAACATGTAAACACTTGTAGTCAAGCCAAATCAAATGTTTTAAGATGATAACTTCATCTTTAAAGCTTGCACTTTTGGTGATAGCTTAATCCCATCAAGTTCTAGAAGAACTTTCTGAAAATAGCCTCTCCTTCAAGGATTATGGATACACCAACCGGTTCTTCCCCTTCAACGGACGACAAGGATTTTAAGAAGGTGTCACTTCGTCTGTCCCCCTGCATAAAATTTACAAGAAAATAAATCATTTATTTTGAGAAGCAAAAAAATCTGAATTGCTTCAACCTGTGCTGACTTCATTGAGAAAAAAATAATAATAAAAATAAATGATAATAAAAAAATGACCATCACTTCATATTGTTAAACTTGGGTTAAATTGCTTTATCTTGCATCAGTAAAACATGGCATGAGATGGCTTTACAGTGTCAGGAAATCCTATGATGAATGCTGAGTTTGTATTTAAAGGGTTAGTCCAAACATGAAAATTCGTTCAATAATTACTCATTTATATATTCATTTGCATTTATACAGTATGCTTCTGTCCAATACAACAAACACTATATTCAAGGTATTAATAAATTGTATAATTAATAAGAAAACAATGCTTTACCAGGCAATCATCAAAGAGATCCTCTTCAGATTCACGTCTCATCTTTACACTTTGTTTCTGTGAAAATATTTACATTGTATCATTACATAATCTTTTATTCGTACAACTACATTCAGGCATTTCTTCATCTTTTGTAAGTTTGCCTTTATCCAAAGCAAATTACAAAAGAGGAAGGCGTCAAGCAGTGCTACTAACACAAAGTTTCTGACACCGTTAGAAAATACAAGATAGAACAGTGAGGGATTAAGGAAAAAGTGAGAAGCAAGAATCATGTGTGCAAAGATTAAGCATGTAGGGTCACAGGATGACTCGACTTATTTTTATTGTCTGCAATGCGATTTAGACAAATTAGAACTGCGGTAAAGCCAGCCGCGGTTCAGAAGAACACGGTCAAGCCAGCTGCGATTGATTTTAGTGTGCGCACATATTACAGTGATTACGGTAGTTTCAGGACCGACACAGAGACAACGCGCTTTCAGAGCGCTTTTCATTTAGACGCCCAGGACTGAGAGATAATACAACATGCTCGTCAATTTTTACTTGCTTATTTATTTGCATTTCTGCTTTAATATCCGTGTTATTTATTGGTGACTTTGACGGTTGTCTGTTACAATATTTTTCTTAAATATTCACCATTCAAATAATTGTTTTATGTAGATAAGTTACAGCAGAATTCGTAGAAAACAGACAAAATAATGTATTTAGTCTTTCTAAATACCAGAATTGATTTTTATTTTGTTTTACTGTTCAAAAGTAGCAGTTATTCTTCAATGAATGTTTTCTAAAATGAGGATTAACGTCTGCTTTGGAAGAGAGGTCAAATAAACAAATGTTCACAATGGGGAAAAAAAGTTAAATAAAATGCCTTTATTTCACTTCAGAGACCTATGAAAAAATAAATTCTAGTAAGTATAAAACGCCATGGTCAGTTTTTATCCCATATAATGTACACACATTATATGATAAAAAAAAAAAAGTAGAAAAAAAACAATGATCAGTTCTTATTCAGGACGTCCCATACTATATACACACCACATATGAAACTATTTTACTGCAGCATTTTTGAGATATTGGACATTATTACATTTTAAAGGGGTATAAAGACCCCATTTCTAATAAGTAGAAAACAACAATGATCAGTTCTTATTCAGGACGTCCTATACTATATACACACCACATATGAAACTATTTTACTGCAGCATTTTTCAGATATGGGGCATTCTCTCTGTGTTGTTCATGAAACTACCGTAATCGCTGTAATATGCGCGCGCACTAAAATCAATCGCGGCTGGCTTGACCGTGTTTTTCTGAACCGCGGCTGGCTTTACCGCAGTAAATTAGAGCTGCTGTCAATACTGTATGAACATATGTACAGGTTCTTTACTCGTAACTCTTTAATAAAGTTCGACTTCAGAAAAAAAAACGTTTATTGCTAGTGCTCTTTTACCATTTAATGCTTTAACACACACGACTCAGTTTGTTCAGAAATGGCATCTAACTGGCGAGGCTTTGTCTGAAGACGCCGTTTTCACTCGGGGTGGGGGTAAGAAACACACATCTCGGTGTATTAATCCGCGCGCTCGGTTCGTTATTATTATATTTATTTATTTATTTACCACAGGACCCATGGGGGCTCCGTAGGTTCAGGTTTTTACACGAAAACGGTGTTTTGTGAATCTCCACACTATTAAAAACTGAAATTGCTAATTGTACGTCCTGAGATTAAGATGAACATTAATTGGGAGTCATGAAAGCGAGAATCACATCCAAAAAAGAAAGCTAAACTTACCTCGAACACGACAAACTCCAGCAGCAGCCACGCCGTGTTGTACCTCCGTGATGATCCACAACCGACTGATCCACAGCGCCGGCACAGCGACTCCAAACACGCATGCGCAGTTTAATTTGCACACATTTTCGGCTTCAGTAGACACACAATACTTCAGACTGAAACACGACTGCCCCCTACAGGTAATGAAGGGCATGTTCACAGCTTCCCGCACGCAGCCGCGCAAAGCCGCGGCAAGTCACGGGATCCCTTTTCTCGAAACGCAGGTTTTTAATGGCGACATCTGTAGTTTGTCCTCTTGTAGTCATATTTGGTTTTTGATGTAATCTATGAAAGGACACCACCTGGCCTCGAACTTGGATCTTGAACCACTTAAATTCAGTCTTATTTTCTCCAAACTAAGGAAATACAGGACATCATTTACCCATTGTTTAAAAGCCAGGGGAGATTGTTTCCAATTAATCAAAATCAGGCATCTTGCCAACAGGGAGGTAAAAGCAATACAATCCAATTCACTTTTTGACAGGCTGTTGTCTTCGTATACGGTGCCAAAGATAGCAGTTAGAGGGT
The DNA here is from genome assembly GCA_030522415.1 of Channallabes apus. Lineage (NCBI taxonomy): Eukaryota > Metazoa > Chordata > Actinopteri > Siluriformes > Clariidae > Channallabes > Channallabes apus. Next base: position 36,384,567 of record CM060104.1, read on the forward strand.
TCGCACATACATCTTTACAGAATATTTTGGAATAAGATAGAAATATATTTGACCAAAATACAGATAGTTTGGGACACAACCAAAACATATGGGCCAATGTAGCAGGGGACTGCTTGCATCTCACACAGGTAGGTTCTACCGAGGCATACATCTTTGCTAGTTTGGCTTTAGAGAGATGAAGTCTATGCACCACTTTAAATTGGATAAGGCTATGTCTAGCGCAAATAGAAGATCTGTGGATCGTATATATAGCCTTATCCCATTCCGCATCTGTCAACATAACCTCGAGATCCTGTTACCAGGAGTCTCTTTGTATATTTCTAGAGACGGATAGTACTGACGCAATTTTAATGTATAAACCAGAAATATTTCCTCTTTGGTCCGGGTCGTCAGGAAAGGAGCTGATCAATAGGATTTTGTTCAGGTAATACTGGAAAAGAGGGAAAATGCTTGCGTGTGAAGTCTCGCACCTGTAAATACCTGAAAAAGTGCGTTTCGGGAATCTTAAACTGGGATTCTAATTGAGTGAAAGATAGGAAACATCCATCAATGAAGAGGTCTTTAAATGTTAAAATGAAATTTTCTTGCCATATTAAGAATGCTAGGTCATTTAAAGGCTGAGGAAATCTATGATTATTCCAAATTGGGGTAAATGTCAGAACTAACCTCGGAAGACCAGAAGACGTAGCTTAGCGGTTAGCCCTTTGTTGCGTGAATGGTAAACCCAAACACGGAGAAACGCGAGTAGGCAGGATTTTCACGCTTTTTAACCTAAGGACTCTCACAACAGATGAGCAAGGGATAAACACAATTTAACCCGCGTCCTAATAATACACACTCAATCAGGAAGAAACGGCAAAAAGGTGAGTACTCACGATTTGGTGACCGATTCCGACAGGGCATCTGGGAAACTCAATGACTGAGCGTTGTACTATTCTTTGTTTAGTCCTTTTATACTTCCTGGTTCGTGAGCGCATTATTTCAGGGTCCTAGTGCCGGTCACGGGCCGAGTGTGCATGACAGTAAATACTGAAGCCATACTGAAGCTCTCTGCCAGCCAAAGAATTTGTAGATCTGATTCCAAATTTGAATAGAGTTCCATACTACTGGGTGTAGGGATTGGGAGTCTAGACCCAACGGCAAAGGTGCAAACAGGAGAGCTGGGAGCGAAGAGGAGAGACTGGCAGCTGATTCTATCTGAACCCAATCTGGTACCTGATTAGTTTAGAGCCAATTCTGCCAGTACGTCAGAGCCCTCAAGTTACAGGCCCAGTAATAAAATAAAAAATTTTGTAGCGCCATTCCCCCACTCTCTTTAGGTTTTTGGAGATATTGTAGACGTATTCTGGGGGGTTTCTTGTTCCAGATATGAGACGAAATTATTTTATTTAAATGTGAGAAAAAAGTTTCCTTAATATAGATGGGTATAGTTTTAAATAAATACAAGATTTTAGGAAGCCTATTCATCTTAATAATATTGATCCTGCCCATAAAAGAAGTGGGGAGGTTGGACCATTTTTGAAGGGATAGTCTGGTTTGTTCCAGAAGGGGGGTAAAGTTAAGTTTAAATAGCTTGAATATATTGTTTGAAATATTCACCCCTAAATATGTAAATTTATCAGAGGCTACTGCAAATGGGTAATGAGAGAAGGAGGAAGTCTTCGCTCTGTAATTTATAGAAAGTAGCTCGCTTTTCGAGAGGTTGAGTTTATATCCTGACATGTAACTAAAATGTTCAAGAACAGTCATAATATGGGGGAGAGATTTATGGGGATCTGTAATGAATAAAAGCATGTAATCCGCATATAGTGATAGTTTATATTCTCTGTTACCTCTACATATACCGAGTATATTTGTATTTGATCTCAACAGAATAGCTAAGGGTCCAATTGCCACTGCAAATAGTAAAGGGGACAGGGGGCAGCCCTGTCTAGTTCCTCTACCTAGCTTGAAATATTGTGAGCTGGTGCTATTTGTGATGACAGAAGTGGAAGGTGAAGTATATGAGTTTTACCCAGGTCAGAAAATTGGACCCTAGGCCAAATCTTTCAGATCTTTCATCTCCACTCTACTGTCAAAGGCTTTTTCCGCGTCTAGAGATATAAAAATTTATGGTTTATGCTTATTCGAGTTAGGGGAGTAAATAATATAAAATACTTTACGTATGTTAAAAAAAGAAAATGTTTTTTTAATAAAACGAGTTTGATCCGGATCTACAGTGGTGTGAAAAACTATTTGCCCCCCTCCTGATTTCTTATTCTTTTGCATGTTTGTCACACAAAATGTTTCTGATCATCAAACACATTTAACTATTAGTCAAAGATAACACAAGTAAACACAAAATGCAGTTTTTAAATGAGGGGTTTTATTATTTAGGGAGAAAAAAAATCCAAACCTACATGGCCCTGTGTGAAAAAGTAATTGCCCCCTGAACCTAATAACTGGTTGGGCCACCCTTAGCAACAATAACTGCAATCAAGCGTTTGCGATAACTTGCAAAGAGTCTTTTACAGCGCTCTGGAGGAATTTTGGCCCACTCATCTTTGCAGAATTGTTGTAATTCAGCTTTATTTGAGGGTTTTCTAGCATGAACCGCCTTTTTAAGGTCATTCCACAACATCTCAATAGGATTCAGGTCAGGACTTTGACTAGGCCACTCCAAAGTCTTCATTTTGTTTATCTTCAGCCATTCAGAGGTGGATTTGCTGGTGTGTTTTGGGTCATTGCCCTGCTGCAGCACCCAAGATCACTTCAGCTTGAGTTGACAAACAGATGGCCGGACATTCTCCTTCAGGATTTTTTGGTAGACAGTAGAATTCATGGTTCCATCTATCACAGCAAGCCTTCCAGGTCCTGAAGCAGCAAAACAACCCCAGACCATCACACTACCACCACCATATTTTACTGTTGGTATGATGTTCTTTTTCTGAAATGCTGTGTTACTTTTACGCCAGATGTAACGGGACACGCACCTTCCAAAAAGTGCAACTTTTTTCTCGTCGCTCCACAAGGTATTTTCCCAAAAGTCTTGGCAATCATTGAGATGTTTTTTAGCAAAATTGAGACGAGCCTTAATGTTCTTTTTGCTTAAAAGTGGTTTGCGCCTTGGAAATCTGCCATGCAGTTTTTGCCCAGTCTCTTTCTTATGGTGGAGTCGTGAACACTGACCTTAATTGAGGCAAGTGAGTCCTGCAGTTCTTTAGATGTTGTCCTGGGGTCTTTTGTGGCCTCTCGGATGAGTCGTCTCTGCGCTCTTGGGGTCATTTTGGTCGGCCGGCCACTCCTGGGAAGTTTCACCACTGTTCCATGTTTTTGCCATTTGTGGATAATGGCTCTCACTGTGGTTCGCTGGAGTCCCAAAGCTTTAGAAATGGCTTTATAACCTTTACCAGACTGATAGAGCTCAATTACTTTTGTTCTCATTTGTTCCTGAATTTCTTTGGATCTTGGCATGATGTCTAGCTTTTGAGGTGCTTTTGGTCTACTTCTCTGTGTCAGGTAGCTCCTATTTAAGTGATTTCTTGATTGAAACAGGTGTGGCAGTAATCAGGCCTGGGGGTGACTACAGAAATTGAACTCAGGTGTAATAAACCACAGTTAAGTTATTTTTTAACAAGGGGGGGCAATCACTTTTTCACACAGGGCCATGTAGATTGAGTTTTTTTTCTCCCTTAATAACATAAACCTTCATTTAAAAACTGCATTTTGTGTTCAATTATGTTATCTTTGATTAATAGTTAACGGTTTTTGATGAGCAGTAACATTTAAGAGTGACAAACATGCAAAAGAATAAGAAATCAGGAAGGGGGCAAATAGTTTTTCACACCACTGTATAATAGTAGGAAGAACGTCCTCCAATCTCCAGGCCAGAACCTTCGCCAATATTTTACAGTCAACATTTAGCAAAGATATAGGTCGGAATGAACCACAGTCTAAAGTGTCCTTGCCTTTTTTGAGTAAAACTGAAATCGTTGCTTGATAAAACGTATGAGGGAGAAGACCTCTAGAGAATGATTCTTCAAGCGCCCCAAGTAGCAGCGGCATTAGTTTATCTTTAAATGTTTTGTAAAATTCTACCGTGAAGCCATCCGGCCCAGGAGCTTTTGAATTTTGCATACATGAGAGTGCTGCATTGAGTTCTTCTAGTGCTAGAAGTTTCTCCAGTCCTGTATTATCATCCGGTAGGATTTGGGGTAAATGGATAGAATCGAAAAAAGAATCAAGTTCTTGAGATTTATAATCGATTTCAGATGAATATAGGGTCGAATAGAATTGTTCAAAGACAGCATTAATTTCTAACTCATCCTAGTGATCTTCCCACGGGAAGTCGCGGGATCCCTTTTCTGAAAACGTGCGTTTTTAAAGGCCAGATGTGTATATATGGAACCTTGGATTATGAACATAATTCGTTCCGGAAGCGGGCTTGTACAGTGGTTACAAAATCGGAGCGTCGTATGTAACGTCGCCGCCGCATTACGGGATGTGCATTTGCTGGCTTTTACCACTGAGTGGCGCTATATAACTACAGACTGACGCCTCATGCCTTAGTTCATTCTCTGCCTCAATAATACACGTAATAGCCGATAACATCAAGTGAAACACTGTAGTTGACCGAATTCATAATCACAGTACTATAATTACAGTACAAATGTAGAATTCAAATTAAATCAAATCTTATTAAGATCAAATTTAAGCACAATAAATATTAACACAGTGAGCCTTTAGATTTTATCACGTGTAATTAGAAAAGAAGTGTGTAGGGTTTTATTTAAATATAAATTTCTAAACCAATAAGATCAAATAACACCAAGTTATTATTATAACAGGCTTACTTCGTCACTTATCAAAGACGTACGCTTGCTTTCAAAGAAGTCGAGTGGCTTATTAACGTCTCTGGTGTGCATTGTCTCTAAGTGGCCGCTTGGTGTAGCGGTTAGAACACTCGGCCAGTGATCTACAAAGCGCCGGTTCAAATCCTGAGTTATGTTTTAAAATTGTTTTATTTTAAAACTAAATAAAATGTTTTAAGTGCGCTTAAGGTAGAGTCTTATAAAGGCTATGTAGACTTATATAGTTTTTATTATATATTTTTTGCACATTAATCTGAGTCCTCATCTGTTAGATCTGTTTAGTTTTTTTTTTTCCTGCCGGGACGAATGCGCGGTTCCATCCCTTTCCCGCCTATTCAGGGAGCCTACGGAGTGAGCGATTAACCATAGTCGAATCGATTGGTGTGCGTCCAACTCACGTTACTCGTGTGCTATTCATGCCGGCTGGTGATAATTAACCTTAATATGATCTCGGGCTTGCTCACGATGCTCAACATCTATAAAAATAGCAAAGTATTGTGTATAGAGTGATAAAAAAAAACTATCTAACGCATGTTAGAAAACATCACGTGTGCTTAGCCGACTCTGCGTTCACCGTAAACTTCAATATAGACGTTTATATTTTTGTTTATTTGTATATGTATGTTATTAATATTAATTTTTTAGAGATTGTGTGTGTGCGTGCACGGAGAGTTTGTGTTGATAAGTGTATGTGGATAAGTTGATAAGTGTATCAGAAAGCATTAAAATATTCATTTGAATTAAAATGACACACACACGTCTGTATATACAGTATATCAATTACATATATATCAATTTCATTAGTTCGTTCATTCTATTCTTTTTTTTTTTTTTTGGTTTGGTTAGATTAGTTCTGAACTCGCTTCCGTGAAACTATCGCTAAAACAATGTACTGAGCCCTCCTGAGGATATAAAGCTTTATTATTGTGTTTGGATAAATAATCAGATCTACCACAGCAGATAATAAACTATGATGTGTCATAACCGAAGCAAACACCACGATTATGCCTCGTTTCGTTTGACAGGAACGTGGTTCACTTGGCCGCCGTGTATTATAAACCTGTGGAATGTTTCACTGTTTATGTTCACATAAGAGTAATAAAAGCGAGTGAAATGTGGAAATGATGAGGACTAAACCAAAGATTTCGGTAACTCCACTGAGTGTAACATCTGCATAGTGACACTGAACATCTTCACTTTTCCGTTTACCTCTGAAAAAAAAGCTGTATTTTGTTTGTTTATATTTAGAGTTTTTATAACAGTAGAAGAAGTACGCGCGCGCACGCACACACATAGACACACACACACACACACACACACAGACACACACTCCCCTGAGCCCTCGGGAAACATCCAATCACCGTCGGTATACAAATGAGTCAAGACGCAGCCTAACGTGGTGTCGTGTCGGATTTCAGTGGTCACGGAGTGGGAAGACTTTGAAGAAGCTGCAGTGACAGTAAACAGCTGAACAACTTCACTTTTCCGTTTACCTCTGAGGAAAAAAAGCTGTATTTTGTTTGTTTATATCTAGAATTTTTATAGTAGTAAGAGAGAGTTATAATTTGGTCTGTATTGTTCTTCGCACCCTTGTAGAGAATAAATAAATGAATAACACCTTTATATCCCCTCTCAAGAGTGTCATAGTCCATTGTTAGTTTAATGATCTGGCTGAAACTAATTATCACTACATAAGTACCCTAACACCATTGTACCCTACATAAGTACCCTAACACCATTGATCATGAGTCTCAGCTGAACCTAATTCTATACTTGTAACAGAAAATGTAGATGCAGATTCCAAATGTGTATTTATATAATAGATAGATAGATAGATGTGTGTGTGTGTGTGTGGGCTCTACGCAGGGGCAAGAGAGGGCAGCGCACCCTTAAATGTCTGCACATGTTAATATATTCCTAAAATGTATATATTACAAGTTGATAAACTGATCTGCGGTAGACACACACACAGACACACCTCCCTTGAGCCCTGCGTCTGTCGGATTTCAGCTGTCACGGGGTGGAAAGACTTTGAAGCAGTTTATATATGAATCTAAGCTTGAACTTATCAGCATTGTAAATATATAATACTTTTCAAATAAAATCGCTATTACTTTGACCCTGAAGTTTAGTTTAGCACACACAAAAAACAGAAAAGTCATTTCTGGTAAATCAACGGAATGTGTAGTTTATTTACAGTAATTCATTAAAAAATTAATATACATTGTACAGTACACGGTAAACACGGGAAAGATTACAAAATGAAAAAACAAACAGTGTCTACTTTATAAACAGCTTAGTATGTGCGTCGAGATGCTGAAATCCCTTGCATGTTTTTGCTTCCAAGTGGAGAGATATTTGACCGATAGCCTAGAACAAAAGATCTATAGGTGTGATCACAACCCCCTCCGACCGACCGTGCCATCAATCACTGACCACCTCAGAAGTTCCCTCCAATGTATGGCTGCAATACTTGTTTTGCAAGTATTTTTAACACCATTCAAAGGCTTACAAGTTCCATTCAACATATAATGATGTCTCCACATGTTAATATATTCCTAAAATTTATATATTACAAGTTGATAAACTGATCTGCGGTAGCGGAAAAATCCGCTGAAAAAAGCACAGGCTACAGCGCACGCGCGCACACACACAGACACACACACACACACACACACAGACACACACACACACACACACACACACACACACACACACACACACACCTCCCTTGAGCCTCGGTAAACATCCAAGCACTGAGGCACGCAAATCCCCTGACCACAATAAGGTGGCAATCCCTCAGGGGGGAAGATGAAAAATACAAATTAAATAAATAAAACAAAATAAAATATCCTTAATCCAGATTTTATCAATCAACGACATAATATTGATCTTAGCTGGATGGTCTAATTCTCAAAACCGTTTAACCTAAAGAAAAACTTAACACACTATAACTAGAATATTTACAAAACTGAAAGGTTGTCTTATGTATAATAAAAAAACCTCATAACTCAAAAAGATCATATTATGTTTTTATATATATATTTTTAGATTTTTTTATAGTAACTGAACAGCTCTCTTCTCTCCAATCCACTCCTAAACCACAGTCTCCTATTTCTCTGTGCGTGCTCTTCAGCCTGTGAATGAATACACGCAGCGGAGGTTTTGTAAACTGTAGAGATACAATAATTTTACTGCTGGAAAATCAGCATTTTATCTAATTTGAAATATAAACCTAATATTATCTGTTACTTAATATATTTTCTTTTGATGATGACCATAACAGCCTACTGCATTTCATTATTTATAATAACACAAAAACAATATTACAATATTTGATATTTTAATATAAACTCGGTATCATTATCCTCCTTGTGTATGTGTAAAATACATTTGATTTGTTCTATTTTTTATTCTGATAGTGTGCTCAATTTGTTTCTAGTAATTTATATATTTAAATTCGGATGCCTTTTACTGTTACAAATTTAACTCTTTGCAAAATAATAAAAATGTGTCTTGCTGTACAAGCCCTTGTGTTGTTGTTTGTGCTGCTGTTCTTTAATAATACCAATAATCAGATACAAACAGTCTGTCTAAACGAAAATTAAGCAATGCTTCTTAACTCATCATTATGTGTATTTTTTTCATGTTCGTTGGATAAAGTATGTACTGTAATGATTTGGTCTACTCTGTACTGTATGTGCGTGAGAGAGAGGGGTGTCGCGGTCGTGAAACAAAGGCTCATTTCAGCTCATTCAGTTTCTCTGAATGGATAGGTGAGAACAGCTGATTCACGGTGAATAATTTGCATTTGAGTGTTGCCAAGTGAAAAGAAGACAAACATCAAGACGAACAACATATAAAACTGAGACAATATTTTAAAAAGAATCGCAATCAACCTGAACAGGTAAACTGGAATAAAATCAGTAGCAGCATTAACTAAAGTAATTAGTAATTATTAGCTGCTACTGATTTTATGGACTCATCACGGTTAAATACGTTGGTCACATGCCAGCTGTATAAGCCGGTTACGGGACTCATTACGGTTGTATATCGTGCTCTGAATAATAAATTTTTTGTTTGCTGTTTGTTTGCTGAGTAAAATTAAAACAGAACAATTTTTTAAAACAGCATCATCCAGGATTCGAACCAATGCTTTGTAAATCCCTGACCGAGCGCTCTAACCGTTACACCAACCAGGCACTAAGAGACAGCACACCTCCGTGACGTTAATAAGCCACTCGCCTTCTTTGAAAGCAAGCGTTAAATAAGTAACGAAGTAAGCCTGTTATACAATTATACTATTTGCACGTGTATTTTATCTGTTTTAAACTTGGTGTCATTTGATCTTATTAGTTTAGAAATGTTTGTAAAAAAACTATTGTTATCAAAAATGTAACAGATGTAACACCGGACCTCATTACCCACAATGCATCTCCCGCACTGGACTACACTGCCGTAAACAGCTGTCGTAAATCAAAACTCCCGGTACTGCAGATGGCCACCACTTTTCATCAGTATAATGACACACACACACACACAACAGCAGACCGAGCCGTCACTCCCCTAAATTTAAAGAATACAAACTGGTTGCGTGCGAGTTTGCTGTTTTTTCTATAGTATGCTGAAGCAAAATCAAAATACAACAATTTTTTTTATTTTAATTTTGCTATAATTAAAATAAAAAAATTTAAAACATCAATCAAATCATCAAAAAATGCAGGAAATTATGTTTTCTAACATGCGTTAGATAGTTTTTTTTTATGACTCTATACACAATACTTTGCTATTTTTATAGATGTTGAGCATCGTGAGCAAGCCCGAGATCATATTAACGTTAATTATCACCAGCCGGCATGAATAGCACACGAGTAACGTGAGTTGGACGCACACCAATCGATTCGACTATGGTTAATCGCTCACTCCGTAGGCTCCCTGAATAGGCGGGAAAGGGATGGAACCGCGCATTCGTCCCGGCAGGAAAAAAAAAACTAAACAGATCTAACAGATGAGGACTCAGATTAATGTGCAAAAAATATATAATAAAACTATATAAGTCTACATAGCCTTTATAAGACTCTACCTTAAGCGCACTTAAAACATTTTATTTAGTTTTAAAATAAAACAATTTTAAAACATAACTCAGGATTTGAACCAGCACTTTGTAGATCACTGGCCGAGTGTTCTAACCGCTACACCAAGCGGCCACTTAGAGACAATACACACAAGAGACCTTAATAAGCCACTCGACTTCTTTGAAAGCAAGTGTACTTCTTTGACAAGTGACGAAGTAAGCCTGTTATAATAATAACTTGGTGTTATTTGATCTTATTGGTTTAGAAATTTATATTTAAATAAATAGTAAACTTGGCCGATTTCGTTATAATTTTGTTTGATGAGTGGGGCTTGAAAATTCTCTTGAAAAATATGGTCATTTATTTCAGTTAATAAATCTACTATAATTTTTTTTACTCATTATTGTACAGTACACATTAATAGCTCTGGTTCAGATTTTTCATGTTTGTTGTGGAAATTACCATCACTGTTGTATTTACTGCAATGAATGAAAATGTCACTTTGCGCCACCTGGCGGCCATTTTACGATTGACTTTGAAATGCAACTGATTTATTTTGGCCGCTGTTGCCTTTAAACGGCGGTATACGCGGCGAGATCGCCATTCCAATTTTGTAACCACTGTATTCCACAACACTCGTAAACCAAATTTAATTTTCCCATAAGAAATAATGGAAACTCAAATTATTCATTCCACAGTCCAAAAAAATAAATACATAAAAATTATTAATACAAAGTATAAAGTAAAAATAAAACAAATTAACCTGCACCTTACCTTAAAAAAAAAAAGTAAAAATAAATCACAACAGATAAGTTTATGCACGCAGGCACTGTGTGTGCGTGTGCGTGCGTGCGTGTGTCTGTGTGTGTGTGTGTGTGTGTGTGTGTGTGTGTGTGTGTGTGTGTGTGTGTGTGTGTGTGAAGCTAAAGTAAGAGGAGACTTTTACTTTCAGCCCCTCCCGTCTCCCCTTCTCATCTTACACAGTAAACCTTTTTCCTCTCTTCTTTGAATTTCACACAAACGCACACACACATACACAGACATTAACGGAAAGACTGTTTTGTCGGAAATATTAGCAAGGAACATCTCTAATGACACTCATGTGAGCGCATACTAACGAAATCACTGCTGTAAAGTCAATTAAACAAACAAATGAACCTGCACTTTACCTTTGAAAAGAATCGCGACAGAGCAGAGTTTCTGTGTAGAGCAGAGTGTGTGTTTGTGTGTGTTTGTGTGCGTGTGTGAAGCAGAGAGGGATCCTGTGTGAAGCAGATCAATTCCTGCTCTCTGTCTCACCCAAATGAGGATGGGTTCCCTGTTGAGTCCGGTTCCTCTTAAGGTTTCTTCCTATTGCCATCTCAGGGAGTTTTTCCTTGCCACTGTCGCCCTCGGCTTGCTCATCAGGGACTATCTGACCATTTTAATTCATACGCATTCACATTCCACATTCCAAGAAACTTAAATAATTCTTTTGATTTTGTAAAGCTGCTTTGCAACAATTACAATTGTTAAAAGCACTATACAAATAAAATTTAATTGATGTATATACACAAGGGTTGGACAATATGGAGTATGTCCTCCTTTTGCGGCCAATACAGCATCAATTCATCTTGGTAATTACAGATACAAGTATTGCACAGTGGCCAAGAGGGATTTTGAGCCTTCTGATCTTGCAGAATAGTGGCCAGGTCACTACGTGATGCTGGTGGAGGAAAATGTTTACTGACTTGCTCAACTTCACTTTCATGTTCATCAAACCACTCTGTCACCAGTCTTGCTGTGTGTATTGGTGCATCATCATCTGGATACACGGCACAGCATTCAGGATACAATGTTTGAACCATTGGGTGCACATGGCCCTCCAGAATGGTTCAGTAGTCCATGTCAGTGATGCGCACATCTAGCACAAGTATTGGACCTAGGGAATGCCATGATTTTGCAGCCCAAGCCATCCATTAATCCACCCCCATGCTTCACTCTGCACCCATGCAACTGTCTGGGTGGTACGCTTCTTTGAGGCATCTCCACACCGTAACTCTTCCGGATGAGGAAAAGACAGTGAAGGTGGACTCATCAGAGAACAATACATGTTTCACATTGTCCACAGCCCAAGATTTTTGCTGTTGGCACCATTGAAACCGATGTTTTGCATTGGTACGAGTGACCAAAGGTTTGGCTATAGCAGCCTTTATACATTGACCATGTGGAGCTCTGATGAACAGATTTGGTGGAAACAGGAGAGTTGAGGTGCACAGTTCATTGAGTTTCGTAGCTGTGGTTTTATGTTTTTTTGATACAATACTAGTTACCACCTGGACATCCCTTTTAGACAGCTTCCTCTTGTGTCCACAGTTACTCTTGTTAGATGTGGTTTGTCCTTCTTGGTGGTATGCTGACATTACCCTGGATACCATGGCTCTTGATACATCACAAAGACTTGCTGTCTTAGTCATAGATGCGCCAGTGAGACACGCACCAACAATTTGTCCTCTTTTGAACTCTGATATGTCACCTATAATGTTTTGTGCAAAACTGTGCTATTACTCTGCTAATTAAAACTTCACACTCTGCTCTTACTGGTGGAATGTGCAATCAAAGAAGACTTACAGTAGTGTCCTGTTAACTCAAACAGGATGTAGACAAGGCAACAGCCACAGTGACCCTACTCTACTCGTGGGTTTAAACTAAATCCTGAGCATTCAGTCTCCCAGGTTTGATAATTTGTTATTCAAGAACCATTTTAATAATCCAGTATGTTGCAAACTGACGTTATCATGAGATCATTCAGATACACACAGACATTTTGTTAGTAAGTAACTGGAACTGGTTATCCAGAAATGTAGACTGCAGTTCTCACTTAATAAAACAAAAAAAAAAAACAAAAAAAAACAAACAATAAAAAAAACAAGTATTTTATATTTGAGTGGAAAGCGGCATGTTCCGGGCCTTACCATTCAGCCTTTTTTAATTTACTTATGCTATCGTAATATTTGATACTCAATGTTATACATAATGTTATACATAAAATACTGAAAATGTGTGAAGTAGCTTCTAAAGTTTATGCAACATGAAAGTGATCTCTATCTATCTATCCATCCATCTATCCATCTATCCATCCATCAGGCTTGTGCACAATTCAGAATTGAATTGAGAATGACTCCTAAATTCCAATTCAATTCTTGAATTTGAATTGATGTCAAAAACAGGATCTAGAATTACAATTCGGAATTGAATTCAAGGAAGCAGAATTGCAATTCAATACAAATTCAAAGAAATTCATATACATACTGTAAGTGAAGTGTTTAACAATGAAGCTTTACAATATATGTCAGATATGTTTTCATTACATATTCTATAAATGATATTAGTTTGAACTACTTGTACAGATTACATTAACAGGAAATGTTTCCCTCCCTCTAGTCACAGAACACATAATTAAATTTGATTTATTGGAATTGTAATTTTGTGGAACACAATGGAACGTGACTCCATATCCCAGAATGCTTTGCTTTAACCAAGTATTTAAAATGGTTGCCAAACAATTTGAGGTGGACATTTGTTTTCTACACAATTTGATGGTCAACACTCGACTTTGTGTTATTTGATTACTTTGAAATGAAAATAACATTTTGAACAAAATCAAACATTGAGGGAGTAATTTATTTCAAGAATTTGATCATTATCTATATGTTGGAACAAAATGTATGTAGGGTTGAGGAGTGACTAGTTATGTGTAATGAAATTATGCTATTAAATTACAAAATTAATGTAATTGTATGTGAGATTCAACACATTCTTTCTGTTGTATGACTATGTGGAATGTCTTTGAATTGCCATGAATTTAATTCCACTTCCTGTCATTCCAACTCCAATTCAAATTCAACTTCCTGTGGGGCGGAGTCAATTCAATTCAAATTCCAACTCATGAATTGAATGGCTGCCAATTCTCAAATTCTGAATTGTGCACAAGCCTGCTGTCTGTCTGTCTGTCTGTATCCATCTCAAAATTATGTATGCAATATCTTAACAATTTTGCATTATAGAATGATAATTCTATAATGATAAACACTTTTTTAGGTTTATGTCTTTTCAGGTGAAATCCAAGTTGGCCAAGTTTCATCTGAGTGACAGTTAAGATAATTAAAAAATCTATATTTTTTATATCTGAAAATTTACTTAAAAAAAAAATTGCTCAGGTGTTGGTTATAAATCTAAACATATCTGCAGATTTCTGTTACATATTAGGTTGTTAAACACATGCTTTTTTATTTATGCTATTAGCTTGGAGCTGCAGTGGGGCAAAAAAATATTTAGTCAGCCACCAATTGTGCAAGTTCTCCCACTTAAAAAGATGAGAGAGGCCTGTAATTTTCACATAGATATACCTCAACTATGAGAGACAAAATAGGAAAAATGCAGAGATATTCTGTTCGGTTCAAGTCACAGAGTTCTTCTGAAGCTGCACCAGAGCTTAGTGTCTTGAGAAGGGGTGTGGATACTTCTATAAATAGCATAAAATGAGTGTGGAACATTTAGAAAATGTGGAGAACTTTTTTTTTGCGTTGCCGTTACTCAGTATGTGTCATAATCAGCGTTGGGTGTAACGCGTAAGTTACAGTGGGTGCACAAGCAGTATGCGACTTCTACCGTCACGGCCTACGGCGTCAGCATTTGGGTTTGTGTGCTTGCTGGCTTTTACCGCTGAGTGGCGCTATATAACTATAGACTGACGCCTCAGGCATCAGTTCGTTCTCTCCAGGCTTAATGAGGCGCAGGTCGTCCACAGCTGCACATCGTTGCAGATAAAATAAAGTGAAACATTGTAATTAAACGAATTCATAATCACAGTAGTAACATTACAGTACAAATTTATAATTAAAATTAAATTCAGTTTTTTTAGGATCGAATTTAAGCAACGTAAACATTAACACAAAGCCTTTTTATTATGTGTAATTAGAAAAGCTACACGTGTAGGGTCTTGTGTCATCTTATATTTTGTGTTCTTTAAATTTGTAGCTTTTATAAGACTCTATTTTTATTTAGGTGCACTCACAATGACGAAAAAACTTTTGTTAAATAAATATTTTGTTAAATAAATAAACGGGGTTCTGTATTGATTTTGGTGAACTTGAGCGCGTCAGAAAATGAACCCAAACTCCGTGTATACTCGCCGCACAGACGTGAAAAATATATACTTATGGAACGCGAAATATCTGCTTTAATGGAGACGACGAGATGACATGATCACCTTCAGCAGCACAGCCAAAACCAAAGGAATCACTAATTTATCAATGAATTATTAAAATGGTCAGAGTGAGTTTCCTGGCTGTTTTAACAAATATTTGAAGTAGATAACAGTAGCCCACATTTGTAAAAGCATTTTTATTTAGACTATAAAAAAATAATCCTGCATTTATTTTTAGGTGTCTCCGCTTATACAGTATGGCTCTTTATCTGAGTAAATTCAGTAACAAACCTGTAACTTTCCATGTAAAACAGGTACATCTGTATGAATAAATTGTTTAAATGTGATCAGTGATTTATGTAAACGACTCAGTTTACATAAAGTATTTTCGCTGCGCTGTTTGGGGGGAGGGACGCGCTAATGACGATTTGGTCTGCTGTGTGGAGGCTCGTCCGTGAGAGGTAGAGTTAGTACTGTATATCATGACTGAAATACAGCGGCTCACATCGGCGTGCGTTTCTCCCAGCGCCGCATAGACAGCGCTTATTTAACACATATAATATGCGTTTGATGTATTTCTGGGAAAAGAGAAATCTAATCTTTCATATCGGGGCGCGCATTCATCTGACTTTAGATCACAACTCGGCAAAGTTAAAGAGCGCACAAGCGCTGCGGGATCACGCAAACATTTAATGTACATTAACTAAAAGGTTTATTCACAACCACGTTTCAGCCATTCACACACATGCATTGTGCTGTTGTTTGTACACACTTTCAGTTTTCCCCTTCTACTCTCCTCTTTCATCAAAAATGCTCCCGATATGAGCCGACACGAGCAGATTTGTTTCAGTCAGAATATTTATCAATCATAAAGAGAGGCGACATATACTTGCTGATTAAACACTGTTTAAAGTGAAAGCGCGCGATGTGAGCAGCTTTAATTATTGATAATGAAATCATTATTAAATGGTGGACATAAACAGCAAAAAGAATAATGTTATTCTTTTGATTATTATTATCATGTTCTTTTGCTGTTTGAGCGTCTGTGGATTCCAAAATTTACATTTTTACCGTTTTTTAATCACTGGAATGGAAGAGATACTGTAGAAAGTTTCCTCATCACAACATGCCTTGTATTGTTTTTAATCGCTCGATACACGACCCATCATTTTTTATGCTATTTTACAAAGGGTAAATACACATGGAATAATTTAATTTGGTTTGTTTATTTATAAATAAAATGTAAAATTAAATGTAATTAAAAACAGTGTAGAGTGATTAATAACACTACATGTTATGGTAAGAAAAATCTCATTCCAGGGATTCCAGGGATTTTAGTTTCTCCGAGTGTATACTGTAGGTGAGAACAGCTATTCACACTTGGGGAGGTGTATTATTTGCATTTGTATGTGTCTGACTTCGCAAAGCACACCTGTAAAACCTGTTTAACCCTCTGAGGTCCGAGGTGATTTTGGGGCCCTTGAGATGTTTGGACATGCTCTGATATTTGTGCTTTTTTCAGCTACTTATAATATATTATTGACCAACCTGTATTTTTCTTGTAATCAGCACAACCTATTCTACAATAATACCTGACCAAAATGAATGTATGTGTTTGCATTTTTTAGGAAAAAAATATTATGCGTGGTTAGTAAGTTTTGTGGAAAAAAAAGTATCTGAAATAAGGCCATGAAACTCATACAGACAATTTGTTCACAAGACATTGTTTCACAAGGGCTGGTGGACCAGTGTTTTTGCTTCAAAATGATGTGAAAATGATCTTGTTTACTTGCTCACAGAAAACAATATAGTGATTAACACTTTTTAAGTCACTTTTTGAGTGTAAAGGGTCTATGCGAGAAGGCGTGATCTATCATTACTAATGCAGTGATTCACACCTGAGAAGACAAAGGCCTGCATACTGATCTGCATAATGAGCCATCAGACAGGTATGACTGAGAGAGGAGAGTTACAAGAAAGAATCTGAGGATAAAATAAGTTTATATATTTTCAGTGTTTAGGTTATTTGAGAATGTATTTGACACACAAAAAAATCTTGAGATTAATTTGCGAGATCAGTTAAACAGTTTATTAGGAACAATCAAAGTTGACTTTTTAGCAGCATTACTGCAGCCACTATAACAGAAAATATAGCTAACAACAATACTATATAAAATTATATATATTATAATATAGAAAATAACAACAGCTCTTTGTAATTACCAGAACAAATGACTTTACCAACACTGTACTACATTTTTTTCTACAATACACTACAGTTTATTATGATGAATGTATTGTATTATACATTTATATAATATAGTTATATTTAACTAACATCTATGATGTACTGAATGTGCACTTACTCATGGGTCTCCAGTGAACTCGAAACTGATCGGCACTCACGTGACTTTCTTGTGCACGGCGCCGCTGATGCAGCCACAGTCCTAAACACAAAAGAAAATTGAATGTTGAAGAATGGACGCGCATACAATCATTCACAAACAACAGCTGGTGAACAATTTGACCACAAAACACGTGTGTATATATATATATATATATATATATATATATATATATATATATATATATATATATATAAATACTTTAGACAGATCTTAATCAGATTTTATTGCGGGCTTGTAAGTAACGTGCATATTTCATATTTTAACCAATTTTACTCTTTCTGGTATTTAGTATTTTCCAAATGTACATATAAAATATAGAGCAATGATGGTGAGAATAAAAGACTTACTGGTCAGGAATTACATCCTCTGTTGAGTCCAGACGTTGTTCTAAATAAAGCCGTTCCTCGTCTGAGTCTTGCTCTTCCTCTGATGAGAAAAAATTCTTCATCGCTGTCCAGAACCATCTGAAGTGCTTTTTCACCCGTGTAGCGTGACATCATTCAAACGCGCAGAAACAGTAAGTAAGTCTATGATGCAGCTTGTTGTTTTATGCCCTGGGGGTGTGTACGTGATCACCTGCCTCACCTCAGGTCATTTCCATATGAACAGCGCGCACGCAGGGAGGCGGGAGGACATTAGCTGTAATGAGCCGATACAGGAGAATCTGTACCACTCCTTACTTTCATACGGATTACATAAAAACAGATCATTTGTTTTCACTGTGACTTGCATCATTTAAAAGTAGACCCTTTAAGCTTTCTATAGATATATTTCTCATGTCTGTGTGTGCAGTATTCGCGGAGTTTCAGTTCATTTTAGTGACGTGTTTCAAAAAGATTTTCGCGGAGACTGAGACGGCTGAAAGCGCACCCGGTTTAATTTATTTATTTTATTAATGCACAAAGTTTTATTTTTAACATGTATGCATACAAAAAAAAGTAGACACTTTACAGATTCGATTAATATATAGATCTTGTCTGTACGATCAAAACTGAAAGTGTAATTTAAGGTCTTATTGGCCTGATCAGGGGAAAACACCTCAAAACGCATATATGCGTTCGCGGACCTCAGAGGGTTAAATGTAAATGCTCCTCGCTGCGCTGTTTGGGGGAGGGACCATAAAATTTGCGTTAGATGTTATACAGCAGCGCTTGTGTTTTTGTGTTATCAAGTACGGGCTAATGCTTAACAGTTGCGCAATTATATTTCTATTCAGTAAAGAAAAACACTATTGTTATTATTTTAATACATACTGTGCAGCTGTGAGAATTGTGGCAGGAATATAATGCCCTACGATTCACATTCATTTACAATATGTGCGTCAATGTCCAACTTAAACCAAGCATGCGTTGCCACGCTTGGATGCTCAGTAGTGTGCAATGCAGCAAGTGCAAGCCAAATGCGAACAAATAACGAAATAAGAGAGCTTGATTATACTGCATAAACATCATTCAGTACAACTGAATCGCAGAAAAAATCTACGGTTAACGAATTAAGATGGTTATACAGCACAAATATTATTTAGTACAACGAAATCTCTGGATCCTTTATGAGATGGCATAAATATTTAATACAACAAATTAAATATTTTGGTTTATATTCTGGTTTATATTATATGGTTAATGTATTTTGGTTTATATTGCAAACGAATAACGAATCAAGAGCCTGTGATTATATTGCATAAATATTATTTTGTACAGACAAATGTCTGAAAAAAACAGATTTTTTTTTTACCACAAATCTCTCAAAAATATAGTAAGATGTATTTTGGTTTATACTGCAAACGAAAAACGAATCCAGAGCCTGTAATTATATTGCATAAATATTATTTTGATTTATAAATCTCTGAAAAAAACAATGATATTTTATTCACAAATGTAAGACAATATATTTTGGTTCAGTGCCAGACGAAGTGCGAGCGAATAATGTAATTAGAGGCCCCAATTATACTGCATACATCTTTTTTATTGATTTATTTTTTTATTATCTGTTCTGGAAGTTTGCTCTATTTGTTTTAGTTATTTCTATATTTAAATCTTGATGTCTTAAACTCTAACAACTGTAAGTATTGTCGAAATAAAATTTTTTAAAGCCCTAGTGCTGTTTGTGCTGTTTTCTTTAATAATAACACTAAACAGTTAATGACAGTCTGTCTAAACAAAATAAAACCAATGTTTTCTAACTCATATTTTTTTATATTTATAGTTTTTCATATTTGTTGGACACAGTACTTGGATGTGGAAATTATCATAATTGTAGTATTTCTTCGCTACAACATATTATGACTTTATTATGACTTAAGCTCTGAATATATTTAAAAACCGAGACGACGGAAAATGTCAATTTGCGCCACCTGGCGGTCATTTCACGAATTATTTTGAAATGCTACTGGTTTATTTTGGCCGCTGCCGCGTTTCCACGGCGGTGAGTGCGACGGTAATGAGCAGTCTGGTTGTCCACCTACTGTATTTAGTTACTTTTTCAAAAATGTAATCCGTTATTTAGACAATTTATGTAATCCAGACATTCCGTTATTGTGTGTTTGTGTGTGTGCAAGTTGTCCTACAAACCCGCCCCCAATAACACGCCCCCCTTTGTTATTCCTGCTGTCATACCCCTATCGCACCTGTGCGGTTTGACTACGCGAGGACAGACGCGTGGAAAGATGGAAACCTAATCACAGTCCCAATACTTGCGGTGAATCATGATGAACCGTATGGCCACCACGCGAACCCACGTAGGTGAGATAGGGGTATTAGTAGTTAACAGATTATGGGCTAAACTTTGCTGAGTGATGATGGTAGAATAATTATAAAGGTCTTGACTAAAACAACATGCACAAAGGAGTTTTCATTTTCTGCAGTCGAAAAGTACTCTAACTGGTTACTTTTATCAGAAAGTAACGCTGTAATGTAAATGATTTAAAAATTAACGTCCCCCAACACCGGTCACAATGTAGTGTGATTGTGTAAAACCTTACAGAATCGTATGATACAGTTATCCTGTGTATCAGCCACTGCTAAGTGGCTGATCAAGGGTTGTACATATGAGCACAGTATGAGTGTAAATTTACAGTTCGGTGATCATGATAACCACGTAAGCCAGAATTGTGTGGAAGTGTGTGATAAAAATGTAAATGAAGAACGCTGATGGACAACATAAGTGTCCTTACTGCCGCGCACACTTTGATAAATGTTTGTGCTTCCATGAGCCTGTTTTCTGCATGAGCCCTGCATTACACTGATTAATGGACATATGCAGAACATCGTGAATTTTAAAGTATCTTACCAATATGGCGGAATGTTATTTTCCAGTCTGCGACAGAACCTGACCATGACCTTCATCTCATACAGTATGAAAAGTAATAACCTTTAAAGGAAGCTAGTCGTCATTGTCTTTTGTGACGTGGTCCTTCCACCTTGAAAGTTGAGGTGCGCAGTGTTCTCTCTGGTCAGTTTTCATTTATATAACGGCCGCTCGTTTAGTTGATTGCATCCTTGTGCACGTCCTTGTAGGTGTAGAAGTATAAATATTGATACAGTGGGTGAAAATGCATGTTCCATGTCAGTCCAACTCGTAGCTCATTTATCCTTGTGCAGTAGTTCACTTCTTCACCTTTCATCTCATTTCTTCACTCGCCTCAGTACAAACGCAACACATGGTCGGGGTAATTAGGTCACGTCACTGCGTGTACAGCATCACTGTCCAACTGGAGTGGAGTCCCGTGTCCCGTGTCCAGGACAGCCAGTGACTCTGAAGGAAAATTAATGTGTTGAAGTGTCACTGAGAGAGATTAAAATCTTCTGAGTGCAAAAAATATTACTAATGTAGTTTTTTCACAGTGAATGATGTGATTCTCACATAGATAGTTAGTTAGATAGTTACTTGCTTACTTCATTGATCCAGAAGGTCATTCCAGATATCCAGCAGCAATAGAGACAGTAACACATAGGCCTGGGCGATAAAACGATAACGATATGTTTCGCGATAGACACGTGATCGATATCAATAAAAAATGTGTTCGATAGAACGTTCGATATTTTTTATTCTCTGTCGGAAGAAAACGCTGGTCGCGAAGCTAGTTTGGTTGCTGTCATGCGCACTCGCTCCGCGACCGGCTCTAGGACCCGGAAGTAGTACGGTCGCGATTCAGGAAGCATAAACGGAGACAAGATGGCGTTGACATTTGCACCCGCCCACCCGACAAGTGCGGGTAAAATTCGGCTGTGGCGGGTAATAACTTTAGTCTCACTAGCCACATTGGCGGGTAGTTTATTCTTTGGTATTACAATTGTTATGTTTGCATCAATATGCACAACTAACATCTATAATATTACTTGCTTTTTGTGTAAGACAACCAGAGGAAAAGAAATGCAGGCATGGAGAAAAACGGTATTCTTCTTTTACTGCACTCCGTGCACACGACGCATATAGTATACAGCGCCAGTGAATTAACATCAAACTCAAATATATTACAACATTATATTTTTGTTGTAGTTTTCTTTAAAGGCATCTGATATAATAAACGCATTGCACTATTTTATTACACTTTATTAAGCATTTCTTACATTTTCTTTTACTTTTGCACCTTAAATGTTAAGAGATAATTGTTAAGTGTTCATTGTGACTTTTGACTTATGTTTACATTTTAATTATTTGATTTTTCCATGGTTGTTGACATTTCTGTCTTAATAACTGATGGGACTATGATCAGAGGAAGGTTAAGTTTAAAATAAAAATGTTTAAATATAATATATTCTTCTCCTGGTCCTTATTTTAAATGGGTCATAAAAAATATCAATAATTATCGATATCGACCGATATGAAACACTGATATCGTGATACAGTTTTCAGCCATATCGCCCAGCCCTAGTAACACAGAGGCAGGTTGTAGATGTGATTGCACACTGTATATCTCAGTATACACAGGATCATGTGAGGACTGACCAGAAGTTACTAGTGCAATAGTAAAAACAAAAAACAGAAATATATATCATGCATCAGGTGAAATAATACTGAACAGATTTTGAGAAAAAAAATCAGAAAAATAAAAAAGGCAACTTAGAATGCAAAAAGATAGTTTTATATATAGTAGTATATTTATTAATTAATTATTTTTTGTCATTAGTCCAGAAAAACAAGGAAAGGGAATAAAGCAGAAACTACGACGACTTTAACCTGCACAAACAATCGAGTAAAATCTGCTGCCTTTAGCTGTCAAGTGCACAGCTATCCACACTGCCTAGCTCTTAAAATATCAGTCTCTCTCTCTCTCTCTCTCTCTCACACACACACACACACACACACACACACACACACACACACACACACACACACACACACACACACACACACAGCATGTTGTTCTACCCCATGAGGCTGAACCCTCCAGCCACTTACTATTGTTCTCTGTTGCTCACTAATTGACCATGGAAGGGAAACACTTTAATTAGTGCTGCTCTCTGAGGCTGTCTTTTATCCCATCGCATTATTGCACTGAAGCAGGGTCACACACTGGAGGAGGACACTAACTGCTAACTAAATATTTTTGGCCTGCAGTAGATGCATTTAATTTCCGTTTACTTTCTTTAAATCTGTCTTAATGAAGCTTGGATAGCCTGCAGACGTTTTACCTCCATGGTGGTGGAGTTTGTCTTTAATGAAAAATTATCTCAATTCTCAGACATTGCCTGGAGACAAAAAGACCATGCTCCAGTAACCCTAATGTCTCCTTCTTTCTTTCTGTCTTCACTGTAAGGTCTTCGGACTGCATGTGTGCATAATTTACACAAAATTACATTTGTGCTTCAAATATTCAGTGCTGATCTGATCAAAGCGTCATCCTCTACTCCTTTGCAAACATTTGGCCTCCTGTGTCCACCAATCAAGGCCAGAGCTTGAACACTCTTATCTTTAATCAGCACCGCACAATGTAACTTACAGTAACCATGAGTCAGGAGGTTATCTGCTGATTAAACAGAGCGACGCGGGTCGGACCTTGTCTCATGAGAGGTGCATTTTATTTTTCTTCATCCACAATCCTATTTGGTGTTGTCAGACTGCATAGTGCTGATAAGCCCAACTACGTCTGATTTATGCTCTGTCTGTTTTTTAGACCTTAGATTTTGTTTACATCTCATCCACTGAGATTGATTAAAAGTGTCACATGCAATAAGTTATAGCATAAGTCTAAGCATGGCCACTGGTAAACACACACACACACACACACACACACACACACACACACACACACACACACACACACACACACACATTTGGTTTAAAATTGCTTTTGCTCACAGCTTGCTGTAAAATTCCCGTAGAGATGTTTCAGATCAGATTCATGCCATAATTTGTCAGAACTATTTAGAGAAAGAAAATTAAAAGAAAATGTTTTAGCCAGTGTATCATAATGGTCATTTATTACCAAAGTAATAAATAGTTTTTGCCGGATGAGAATAAGATGAGGAACTGCCTGGTCCTGGACTAGAAATTACAAATGACAGTTATGTATATATATATATATATATATATATATATATATATATATATATATATATATATATATATACTTAAAAAATTTTTTTATGAAAATGATCTAATCATAGCGGGTCTCAGTTTTATATAAATTTTCATTGTGCCAATATTTATCTAACAAAAATTAAGCCAAAACATGGGGGCGATACTAAGTAGTACCCCATTAATTCAATTCAATTCAATTCAGTTTTATTTGTATAGCGCTTTTAACAATTGACATTGTCTCAAAACAGCTTTACACAATCAAAAGAACTATTTAAGTTTGTGTGGAATGTGAATGTGTATGAATCAAAATGTTCAGATAGTCCCTGGTGAGCAAGCCGAGGGCGACAGTGGCAAGGAAAAACTCCCTGAGACGGTAATAGGAAGAAACCTTGAGAGGAACCAGACTCAACAGGGAACCCATCCTCATCTGGGTGAAACAGATAGCAGGAAATGATCTGCATTTATACAGTGTGTTAGGTTCAGCTATAATAGTTGATGTTAATTGATGTTATAATACTTGATGTAAAATGGAGTCCAGTAGTTATTCGAGACTCAGATAGACTTGTAGAAAGTTCCAGTCCTGAACTATCGAATTGTCAAGTCCTCATTACTACTTCCACAGAATGTAAGAAGGTAAGTTGCAGTCAGGTGCTGCTGATCATCAGTCCTTTATTAATTAATCATAAGCAGAAGAAGTTTTGGCAGTTTCCTGGTCTGGAACATTCAGGTGTGTTAACACAATGTCAAGAGGTAAAGTCATAAGCATTTGTTGCTATGCATCAATCTGGCAAGGGTTATAAAGCCCCCCCCCCCCCCCCAAAAAAAAATAAAATTTAATAAGTAAATAAAAAATCCCTCTTCCCAGTTGGACTAATGGCACTTAGTTATAAACCTAGTTAACCCAGTGTAAGTGTGTATCCAGTGATGTAAACTTTAAAGCACTTTTTGTAAGTTGCTCTGGATAAGAGCGTCTGCCAAATGCCTAAATGTAAATGTGTAGCACAGCCACACAAAAGGGGCGTTTTCAACAACAGGGAATTGGTTGTGGAGCTAATGCTGCTCACCTGTGGCCGAAGGCGTGCCCTGGCGGTTTCTTTTTCCCCATGGACAGTGGTTTGGTCACCGGGCAAGTTCCAGCGCATGCGCGATCGCAACGCATGGGAACCCGGAAGTGACGTGGGTCACATGATCCGGCATAAAGCCGGAACTGGCAAGGAAGCCGGTACGGAGAGATGAAGACAGCGCGCTGCATGGTTTTTGAGACTGAGAGCCTGATTGTGGATTATACTTTGATCATTTCATTCAGTACCCAGCTCATTCCGTTTCTCGATCTCCCAGACCTACCATCTTTATCTGGTGAGATCGACCCATCTCTCCAACTCACCATTTCACCCCAATTGCCGTTTTTTCAGACACTGGACAATCATACACACACACTCACACCCGCATACATCGCGCACACACTTTTTCTATTTGTATATATTTTGTATATATTGGTTTGTGGTGCACCGTGTTTGTTTATTTATCTGTCTGTCCTGTTTAATACACTTGGTTTAATTTATTATAATTGTTTTGTGTCGCGTCGTGTTTTGTCCAGCTGCGGTTGCGCAATACCGGAAGTGTTGTTATCAAGCCCCTGTTTAGATTCCCGAATCCGTTTTTTTGTAACCAAGCGGTTTTATAAATCCAAGCGTTACAAATGTAAATGTAAAGCCATTTCCAATTAACAATTATTAACGCTCTACAGTGAAAAAGATTTTTCGTAAGTGGAAAGCATTTAAGACAGTTTCCAATCTCAGGAGTGGACGTCCCAGCACACCAAGACCATGACAGCACACTTAGAAGATGACTGAAGAGGTACTGTTTGTTTGGAATGTTGCCAAGAGAAACATCTGTCTAAAAAGGACAAGAAAGCACGACGAAGTTTGCAAAACTGCATCCAAACAAAGCACAAGGCTTCTGGAACAATTTACTATGGACAGAAAGTGGAGTTTTAATTCTCAGCAACATGTTTGGAGAAAACCAAACAGCATTTCAGCAGAAACGCTGCATGCCCATAGTCCAGCACGGCAGCAGAGGGGTGATGATTTTGACTTGTTTTTGTAGCTACAGAACCTGGGAACCTGGCAGTTCTTGAGTCAACCATGAACTCCTCTGAGTACACCAGAGTATTCTAGAAACAAATGTTATGCAACAGGACAATGATCCTAAGCACACCAGTACATCTACATCAGAATGGCTGAAAAATAAAAGAATCAAGGTTTTGGAATGGTCTAGTCAAACTCCAGATCTCTACCCAACTGAAGTGCTGTGGAAGGACCTTAAGAGAGCGAATGCCTGAAAACCTCAATGAACTGAATCAGTGGTGTAAAGAAGAATGAACCAAAAGTCCTCCACAATGTTGTGAGCAACTGATAAGGTTATTGACGAAACAGTTACTTCTGATTATTGCTGCTAAAGCTATTTATTAATGGGAAACAGTATTAGTATTGGGTGGATTTCTCTCAGTGGTGGCTTAAATGGTTAGGGCTCTGGGTTAGTGATCAGTAGGATGGGGGGGTTCAAGCCCTAGTACCTTAAGTAAAAAGTAAAAAACCAAAAGCATTTTTGGTGCATTTTGGTGAGTGTCAAGTGATGGGTTACACTGTGACTGTATGAGTGGAGCGTCATTGCATTTCTTTTTATTTCCAAAGATCTGAATCAGGAAGACACATTTTCCAGAACAGTAGCTTTGTGGATATTTCAATACAAACCACAGGTTTATATCATTGTATTCTTTTCCCTCTCCACTCGAGTTTCCCCCATGTTGGTCTAGTTCAGTTCTTTCACACCAGCCAGCTCTTACCTTTATACCGTTAATGTGACGCAGATGAATTCAGGCAAGCACATCTTTTTGAACTGCTGCTCATGTCGCTTCACAGAGCAGAGGGACACACCTGAGGGAAATCTCTCTTACCCGAGCTCTCTCACAAATAATTTCAAGAGTAAGATGAAACAGCTTGTGACTGATTACTGTTTAAGCACTAACTACTGTACTGTTATAACACAAACTCGCTCATTTGACATCATCTAGCTGTTTTCATGTCTTCACACATGCTTCAGATGTGTGTTTTATCTTGTGCAGTGTGTTAGTGTGTCACAGTAGTCTGCAATTCCACTTCAGACGTTTCAGTTTACATCAGTCTTATGCAGGGAAAATAAATATCAGCCCCTGCAGTGCACTGCCCTACACTCCTGCTACCTCTGCTCTTTTTATTGACCCTTGTCCGTTTGAGGCATAAACACAGAAATTTAACGCAATCACTCTTCAAACACACTTTACACACGCCGTGAACTCCCACTCAGTACATGTTTCAAGCCAAATACTCTGATTTCATCTGGATTCGGTATTTGACTCAGTGGCCAAAACTGAGTACATGGGCCGTAAACTGAGCCTCGGTTCCATCCAGACTCTATTTAGACACACAGGGTCCATGTGTATTAGATCAGGAGTTGTTTATCTACAAATCAGTTAGCCATGTCCCAGTCTGTTAGCTGTCTTGTCCTGTCTAGCTTTGTGTTTTTAATAGGTTCTGTATTTAGCATGTGTAATGGTGTTCTTTTTGTTATTGCTTTTATTTATGTAGTGATTTTATTCTCACTAAAGTTACAGTATTTGTACAGTATATAGCTATAGGCTGTAGATTCTCTGTATATGTAGTTAGATGCTGTGTTGTCCAGGCTCTGTTTTAATTTGTTTTACTTATTAGCTGACACTGCAGTATTGCATGGCCGTATTTGTCTTAACATGACTCTGGAGACATTACTGAGAAATAATTGTAAAGTTGATGCAACTTTCTGGTCAGTTGTGAGATGAAGTGATGTTGAGCTTCAGTCTGCTGACGCCCCCTGGTGGAGGTTATAATGGAGCCCTGTGGAAGTGAATCACTCGCTGTAGGTCATCAGCTCTGATCATTTGGTTGTACGTGTGTGTGTACATGTTGTTGGCTCTGGTGAGCTGGACTTAGTGTTTGTTGTGCTTGTGATGGATGATGCCACCTCAGTGTGTGAAGGAAGATTCGTCACTGATGTGATGTTCCGGTCTCTCAAATGCTGATTCCTTCAGTATCACCATGAAACGACTGAAACTGATCGATGACTTTTGCGTTGGAAACCATGTTGCCTAAAGATTTTCTTTTATATTTTCCTAGTTTATTATGTTTCATCATGTATTATTTTCTCAGTTTTTGTAAGATTGAGATAAAAATTGAGAAAAGCTTATGTCAATGGCGTTGTCACTTCTCGTCTAATGGTTGTGAATGTTATGTTCTGTTTTTATAACCGCCGTCACACAGAGTACGTTCTCACCTTATATTCACCCCATGAAGTATTAAACCGCTCTAACAGATTTGCATTTTAATCATGCTTTTAGGTAATGAATTCCAGCAGCACTCAATTAACGCATTTCATCATGATAAATGGACATCATTGGCGTTCGGGGGAAATCGTTATTTTGGACACATCATTCCTGTCACATTTGTGATCCAATTAATGTTGTGGTCATTTTAATTAATGTGTGAGACAGGAGGATTACTTAAGGTCGACAAAGGTGGATGAATATAGACCTTACTCAATAATAATGGGCTGATATATGATTTCATGCCTTACTTCCTATGAAAAATGCTGAAACGTTTCGGATCGGATATATTTTCTATTCAGGATTTACCTACCGTGTGTCATCATGCAGCTTAATGGTTTCATCTCAAATATCAGTTATTTAACCTATATATACTGTATAACTATACTGTATATATATATATTGTATATATATATATATACTGTATAACCTATATAACTGTATATTTAACCTATATATACTGTGTATGTATATATATATATTGTACAGTGGTGTGAAAAACTATTTGCCCCCTTCCTGATTTCTTATTCTTTTGCATGTTTGTCACACTTAAATGTTTCTGCTCATCAAAAACCGTTAACTATGAGTCAAAGATAACATAATTGAACACGAAATGCAGTTTTTAAATGAAGGTTTACGTTATTAAGGGAGAAAAAAACTCCAAATCTACATGGCCCTGTGTGAAAAAGTGATTGCCCCCCTTGTTAAAAAATAACTTACCTGTGGTTTATCACACCTGAGTTCAATTTCTGTAGTCACCCCCAGGCCTGATTACTGCCACACCTGTTTCTATCAAGAAATCACTTAAATAGGAGCTACCTGACACAGAGAAGTAGACCAAAAGCACCTCAAAAGCTAGACATCATGCCAAGATCCAAAGAAATTCAGGAACAAATGAGAACAAAAGTAATTGAGATGTATCAGTCTGGTAAAAGTTATAAAGCCATTTCTAAAGCTTTGGGACTCCAGCGAACCACAGTGAGAGCCATTATCCACAAATGGCAAAAACATGGAACAGTGGTGAACCTTCCCAGGAGTGGCCGGCCGACCAAAATTACCCCAAGAGCGCAGAGACGACTCATCCGAGAGGCCACAAAAGACCCCAGGACAACATCTAAAGAACTGCAGGCCTCACTTGCCTCAATTAAGGTCAGTGTTCACGACTCCACCATGAGAAAGAGACTGGGCAAAAACGGCCTGCATGGCAGATTTCCAAGGCGCAAACCACTTTTAAGCAAAAAGAACATTAAGGCTCGTCTCAATTTTGCTAAAAAACATCTCAATGATTGCCAAGACTTTTGGGAAAATACCTTGTGGACCGACGAGACAAAAGTTGAACTTTTTGGAAGGTGCGTGTCCCGTTACATCTGGCGTAAAAGTAACACAGCATTTCAGAAAAAGAACATCATACCAACAGTAAAATATGGTGGTGGTAGTGTGATGGTCTGGGGTTGTTTTGCTGCTTCAGGACCTGGAAGGCTTGCTGTGATAGATGGAACCATGAATTCTACTGTCTACCAAAAAATCCTGAAGGAGAATGTCCGGCCATCTGTTCGTCAACTCAAGCTGAAGCGATCTTTGGTGCTGCAGCAGGACAATGACCCAAAACACACCAGCAAATCCGCCTCTGAATGGCTGAAGAAAAACAAAATGAGGACTTTGGAGTGGCCTAGTCAAAGTCCTGACCTGAATCCTATTGAGATGTTGTGGCATGACCTTAAAAAGGCGGTTCATGCTAGAAAACCCTCAAATAAAGCTGAATTACAACAATTCTGCAAAGATGAGTGGGCCAAAATTCCTCCAGAGCGCTGTAAAAGACTCGTTGCAAGTTATCGCAAACGCTTGATTGCAGTTATTGCTGCTAAGGGTGGCCCAACCAGTTATTAGGTTCAGGGGGCAATTACTTTTTCACACAGGGCCATGTAGGTTTGGATTTTTTTTCTCCCTAAATAATAAAACCCCTCATTTAAAAACTGCATTTTGTGTTTACTTGTGTTATCTTTGACTAATAGTTAAATGTGTTTGATGATCAGAAACATTTTGTGTGACAAACATGCAAAAGAATAAGAAATCAGGAGGGGGGCAAATAGTTTTTCACACCACTGCATATAGCAAAACTGATTAGTTTAATATGAATAATATCATATTTTGCTGCTTGTTATAAATGTTGTGTAACTATTATCTCTTGTATAATAAAAGCAGCCTGCATACGCACAAACAGTTTGCACCTACACCGATTAACATCATTTCTGACAGTGTGGGTTTTTGTCATGGCAGCGTTTCTCACAAAACCATTGAGTCTGGCCTAATTCCCAGCATGGGGGCAATAGTGTGCAGTTCTCTCTGTCACAAGATCTGCTTAATTATAAATGCCCTCATTAAATGCTATAGTAGTAAAAAAAATATTGTAAAAAAAATCTGTGTTGAATCTCTTGTATATGTAATTAAAAACACAACTTTGTCACTGGTTCCGCTGATATTAACAAATATCCAATTAAATTCAGTAATATTCAGAATATGGATGCAGGATGAATATTAATAAAGTAGCTGCTGCATTTTGTACATATTGTAATAAACTTTTCTTGTAATATAATCAAAATAGTTTCTATATAAAAAGTTGTGCTTCATGAATCAAATATTAAAAACCACCGAAGGTTTAGATTAACTAAGTGAGCCTGTACCTGAACTGAGGTGAATGTACCTCGTTTACAAGCTGAGCAGAATGACTTTACTATACTGTTTAAAACGTCCCAACATAACAAAGGCGTACTAACTCCTTTTCTCCAACTGTGCTGTAGTTGCCAATCTACACTCGTCGTCTGTATAGCTTAATTCTGTGTGCAGGGTCACAGGGGTCCTGAAGCCTTTCTCAGGAGACTTGGGGCACGAGGCAGGGTAGACCCTGGATGGGGTGCCAATCCGTCACAGAGAACACACAACGGGGCAATTTGGGAATGCCAAATAGCCTAATCTGCATGACTTAGGACTGTGGGAGGAAACTGTAGTACGCAAAGGAAACCCACAAATTACAGGGAGAGCATTTAAACTCCATGCACACAGACCAGAGGTAGGGATCAAACCCTGGACCCTGGAGGTGTGAGGCGACAGTGCTAAGCACTACACCACCATTCCGCCAGTTAATCATATATAATAAATAATAATAATTAAAATAGATTTTTTGGAAGAACACTGTAAATACAGTGATCCTGAGCGAACCTGTTAAATAAAAAAAGAAAATACAAAGTTCTCCTGTAATCTGAATTGTCCTGCTTTGGTGTTAAAATACCTGGGGATTGCGTATAGGACCGTGTTCATACAGGTATCTACCATACAGGTGAAATTCTCTGTACAGTGAATGCTCTCTGTTGTGGCCTGGAAAGCGATTCCTCTCCCTGAAGGCCAACACAGTGAGACTGAGGAGGAGCTTCTTCCCGGATGCGATAAGGTCTCACAACCACAACACCACACGGGACCAATACCATTTTATAAAACATTCACGATCATGACCCTGGCTCTCGCACTCATCCTGGACACTCATGGACACTTCATATTTATGTTTCATTCTTGGATCATGCACACAAGTCACTTTAATAATAAGTTACTTTCATGCATATTTGCCCCGCCCCCCCACTGATTTTTCTTTATTTACACAAAATGTCCATAATTTCTGTATTTTCTATTGCACATAATATTTTTATTGTTATTCGTACAGAATTATTTTTACTTAATTTTACTTAAAAGCATTTCACTGCATATCGTACTGTGTATGACCATGTATGTGACAAATAAAATTTTAATTTGAGGTGATTCTTAATGAACTATACATAACCATAACATGGGGCACTAGAAGGCAAATCATACACAAATATGCATCAGTAAACTATCAATAGGCAGGAGGAGACTGAGCACTACTGCAGATCTCTCCTCATTATGCCTCAGCATGTACACGTTTCAAATCGTTAGTGTGATTTCTGATCACACTCACTTATGATTATTTCTGACCTCATTTCTTCTTCACACTATCCTTCCTGGTTTTATTCAAGTGTTGGTCAGTTCTTGTTAGATCTTGTTAGCAGTTAATTTATAGCCCTACAGTATTCACTCCATTGTGTACAAGTCATGTTGTTGTAAAGATTCATCTTTAAGAATTAATTGGGTGATACTAGATTAAGCTTCTTTTTAATCACTTAATTTAATATGCTAAAACAAATAAGCCAACGACTATACAGTATATAAAAACAACAAACACTGAGTATTTATCTTGTTTGGAGCAGTAAATTCTTGCATTAATCTTCTTTAGCTCATAACAAGCCTACAGTAACAAAAATAACAATAATAATAATGATAATGAGGATTTTTTCAGAATTAATCAGAACTGTGAGTCTGAATAAACGTTGTTATGCCGACACTTTACATTAGCGTTTTCTTAACTCACATGGTTTACTGCATTAGGCAACGAACACACCATAAACCTGCACTACAAGTAAATAAAATACACCTATACTGATTAATGTTTATTGAATTCAAAATTAAAGTCCTAATAAACTAGTGTCAAATCACTAATCAGCTCCAATACTCAACACACTGATGTAATCAAACTTAATGCAAAATTCATGCTTCAGAGCGAACATAATTCATCAGCCTTTGATCAGTCCATGCTCTGTGTGACAGATGTTAGATTGAGTTGAGGGACAAACACAGAATGGTAATGGATAAGCGATGAAGGATGTTTGGTCCAGAGTTGTGGATCAGAGCTCAGTGTTTTTGCTGCAGAATGTAAAGGTATATCGATGGATTGTGGAGGAAGACTTTTGTTGTTTAAGCACAAAAGCCAAACGAATCACCCTTGCGCTTCAGTGCTCCTTCAGAACCACCCTCCAAATCCATGGGCACACATGGTAATGGCCACAGCTAGCTAACACATATTAACAGAAACATGCCAGCTCACAAACACGCACCCCAGACACAACTAAGGCGTACAGAGAGTTAGCTGTTTAGATCTGATGTAAACTACTATGTACTAGATGCGCGGGTCGTCTGGTAACCCGCAGGTCGGGTTGGGGCGGGTAAAGAAATTGTCACTTTATTTGCGGGGCGGGTCATTAAAAACAAAATTAAATAAAAAACCCATGTATGTTGCGTCCAATTCCCTATAGCCGGGGTACTCAATAGAGGGACTCCGGTCCGCATCCGGACCCAAATACGGTTAAATCTGGACCGAAGCCAAAACAATCATGCTAATTTAATCATAATCCAATTGAGTTCTCAATGAAGTGCGCAACTGTTTTTCCGCGCGATCTATCTTTGAGTCTTCTAGTGACGGGTCATTGATGAATGATTCGTTCTTTTTGAACGAGTCGTCTCTGAGAGTGATTTGTTCATTTTCTACTGGGCGCTCATGCGCAAATCACCGCAAAACCTCCGTAGGCTATGTACAGGGAACAAAATTGAAACAGCGAATTTAAGAGTGAGTGGACAGAAAAATATGCACTCGTGCTCCCCATGGGAAGCAGAAAACCAATGTGCTTAATATAGCAATCAAAAGTGGTCACCTTCTCACCTTCTGGACAAAGATGGTTACTGCAGCAGGTGTTCCTGTCCTGCAGAAAATGGCCTTCAAATTCTCACAATGTTTTCCTCAACGTACTGTTGTGAATCTGCCGTTTCAACTATGAGCACGGTGAAAAACACACATTGCAGCTCCATCAGTGCCTCCACCTGGTCCTCACACCTTTTATGCCCAAGTTCAAGCAACTGGTGGCACAAAGATGATGTCACTTTTAACACTAAAAGGACTACCATGTCATTTTTGGGTATTGTTCGAAAATTTTGGTTTTGACTTTTTTTTGTAGTTGAAATTGGACTGTAATTTTTCCGGACCTCGGACTGAATAGAAATTTGGCAAGTGGACCTTTCAAATTTATATTTGAGTACCCCTGCCCTATAGCCTATATTAAATATTTGGGAATATCTATTTTCATATTTTATTAAGTTCTTTGATAGGTTACGTCACGTGACAAGTCACGAAAGCGCCAAGCAGCGACCGACGGCAGTCACAACAAAAACAAAGAAATAAAAGTGAAGATGGAAGACGAGGTGCGGGAGAAATTTCAGCACTTTCTGGCTGCAATAAAGGCTGTCTATTTAATGACCAAATAAGTTCATTAAAGCGGGACCGGCGGATTGGAAAAATTCCCGACCCGCGCATCACTATAAACTACTACTACTGTGTTCACCTTAATTCCACTTCCATCTTCTGCATTAATGACTGCTCATTGTTGTTGTTGTTGGTCTTTCGGCTGCTCCTGATAAGGGGTCGCCACAGCGGAATATCCAGTCCGCACTACAACTTGGCACAGGTTTTACGCCGGATGCCCTTCCTGACGCAACCCTACCATTGTATCCGGGCTTGGGACCGGCACTGTGTCCAGTGGCTGGGGTGTGGGCACTGGCTGGAATCGAACCCTTATGGCTGCAAATGTATTTACTGTATACCCCTTGAACTTTTCCTTATTTTGTAACGCTACAAGCACAAACATTGTAATTTATTGAGATTTTATGTGATAGACCAATTAAAAGTGGCACATAATCGTTAAGTGGAAGGAAAATGATAAATGGTTTAAGTAAATTATCATTATTATTATTATTATTTTTATTTTTTTTACAAATAAACAGTGTAACCTCGGTTCACAAACTCATTTCCTAAGTTCTGGCCGTAGACTGATTTGGTCATTGACCGGTTACTTTTTTTCCATAGAAATATACTCAGCAAAAAAAGAAACGCCCTCTGACTTTCAACTGTTTTTACTTTCAGTAAACTTAATGTGTAAATATTTGTATGAACACTAAAAGAGTCGACACCATAAGACATAAAGTAAAAATGTTCCACAATGTGTCCCTGAATGAAGAGAAGCTCAAAATCAGTCAGTAGCAGTCAGTATCTGGTGGCCACCAGCTGCTTGAAGTACTGCAGTGCATCTCCTCCTCATGGACTGGACCAGATTTGTCAGTTCTTGCTGTGAGATGGAGGGATTGTGTGTTCCTGGTGTGACTCGGGCAGTTGTTGTGGCCATCCTGTACCTGTCACGCAGGTGTGATATTCGGATGTACCCATCCTGTGCAGGTGTTGTTACACGTGGTCTTCCACTGCGAGGATGATCAGCTGTCCTTCCTGTCTCCCTGTAGCGCCGTCTTAGGCGTCTCACGGTGCGGACATGGCGATTTATTGCCCTATAGCCACATCAGCAGTCCTCATGCCCCCCTGCAGCATGCCTAATGCACGTTCACGCAGATGAGCAGCGACCCTGGGCGTCTTTCTTTGGGTGTTTTTCACAGTCGGTAGACGAGTCTCTTTAGTGTCCTGCGTTTTTACAACTGTGACCTTAAATGCCTACTTTCTGTAAGCTGTTAAAGTCTTAACGAGCATTCCACAGGTGCATGTTAATTAATTGATTATGGTTAATTGAACATGCATGGAAAACATTGTTTAAACCCTTTACAATGAAGATCTGTAAAGTTATTTGGATTTTTACAACATTATTGTTGAAATACACAGTCCTGAAAAAGGGGCGTTTCTTTTTTTGCTGAGTATATGTGTAAATAGAATTAATTCGCTCTCCATCACTGTGAACTATATTTAACTTTTGATGTATTTTTGTTTATATCACACAATATAAAACAAAGTATGAAAAAGCCTTAATTATACAAAAATAATACAACACTAAATATAAATATAAACAGTACAAGAGAGAGCGAACACTGTGTTTATATAACTATTGCTGTTTGTTGTCTTCTCACTGGCTGTTTCTTGACAATCTCTCGTTCTTGACGATGCATAGAGCTCAGTACCAGAACTAGGAGTTACTCATGTGTAACAAATTTATAGCAAAGAAACACATTTACCTAACTTAAAGTAGCATTTGTTGTTTAATGAGACTCAGTGAACTGTACCTGCTGTGTTTGATGCAATTCTGGTCAAACACACCCAGCCGTGCTATATCTAGCACTACAGCACCCCCTCTTGTGTGATATTGCTTAATTGTAATCACTCAAATTCACTAACGGTATCTTTCACTGATCATAGCACTGCTAATGAAATGAGGTGATGTAATATTCCTGTGTGAAGTCTCATCTTTTTCATGCTGACGGCTGCAGACATGCTGAAAAATCTCTCCTTTCATTACATTTATACAAGAAATATGGTGTTTAATTAGAAACAGGTTTGTATCCTGTGAGTGCTCCTGCGTTTGTGTAAATGTGAGCTTACTGACACATTAATAAACCGAGGGGTTTTTACTTTGTGGAATTCTACTTGTTCATTTTCAGATTTTATCACTTGTGTAAATAATCTGATTTAGATTCAGGTTTATGTTGTAGACGTGGCATTATTGTAGCTTTTCTCCCAGCATTG
The DNA here is from genome assembly GCA_030522415.1 of Channallabes apus. NCBI lineage: Eukaryota > Metazoa > Chordata > Actinopteri > Siluriformes > Clariidae > Channallabes > Channallabes apus. Next base: position 36,421,416 of record CM060104.1, read on the forward strand.
CCAGAGAATTAGCTGAAAGAGTCTGAGATTGCTGTTAAGGAACTTGGGGGGGGGGGGGGGGCACTGGTGGCTCAGTGGTAGGTGTTTCGCCTGCCATGCGGAAGGCCCGGGTTCGATTCCCAGCCAGTGCACAGCCACTGGACACAGTGCCGGTCCCAAGTCCGGATAAAATGGGAGGGTTGCGTCAGGAAGGGCATCCGGCGTAAAACCTGTGCCAAGTTGTAGTGCGGACTGGATATTCCGCTGTGGCGACCCCTTACCGGGAGCAGCCGAAAGACCAACAACAACATTGCTGTTAAGGAACTTAAACTTAAAGAGGATGTCTTCTCTACAACATGCACAGTGACTATGCTAAGCTGTGTCGCTGCAGTGACTTGTGTGTTTAACAATTAGAAGAAGGTCTTGTTGTTTTGGTGAAATTTATGCTTCAGCACTCGAGTTTTGTTGCTTTTGCCAAACATCTTCTCATCTGATACCATGCGCTTATAAAGATGTTTTTATGAATGACACAATTAAATATCAGATGATTAGAATGTATAAATCTCTTTGAGATCACGTGACTTTTCATTGACTTACAATGTTACACAGTAAGCAGGGCTCGAAATTAACACTGGTGCTCCCAACTTCAAAAAGTTAGGAGCACCAGCAAAAATTTAGGAGCACCCACCAAAAGTTAATGAGCACCACAACTACAAATTGTATATTAACAGATTCAGGGATTAAAGTTCTCCGTCGTTACGACGGATTTCCGTCAGTCACACTGTTCCGCCTGTCCTTAATGTTTAAAATTCACTTTTCATAATTTTAATGCTGTGTATATATAGGCTTACATGGGTGTTAAATTAAGGAAAGACAGTGTATTCAGCCTGCTGAGGAGGATGTGATCAAAGCCTGGAGTGGAGCGACTGCACGTTCCTCTCTCCACTCTAAGCGTTTTGTTATCACTCCGGTATGGATCCACTCCGGGTTTTGGTTTAGTTTTGAAGAACTACATGTCAGGCTGAGGTATAACTATATTTAAGATAGCATGGACACACTTAATGCAGGAAGGCTCCGATGTTTCGGAGATTGATAAAAGTGTAAAAACATAAATGGAGATGGGCTTGGCTTAGCGAAATTGGGGAGAATGGCAAGCCTTTTAGTTCGTGGACTAAAAAAATCAAACATCCAGGTAGGTGTCTCTGCACAGTATGCCACAGGAAACTTCAATATGGCAATAATGACAAAACAAAGTGCGAGTTCGCCATCAGTCAGCAGCTCGTCACAATGCTGCGGTTCGTGCTCTAACAGTACACATGCTCCCTGTCTGCTGCGACAAGAACCACAACGGAGATTCACACATCTGTGGCCGACCGTGTGCGCGATGTAAAAGTGCGCCTATGTTCTTTCATAGCGGAGCATGACCTGTCGCTCACAGTCAGTGGCGGTTTTAGGGTAGGGCGAAGTGGGCAGCCGCCAGGGCGGCATTTTTTTTTATGTCACGTGGGGGGCGGCACACGAACCTGGAGTAAAAAATAATAATCTTTGCCGCTAAGCGGTTTTCTATTATCTGTGATAACCGCACTCGCGCCGCCCCTGAATGATCAGCATAGGAGCTGAGCGAGGAGGGGGGGTTGTTTGAGCAGTGAGGAGAGCGGATGACGGGGGGGGGGGGCGCAGAGTACAGTTCACCTCTCCCAGATGAAGCGGACTAGAAGGGGGCTAAATGATGTCTACCTGACTTTCTTACAAATAACACACATTTCATTAAAAATATTATAAACACACACCAGTAATTTGCCCTTTTTTCATTTCTTTAATTGTGTGAAATGGCAAATAAAAATAGATAATAAAAGCGATTACGATGTGGAGGTGAATTGGTTTAGTCTTGACTTCTGGTCGTGAGTGACAGCGTTGGGGGAAATCTGCTGGTTGTCGAATCGTCGATTATGGAGGGAGGGAGTCTCGCCCAGGGCGCACTTCAGTGTAGAACCGCCACTGGTCACAGTCTCACAACCACTAGTTAATTTAATGCAATCAGTTGTCAAAGACAAGAGAGCACTTTCAAGATTGTCTATGTCTAATGCACATGCCTACTACTTGCACACATGGCATTGCTGCTTACTGGAAATCCGATTTGTCATCTAAGCTGAAAACGAAGATGTTTTCTTTAAGATACATAAAACATGCACTGAAAAAGCACTTTTTGGAATTTAATGGTGGTGCTATTACTTTTTTCTGTTAATTATTAAGAGTTTCACAAAACATTGTTTGGTGTTATGAGATAAATAAAAACATGCACTGAAAAGATATGTGGTAGATGGTTGATTATTTGTCAAGGTATATATTTTTTTCAAAGATTACAAATAGCTTTTAAAATATGCAAACTGGCAATATTAAAGCGGTTTAATCTCCCCTAATGCTATTGGTCTCGACTATTTAAATAAAGTGTTTGTTAAAGGAATATGGCTCGGCCTGAAAAAAGTTCAGTCAGAAGATTTTTTTTCACTTTAATCCCTGCAGATTTCTTTAATTTGAAAACAACAACAAACAGCTACAACAAATCACTGAAGCTTTACATATCCTGTGGCCAGTTTTTGAAATTCGGTCTGCTGGCTCTAAATTTAGTAAAGGCGAGCTCTTCTTTGGCGATAACGTGTTAAATTTTACGTTCAGTTCTGCCAACTGCGCGGAGTGGCTGGCAGTGTCCTGACGATTAAAAGCCTCAACGATCGAACCTGTTGAAACTGAACTTTTTGCTACACACTTGTCCCTACATTTCTTGTGTTTGGCACTTTCACCGTGTTTGACCAAGCTCTCGCGCTTAAAGTGCGTAGATTCAGTGGCGAACGCTATGTTACCTGCAAACTCCGTCCCACAGGTTTTACAGTGAATGCAGTGCATAAAGCCATGTTCATAGCGGAGCCACTCGAAGTCTTTCAGCCATTCTCTCCGAAAACCGTACGCCTTCTTTTCGGCTGGTGAATCAACATTCACTACATGATCATCATCACCAGCGCCGTCACCTGACTGAGTGATTGACAACTATTATTATCCAATCTAAAATCTCAACGGCAGAACGTCATCATATCAGCATTCAGTGCACAGAACACATACATACTGTTAACGTATTAATCTGTTTAATTTGTAGAGAAATTAAAACAGGTCGCACGGCAACAATTACATGCACTCGCACCAGTGCTGCCAAATATATTTTGAGGTCGCATAGATGAAATTTCGGGAGCATATGCGACCAAAATGGTCGCAATTTCGAGCCCTGGTAAGTGAGGAGCAGCAGCAGGTGTCGGAGCATCTTTCCCCAAAAGAATATTTGACTTCTTTTCAGATATGAATCTTCCTGCTTGGGAATTTAATTACGTCACGGTCCACAGCAGTCATCCTGAGATGTTGACTCTGTCTTGCCTTTATGATCTGCCAGTTCCTGATTAATCGTGTTCCTAGATGAAAGTGCATGTGTGAAGGAGATTTACAAGAAATCAGAATGAAATATTGTTTAATAAAATCTGGCTTTGTTTTTACTAAATAGTTTGAATTAATATGGCCTAATGTATGTAGTCTCAGATAGCCTCGAGTGTGCAATCGAATAATAAATCTGTTAAATTCATTCTAAAGGGAGGTGATGCTTTAAGCCATGTCAGTAATATATGTGTGTGTGTGTGTGTGTGTGTGTGTAAATGTTTTTATTTTCACTATTAATCATAGCTGTGATTTCTACTGTAAGGTGTTTATGCATTTAAGTGATCCATGATCACATTCATTCAATACCCCCCTCCCCCGGACACACACGGACACACACACGGACACACACACTTCTTCTGTTTAATTAACCCTCTGAGGTCTGAGAGCTTCCTGAAGACCTGCAGTGAGTCACAGCTCATCTTATAGTTGTGTAACTCAGACAAACTTGGCTTTCATACTTGGGCTGATGTAACTACTGTATGTGCAACACTTAATCTAATGCCAAAATACACATATATGAGAAAATATATTTTCAAACTCAAGCAGAAAAAACATGATAATGCAGAATAAATGAAGCTTGCAGATTGTTTTGAACACAGAACTGAGTTTGGGAAAGTGTTGAGTGTACAGAGCAAAACAGCTACAGTAAATTGTAAGACTCAGAAAGAGCATTTATTTGAGGTAAAGTGACCGATGTGCCGAACTTTTTTGAGCAGAGCCTCTGTTTTTTCCTTTCTGACACAGTAACAGTAGTATTTCAAACATTATGTAGACTGACGTTTGAGAAACCAGAGAATCAGGAATAAACCAGTTGTTGGGTCAAAATAACCCAACTACATCTCATTTGACCCAGCATGAGCAACACAACAATATGCTTAAAGTTCCCTAAATCAGTGTTTTTCAAACTTTTTTGAGCCAAGGTACATTTTTAATTGAAAAAAATCACAAGGCACACCAACAATTGAAAATGTAAATAAATGAAACTCTGTAGCCTGTATTAACAATATACAGTCATTCTTATCGAAGTGTCTTGAGCAGGAATCAAATAAACACAATGAAAACAGTCTTTTTTGATCTTTCATATTTCTACCTACTCAGTGTGAAACCTGGGCCTGTTTGGATGAACACAGAGCTGATATCCTGCAGGAATTGAAGAAAAACACACACGAAGCTCCTCAACAGCTCTTAGTCTCTCTCTGTTTTTAGTTTTTATAGCAGTCAGGGTTGAGAAGCTCAATCACTAATAATTTCCCACGGCACACTTGACGACCTCTCACGGCACACTAGTGTACCACAGTGGTTGAAAAACACTAAATAACCCAGAATTTTCACCCAACAGTGTGTTTACAGAAACATTTTTTGAGTTATTCCCATGTTCTATTCTGAAAATCCATTGTTTAAAATTTTACGTCTTTAACTGTATTTCTTTTGAAATAATAAACTGATACAGGCATTTTTTGTACAAATAAAACTGTTAGCAACTCATTACTGTACAGTAAATATTAATAGCTCTGGTTCTGATTTTGCATGTTTGTTGTATAACGTACTCAGATGTGGAAATTACCGTCACTGTAGTATTTCCTCGATGCAGCATATTTTTATGATTTTTTTATGACTTTTATATTTAAAAACTGTGGAAAATGTCACTTTGGGCCACCTGGCGGTCATTTCACAAATTACTTTTTTTTAATTTATCTTGTCCGTTGTTGTGTTGCCGTGGCAGTAATAGGCATTCCCGTTGACTACCTACTGTACTTAAATCTGTTTGATGGTGAAAGTAAGAGCATTTGACCTTTGTTATTTTAAGGTCAGTGAATCTGAAAAATTTCAAGATCTTTGAATGTATCCCAGGATAGTTAGAAAACCGAATCGAAAATATAAAGTATATTCTGGGTTATTATGTAATTCCCTATTTGTTCTCTCGTAATTTAGGGCTGTCAATATTAACACGTTAACACATAATTAATCTAGAAATCTTAACATTAATTAACCACCAAGTTTGACCTTCCAGATTTTCCCATAATCATATCACCGTTACCCGGCTGTGTGTGGTAATGGCACATTTAATACAGATAGTAAAATGACTGAATAAACATCACAAGGTTTTATTCACAGATGAAAGTTTAAATAAAACCAATATAGTGTGCTTGAGCTACCGTGAAGGGGAACTGTTTTTACAAGAATAGCTATTACAGTACTACACTGACTGGACAATCATGGACACATTCATACACACTTGCACTAAATACTCATACATCTGGACAATTGCACATGTCACCTTTCATGCATATTTGCACAACCACTGACACTTTAATACCATATTTCTATATTTTTGCAATATTTTATTATGCCCTTATACACAGTTAATTTTACTAGTTAAAATTATTTCTTTAGTATTTACTTTTTATTGATTATTTATTTTACGTACAAGCTTTTATTTTCTTTTTTTAAGGTCACTGGCGGTCGTATAAAAGCATTTCACTGCATATTATACTGTGTATGATTGTGTATGTGACCAATAAATTTGAATTTGAGCACAAAACAATAAAGTGATACTGAAAGATTTTTCTATACTTCTTGGACATTGCTGCCACCAGTGCTTTCATTTTGTATAAAGAACTATATGGTAACCTGTCCCATAAAGAGTTTATGGAACAACTCATCAAAGAGCTTTGATGCGTCTCACAGGAAGTAGCACCAGTTCCAGGAGCTGACTTGACCTTGGATACCAGAGATGTTGTCACTGCTGGTCACAGGTTATGTGCTCATTGCAAAGCAGTTCGTGGCAGGCGGCAAAAATCACCTTGGAAATGCCAGGCATGCAATGTTCCCCTGTGTCTTCAGTTGAACAGTAACTGCTTTCAAAAGTGGCATAGGGATGTGTGACTATACCAACCATACACCCATTTTATCTGTTCCTTTTTGCACCATTTGCCTTTTGTTTTTATTTTGTACTTTTCCTGTTGCAGTTTTACCCTGCATGTATGTTTTTGCACAGTTTATATTCTACACTGGTTTTGGTTTGCACCATTTTACCCTGAATGTTGTTTGCACTTTTAGCACTTTTTATTTATTTTGAACTGTTCCTGGAATTTTTGCAAGTGAATCTTAAGTTATTCTAAATAAACAAAGAAATATGTTTCTGTCCTCAAATGATTTTCTTGTAACACTTTCCTCTGTCCCATACCTGACTAAAAGGGGTAATTATACAGCTCATTATGCGGGTCTTTGTCTTCTCTGGTTTGAATTACAGCATTATTCATGATCATTCACAGCTGCTCGCATACGGCCTTTCTAAACAAAAAGTGTCTTCGAAAATTTAAAAGAATGTATTGTTTTCTGTAAATGAGTGAGCGAGATGATTGTCACATCATTTTGAAGTAAAACCTCTACACTACAAGATCCAGGTCACAAGTCTTGTACACAAATGTCATGAATGTGTTTTGTGGTCTTATTTCAGTCACTTATTTTTTTGTTGTTTTCAAAATTCATGCATAACTGTTTCTTTCTCCAATATACAAACTTGTACGTACATGCTGCTCATATATTATTGTAGCCCAGTTTGTGCTGAAAAATACACAAATGTCAGGACATGTCGGAATTTCTTCAGGGCTCCAAAACACCTTCAGACTCCTAAGGATTAAATGTAATGCCTCTTTTCCACTGCATAATACGGCACAGCACGGTTCAGTACAGCTCACTTCGGTTCGGCTCAGTTCGGCTCGGTTTGCGCTTCCACTGCAGTTTAGTAACGCTTTAGAGTGGGCGGGATTACTCACGTGTCGTTATAGTTGCGGCGCCGCTACTGCCGTGACATCATCGTAAACGCGCCACAAACAAAACACACAACAATGGAGCATATCGACGGCATGGTGTTCTTCATTCTCGGCATGTGGATGTTTTTTACAGCGAGACGAAGGAGTTTGTTTCAGAAGAGGCTGATGGCAGCCAAAGAAAATTTTGGTTAATACAAAAAGGTGCATCCGATCCTTCTCTGGCTGTTTCTAAATATAGCGGTTCTGTTGTGTCTCGTGTCGCAAGTTCAGTGACGCAGTAATGACGATTTTCTCCGGCCAATCAGTGACCAGCAGAGTTTACACGTCACGTTTTGGTAACGGTTCGGCGCGCTTGGAACCTTGGCTGAGGTGGTACTAAAAAAAGGACCAGGTACCAGGTACTGTTCCCAGTGGAAAACCCCCCAAAAGTGAGCTGAACTGAACCGTGTCGTGCCGGACTATGCAGTGGAAAAGTACCTTAAGATGTGGGCGTGAGGGCTCAGGCAGCTAAGGCTATAGGATGTTGATTATTAGATCTGAAGATTGTGTTCGAGCCCCGCTGAGAGATTTAAATTTAACGATTGTTAAATATTATTATATATGCTGGTTAGGCAATGTTTTTCGTGAAAAGAAATGAAATGAGTTTTTATTTTATTTCCTCCTCAGGGCTTTGTGACAGACCCACATTTGGTGTTGACCCTGCCGTCTGATGCCAAACCAGTGAAAGCGAAAGTGGAGGATCCTGTAGCCCCACCCACAACTGAGGAGCTGTCGATCAGGATAGGTAGAGGAGGAGCTCACTCAGGCAAGCCTCCTTTCATAAACCCATCTTCTGCCATCAAACCTAAACACATGTACCTGAAACCCCCAAGAGAGGCAATTCACACAGTTTAGCAGCACTGCACTTCTCTGATGGCATTCTGTTTGGGTGTATCTGCTGATATTTACATGTGTATATTTACTCACCTTCCAGATGTTTTAATCACTCGTCTCTCTGCTTCTTTCTGTTTTAACTTACTATTGGGGTATAGCTTTGTTTTTGACTTTCATGCTTCCAGCACATTGTCCCTACAGCTGATATTCTGTGCAGCAGGAGATATACCATGTGTTGTTTAGGATAAGTGACTCAGTTTTCAAATTGAAAATAAGTGAGGAACTTATCTGTGATGTTTCTAACAGGAAATTCATGTTTGAATTGTGAGATTAAAAAGGTGATACATGATGAAAGAAAGTACGAAAGCTTATTAGTGCTTGTAAAAATGCAGACCTGCTGTGCCTGAGCATTTATGCAGTACAGAAAACACTTATATTCATGAAATTCGAGAAATGTTTTCTAGACCTTTCGCTGGTATCAGTTTCTCTAAGTCCCTGAGGCACATACTGTATCTGTCTAATTGATAGCATTAAATGAATTAAAGAAACTGCTTTGTTTCCTCTGGCCTGATTAAAATTACTTCATTTGTCTGGTTTGGCTTTTCATTGTCAGTTTGCGGTCAATAATCTCAAATCAGTCAGGTGTGAAAAGTATGTGTTTGAATTTGTAACACATTGTTTTTAAAAGAGACAGGGAAGTGAATTCAGTTTTCTGGTATTGGAAGGAGCATGTGGTCGATCAGCCATAACATTAAACCACCAACAGGTGAAGTGATTATCTCAGTACAGTGGCGCGTGTCAGGAGTGTGATTTATCAGACAACGAGTGAGCATTCAGTTCTTAATGAAGTTGATGTGTTGAAAGCAGGAAATATGGGCAAGCATAAGGATCTGAGCAAGATGACAAGGGCACAATTTTGATGACTAGACAACTGTCTAATGTTCCCGTCTGGTGTGTAACTGTAGACTGGGCGGAGTGCTCATGCTGACCCGTGTCCACCAGAGAAAGAGTCTACAGTGGGAACAGTTATGGTACAACTTTACCCTAAGATATAGAGAAATGTGACCCGGACTGATGAATCATGTTTTTGTTTTTTTACATCGTGTGGACGCCCAGGTGTGTGTGTATGTAGAAGAAATGGCTCCAGGATTCACTTTGAGAAGGCAAGCCAGCGGAGACAGCGTAATATTTTGGGCGATGTTCTGCCGGGAAACCATTCTTCGACACGTACCACCTCCCTAAACATTGTTACTGACCAAGGACACGGTTTTCCTACATGATACAGTGTTCCCTGAAGGCAGTAGTCTCTTTCAGCAGAAATGCACCCTGTGGTGCACCCTGACACACTTCAAACATTGTTCAGGAAAACAACAAGAAGTTCCAGGCCTCCTCCAGATCGCAGTCTGATTGATCATCTGTGGGATGTAGTGGACAAACAGGTCCAATCCGTGGAGGACTCATCTCACCACATACAGGACTTAAAGGATGTGCTGCTAATGTCTTGGTTCCAGATTCCACACCACACTCATGTAGAGTCCAGACTTCAGTAGATCTGAGGTGTTTTGGTGGCACAAGAGCAGCATGTATTAGGCAAGTGGTTTTAATGTTATGGCTGATTAGTGTACATATAGCTGTAATCAGGCCAAAACATCAGGATTGACAATCGAGTGCATCCGGCGTAAAACCTGTGCCAAGTTGTAGTGCGGACTGGATAGTGGCGACCCCTGTGGCGACCCCTTGTCGGGAGCAGCCGAAAGACCAACAACAACTATCGAGTGGATTTCTAGGTAGAGTTAAGTGCGGCCCCATGGCTCTAACTACTGTTTGTCTTCTTAAAAAATCGCTGTGTACAACTTGTACAAGTCTTAAATATAATTATATCCAACAACAGCACCGATAATAATAATAATAATAATAATAATAATAATAATAGTAATAATAATAATAATAATAATGACAACAACAATATAATACTGTAACTACTAGATAATATATTGCTGATTGTCCATATTAATTTACACCGATCAGCCGCAACTCAAACACCACCACCAAGTGAAGTGAGGAGCACTGAGATAGGATAGGATAGGATTATGGGCACCCAAGGCTCACCCATGCCTGTGGGGACCAAAGTCTAGTCTGCCCATCTCAATCACACAGAAAAGCCAATGCAGAACAAATTGCTGAAAAAAAGAATGCTGCTATGGGGATTGGCAGCTGAAGAATTAAGGTTGTTTATCCGGCTCCCAAACTCCCCAGAATCCTCATGTACTGTATGACTCTATTGTTGTTGTTGTTATTATTATTGTTATTATTATTATTATTATTATTATTATTATTATTATTATAATCAACACATGAAAAATATCAGGGGCTGACTATTTTTGTATGCACAGTTTATCAGGTTCAATGTGACAATGCACACTTTTGTTAATTATAATGCTTTTGTTAAGGTTACACACCCTGCATGTATACCTGTGTAAAAATCTAGATCGGAAATTTTAATTAAATATGAGCGAGACCTGACTTGATTTATGAGATTCATTTACGAAATGTTATCTTTTCTGCTGGTGTGTGTACTGTACACAGTGATGGAGAGAATCTTTGGCCTGCTTTATGCTGATTGTTCTGGTTTCTGATTGATCTTCGCTGCTTCTCTGAGATCTGTTCGGGTGATCACTGTGCTCTAGAGGATATACGCAACTTTTTCTAATCACCTTAATTTGGGTTTATTTTCCTGTAGCCATCAGATATTTGCAGGTGATTAGACAGGAGGCTAGATGGTGGAAGTGTGGTATATGAACATGGATGGTTATTGTTGCCTTTTATAATTTTGCATTAAAGTCAGTCTTGTTTTTTTATTTTACATTATTTAAACTTTACACTTGGCTGACACAGTAATAATGATGATGACCATGGTGTTAAGCTTCTTGTTGTCATGGTAACTTTGGCAGGAAACCTCGCTTCCAGCCATGCTTTAGGGCTGGTACAGTGTCAGAGTTTGTCATGGTGTTTGATTGGACAATTACATCAGCACAGACTTTTTAAAATTATAGAAACGTACTTTGATATTTTATTTCCACATGACGGTGTCAAAAACACTGATAAGAGATTGACAAAGGTTATTTAAAATAACCTCAGTATATAAAAATATATATTTCCTGTCTTTGAACAATTTGGTAATTTTAGTAATAACTGGTGATTACACAAGCAAATATAAAGTCGTTTATTAGCCTAATCTGCATATCTTTGGATTGTGGGAGGAAACTGAAATAGCCAGAGAAAAACACATGGACTCAGAGGCCGGAATCGAACCCTCGACCCACGGTGCCACAGTGACGCCTACTTGATATGTATAAGTATAATATAATCATTGTTATAGTAAGGATCCTGTAAGGAAAGGCATTTTAGGAATATTAATAAAAAGACACCTGACTTAACACACACACACACACACTCACACTCTCTCTCTCACTTTCTCTGTCTGTCCGTCTGGCTGTTTAGGTTTCTTTTCTACCAAAAGCATCAGAAAATAAACCTGATACCCAATCACACGTGGAGAGCATTATCACGTTGGTGTTACTCGCCTCTCTCTGTCTGCAGGCTTTTGCACATCCAGAAAGCTGAAGTGAAACACAACAGTGACCTGAAGGATCAGCTGAGATTGAGACTGATCAGCAGTGTGCGTCATTTCATTTAAATGCATTAAATTATTTAAGCATTTTAAAGTACAGTTCAAGGTCTCATATAGCATTAATAGACACAGTGGGATGTTCTGTCCTCTGCATTATTGTTACAAGAATTCCCTCTGATCACTGATTGGGTGGAGCTCGACTCACTGTGAAATGCCAGCCAGTCCTAGAGCATGAAGGTGGTACACAAAAATCCCCACGTGTTCAGAGCACTTAAGCACCATGTCAATGTCTCATGGCACTGAATTGGTGAGACTAAGTGGTCCAGGAGCTCCTCACCCCCCAAGCTCTGATCTGACCTGCTGTTATGGTTTTAGAAGCAACCGTATATGGGGCGTTTTCAGTGTGGAGTAAGTCCTCTACATATGAGCAAGTTCAGTTCCAAGAGCTCGTTTGTAAGTCCAATTTGTTTGTAAGTCCATCAAATATTGTGCAGCGAATTTGATTGTGGTTGGATGAGAAGTATAAACATACCATTCCGACACCCTGTTGGTTACCGATGTTTTATGGAGAAGAAGATATAATAACTAGTTGCCTATAAGTATTTTAATGGTGCAAAAAGTCAAACTTCAGAGGCGTGTCATCGGTAACTTTTATTGGAATGTAAATGTACATCCAAGCTTAGCTGCAGGAATCTATGAGGGCAGCGTACAAGAAAATTAGAAAATCAGGCCATACAAGTAACAATTACCCTTGTATGGTTGTCTACAATAAACATTAGTGCTGTCAGAATGAATGATTAATCCAAGCGATTCATCAAAAAAAAAAAAAATTATAAATTTATATAGATAGATAGATAGATAGATAGGTACAGTATGTGTGTGTGTGTGTGTGTGTGTGTGTGTGTATATAAAGGTTACTGATGACACGCCTCTGAAGTTTGACTTTTTGCACCATTAAAATACTTCTAGGCAACTAGTTAGTGGTGCTTGAAAAGCATCACTACTATTATCTTGCAAACTTATTATTAGTGGTGCTTGAAAAGCATCACTATTGTTATCTTGCATACTTATTTTTTTTTTTTTTATTCTTCTTCTTCTTCCGTACAAAAGTTCGGCGCGTAACTAGTCCCGCACCGTTTGTCCTAGACCCATGAATGGGGTGTCAAAACGTGCGGCCTAATCGGGAATGGGGTGCTATGACTTTTCTAAGGGGTGGGTGGTTTATTGCCCCCGCAGGGGGCAATAAACCACCCCGAAAATCCCATTGACTTAACATTGAGGCCAACTTTGACGGATTGTAGCGCAGGGAGGGAATTTTGTAGAAACGTGAAATTCACCCCATTTGAGGAGGTTTGCATCCTGTGTCAGATGATACCCCGCACAAGGGTATAAGTTCTACCCCCGGGGCAAAAGAGGTCCCCAAAGTTGCCCCATTGACTTATAATGGGGTATTTATCGAAGAATTAGTTTGTCGCAGACCCATGAATGAGGTGTCAAACCGTTTGGCTGGTTCAGGGATGGGGTGCTATGCCTTTTCTGAGGGGCTGGGCGGTTAATTGCCCCCGCAGGGGGCAATTAATCGCCCATAGACTTATCATTTTAATGGCTAGTCCCGCACCGTTTGTCATGGACCCGTGAATGAGGTGTCAAATCGTACGGCTTGTCCGAGGGTGGGGTGCTATGACTTTGCTCAGGGCTGGGCGGTTAATTGCCCCCGCAGGGGGCAATTAAACTCTCATAGACTTAACATTTTAACCGCTATTCCCGCACCGTTTGTCATACACCCATGACTGAGGTGTCGTATCGTGCGGCTTATCCGGGGTTGGGGTGCTATGACATTGCTCAGGGCTGGGCCGTTAATTGCCCCCGCAGGGGGCAATTAATCGCTCATAGACTTAACATTGAGATCAGCTTTGACAGAGTTTTTTGTAGGCCCATGAATGAGGTGACAAACCGTTCGCCTCATTCGGGCATGGGGTTATATGATACCACTGAGGGCGGGCGGTTAATTGCCCCCGCAGGGGGCAATTAACTGCTAGAACAACACCGTATGTCGTAGGCCCATAAATGGGGTGTCATATCGTGCGTCTTATCCGGCAGGGGTGTGCAGTGACCTCTCTGAGGGGCTGGGCTGTTAATTGCCCCAGCAGGGGGCAATTAATCCCTGGTCCCTCACCGTTTGTCATAGACCCTTAAATGAGGTGTCATATCGTGCGTCTTATCCGGGAGGGGTGTGCTGTGACCTGTCTGAGGGGCTGGGCGGTTAATTGCCCCCGCAGGGGGCAATTAATCGCTATTCCAGCACCGTTTGTCGTAGACCCTTGAATGAGGTGTCAAACCGTTCGCCTCAGTCGGGAATGGGGTTGTATGACACTACTGACGGCGGGCGGTTAATTGCCCCCGCAGGGGGCAATTAACTGCTAGAACAAGACCGTATGTCGTAGGCCCATGAATGAGGTGTCATATCGTGCGTCTTATCCGGCAGGGGTGTGCAGTGATCTCTCTGAGGGGCTGGACTGTTAATTGCCCCAGCAGGGGGCAATTAACCGCTGGTCCCTCACCGTTTGTCGTAGACCCTTGACTGAGGTGTCATATCGTGCGTCTTATCCGGGAGGGGTGTGCAGTGACCTCTCTTAGGGGCTGGGCGGTTAATTGCCCCCGCAGGGGGCAATTAACCGCTCATAGACTTGACGTTGATTAAACTTTGCTTTGCGCACTTAACATGATTACCATGTTCCTATCATGGAGTTATGCTGATTAGCTAGCCTCGTGTTAACTTGCCACGTCAAGCACCACTCACATTTTCTTCAGGAAATGTACCTCTCTAGTTTTTCTTCTTCTTCTTCCGTATGAAAGTTCGGCGCGTAACTAGTCCCGCACCGTTTGTCCTAGACCCATGAATGGGGTGTCAAAACGTGCGGCCTAATCGGGAATGGGGTGCTATGACTTTTATAAGGGGTGGGTGCTTAATTGCCCCCGCAGGGGGCAATTAAGCACCCAAAAAAGTCCCATAGATTAACATGGAGGCCAAATTTTGACGGCTTGTGGCGCAGAGAGGGAATTTTGTAGAAACGTTAAATTCACCCCATTTGAGGAGGTTTGCATCCTGTGTCAGAGGATACCCCGCACAAGGGTATAAGTTCTACCCCCGGGGCAAAAGAGGTCCCCAAAGTTGCCCCATTGACTTATAATGGGGAATTTATCGAATACTTAGTTTGTCGCAGACCCACGAATGAGGTCTCAAACCGTTCGGCTGGTTCAGGGATGGGGTGCTATGCCTTTCCTGAGGGGCTGGGTGGTTAATTGCCCCCGCAGGGGGCAATTAATCACCCATAGACTTCACATTTTAATGGTTAGTCCCGCACCGTTTGTCATACATCCATGAATGAGGTGTTATATCATGCGGCTTATCCGGGGGTGGGCTGCTATGACTTTGCTCAGGGCTGGGCGGTTAATTGCCCCCGCAGGGGGCAATTAATCACCCATAGACTTAACTTTTTAATGGTTAGTCCCGCACCGTTTGTCATACATCCATGAATGAGGTGTCATATCGTGCGGCTTATCGGGGGGTAGGGTGCTATGACTTTGCTTAGGGCTGGGCGGTTAATTGCCCCAGCAGGGGGCAATTGACCGCTCATCGACTTAGCTTTGAGACCAGATTTGACTGTGTTTTTTGTAGGCCCATAAATGAGCTGTCAAACCATGCAGCTTGTTCGGGAATGGGGTGCAATGTCTTTTCTCGGGGGCTGGGGTGGTTAATTGCCCCCGCGGGGGGCATTTAACTACTCATAGTCTTAACATTGAGATCAGCTTTGCCTGAGTTTGTCGTAGCCCCTTGAATGAGGTGTCAACCCGTTCCCCTCATTCGGGCATTGGGTTATATGATACTACTGAGGGCGGGCGGTTAATTGCCCCAGCAGGGGGCAATTAACTGCTAGAACAACACCGTATGTCGTAGGCCCATGAATGAGGTGTCATATCGTGCGTCTTATCCGGGAGGGGTGTGCAGTGACCTGTCTGAGGGGCTGGGCGGTTAATTGCCCCCGCAGGGGGCAATTAATTGCTAGTCCATCACCGTTTGTCGTAGACCCTTGAATGAGGTGTCAACCCGTTCGCCTCAGTCGGGCATGGGGTTATATGATACTACTGAGGGCGGGCGGTTAATTGCCCCAGCAGGGGGCAATTAACTGCTAGAACAACACCGTATGTCGTAGGCCCATGAATGAGGTGTCATATCGTGCGTCTTATCCGGGAGGGGTGTGCAGTGACCTGTCTGAGGGGCTGGGCGGTTAATTGCCCCCGCAGGGGGCAATTAATTGCTAGTCCATCACCGTTTGTCGTAGACCCTTGAATGAGGTGTCAAACCGTTCGCCTCAGTCGGGCATGGGGTTATATGATACTACTGAGGGCGGGCGGTTAATTGCCCCCGCGGGGGGCAATTAACTGCTAGAACAACACCGTATGTCGTAGGCCCATGAATGAGGTGTCATATCGTGCGTCTTACCCGGTAGGGGTGTGCAGTGACCTCTCTGAGGGGCTGGGCTGTTAATTGCCCCTGCAGGGGGCAATTAATTGCTAGTCCAGCACCATTTGTCGTAGACCCTTGAATGAGGTGTCAAACCGTGCAGCTTATTCGGGAATGGGGTGCAATTCATTTTCTCAGGGCTGGGGTGGTTAATTGCCCCCGCAGGGGGCAATTAACTGCTGGTCACTCACCGTTTGTCGTAGACCCTTAAATGAGGTGTCATATCATGCGTCTTATCCGGGAGGGGTGTGCAGTGACCTCTCTGAGGTGCTGGGCGGGTAATTGCCCCCGCAGGGGGCAATTTACCGCTCATAGACTTGACATTTTAACCGCTATACCCGCACCGTTTGTCATACACCCATGAATGAGGTGTCATATCATGTGGCTTATCCGGGGGT
This sequence comes from Channallabes apus, assembly GCA_030522415.1. Taxonomy (NCBI): domain Eukaryota; kingdom Metazoa; phylum Chordata; class Actinopteri; order Siluriformes; family Clariidae; genus Channallabes; species Channallabes apus. Next base: position 36,438,078 of record CM060104.1, read on the forward strand.
GGGGGTGCTATGACTTTGCTCAGGGCTGGGCGGTTAATTGCCCCCGCAGGGGGCAATTCACCGCTCATAGACTTAGCATTGAGACCAGCTTTGACTGTGTTTTTTGTAGGGCCATGAATGAGGTGGCAAACCGTGCAGCTTCTTCGGGAATGGGGTGCAATGTCTTTTCTCAGGGCTGGGGCGGTTAATTGCCCCCGCAGGGGGCAATTAATCGCTGGTCCCTCACCGTTCGTCGTAGACCCTTGAATGAGGTGTCATATCGTGCGTCTTATCCGGGAGGGGTGTGCAGTGACCTCCCTCAGGGGCTGGGCGGTTAATTGCCCCAGCAGGGGGCAATTAACCGCTAGTCCAGCACCATTTGTCGTACACCCTTGAATGTGGTGTCGAACCGTGCAGCTTATTCGGGAATGGGGTGCAATTTATTTTCTCAGGGCTGGGGTGGTTAATTGCCCCCTGCGGGGGCAATTAACTGCTGGTCCCTCACCGTTTGTCGTAGACCCTTAAATGAGGTGTCATATCATGCGTCTTATTCGGGAGGGGTGTGCAGTGACCTCTCTGATGTGCTGGGCGGGTAATTGCCCCCGCAGGGGGCAATTATCCGCTCATAGACTTGACATTGATTTAACTTTGGAACCGACTGTCGTATAGACTCGGGGGAAAGTTCATTCAACTCAGGCAACCAATCACTCTTTTGCATTTCTCATCATGCTCATTAGCCACGCCCCCTAGCACTCACATTGATATTCTATTAGCATGATGCTAACACCATTAGCATTTTGCTAGCATGATGCTAATGAAATTAGCTTGTCGCTATCATTATGCTAGTTACATCAGCACATCGCTAGCATGATGCTAACGCTATTAGCATGTCGCTAGCATGATGCTAACTTTAGTGACATTTCGCTAATTACAGGTGTAGAATGTTCCTAGCATGATGCTAGTGTTGCTAGCATGACGTTTAGCTTGTTAGCATGTTGCTGGAATTATGCTAACCATATTAACATGTCGCTAGTAACACCATTAGAGTGTCGCTGACATGCTAGAGTCCTTATCATTTCGCTAACATTATGCTAATTACATCAGCACATCGCTAGCATGATGCTCACATGATTAGCATGTCGCTAGCATTATGCTAACCATAGTAGCATTTTGCTACTAACATGTGTAGAATGTTTCTAGCATGATGCTAGTGTAATTAGCATGTTGCTAGCATGACATGTAGGCAATTAGAATGTTGCTAGCATTATGCTAACTACATTAGCATGTTGTTGGCCACTTTATAATGTCGCTAACATGATGCTAGAGTGCTAAATTTTATATCGGAGTGTGATTTTACACTGTCACCACGTCAGTACTATACAATCTACGCGCACAAGAATTCAATATGTTGTAGTCTGGAAGTGCCTGTCACTCACGGTGAAAAAAATTTGCGATCGGACCTATGGTTCTCCATTGGGAAGCGTTTGTTTGAGAGCTTCATTCCTGTTTGCGTTCAAAACTGCTCAATTTTCGCCTCAAATTTTACATCGGAGGGTGTCGCAAGGTGGCTTTATCATGTCGCCACGTCAGTATAATGCAGTCTACGGCCATGAGGATTCAGTATGTTGTACTCTGGAAGTTCCTGCCACTCAGGTTGAAAGAATGTTTGTGATCGGACCTACGGTATTCCGTCTGGAAACATTTGTTTGCGAGGTTAATTCCTATTTGCTGTTCAAAACACCTAATTTTTCAGCAGAAATTTACCATTGGCTGGTGTCAGAGGGTCTCCTTACCCTGTCACCACGTTAGTATAATACACTCTATGGGCATGAGAATTCAATATGTTATAATCTGGAAGTTCCTGCAAAACAGGGTGAAAGAATTTTTACGATCGGACCTACGGTTCCCCATTGGGAAGCATTTGTTTGACGGCTTGATTCCTGGTTGACATTCAAAACTGCTCAATTTTCAGCAAAAATTTACCATCGATTTTACCATCGGAGGGTGTCTTTACACTGTTGCCACATCAGTATACTGTGCTCTACGGGCATGAGAATTCAATATGCTGTAGTCTGAACGTTCTTGCCACTCCCGGTGACAGAATTTTTGCGATCGGACCTATGGTTCTCCATTGGGAAGCATTTGTTTGAGAGCTTACATCCTGTTTGCCGCTCTCTGTGTCTGACATCGGAGTATGCGTGCCCCCCCTACTGACAGGAGTCACTATAGTAACAAGTCTTCACAGGTGATTATTGATAAACAGTCTCTCTCTTCCTCACTCAGAGTTTAAAACTTAGCAGTTTACTTTACTTAACTATATTGGCTTTTTGCTCTTAATATGATTAGCATGTTGCTAGCAAGATCATGAAAATATCGCTAACATTATGCTATATATAAAACCATGCTAGCAACAGCTAATAATGTCAGCATCATGTTAGCAGGGTGGACTCATTTAATTCAGGCAAGCAACCAGTCTCTCAGGATCATTGTGAAGTTGTCAAGCCACAGCCCAGCATGTGGGTGAACCCCAGTAAATGTGTATGAATCAAAATGGTCAGATAGCCTTTGATTTCTTCAATAACATGTGCCAAGCTACTCCCTAGCTACAAAACAGAGTATCCCTAACAACCATTTTGCATGACATTTATCTGTGCATCAGAACATTAAACAGACATGATAATACTTATTTTAATGTCATTTATGTGTTGTGCAAAACTCTGTAGATTTTTCACTTAGATTAAATGTTATTTGCATGGTGCTTTTAACAATTGTCATTGTTAAAAAGCAGCTTCACACAATCAAAAGAAATTATGAAAGGATGGATGAAATGTGAATGTGTATGAAGACTACCCTTTTCCACATATTTAAGAAAGAGTAAAGCTGCATGACTAGGTTAACCCTCTGAGGTGATTTTGGGGAGATGTTTGGACATGTGTTTGGACAGTTGAGATGTTTGGACATGCTCTGATATTTGTGCTTTTTTCAGCTACTTATAATATATTATTGACCAAGCTGTATTTTTCTTGTAATCAGTACAAACTGTTCTACAACAATATGTGACCAAAATGAATGTATTTGTTTGCATTTTTGAGGAAAAAAATATTATGCGTGGTTAGTAAGTTTTACCTCACCTCAGTTCATTTCCATATGAACAGCGCGCGCGCGCGCAGGGAGGCGGGAGCGCATTAGCTGTAATGAGCCGATACACGAGAATCTGTACCACTCCTTACTTTCATACAGATTACATAAAAGCAGATTATTTTCATATTTCACTGTGACTTGCATCATTTAAAAGTAGACCCTTTAAGCTTTCTATAGATATCTTTCTCATGTCTGTGTGTGCAGTATTCGCGGAGTTTCAGTTCATTTTAGTGACGTGTTTCAAAAAGATTTTCGCGGAGACTGAGACGGCTGAAAGCGCACCCAGTTTATTTTATGTATTTTATTCATGCACAAAGTTTTATTTTTAACATGTGTGCATACAAATAAAAGTAGACACTTTACAGATTCGATTAATATACAGATCTTGTCTGTACGATCAAAACTGAAAGCGTAATTTAAGTTCTTATTGGAGTCATCAGAGGAAAACGCCTCAAAACGCATATATGCGTTCGCGGACCTCAGAGGGTTAAAGTTTGAACTGAAGTTTGTGCTTCTGATTGGCTGAGCAACGCTGTGACACTGCCCGGAGACGGCCCGCCCTTGAACTTGGCTGATTGGCTGAGCAACGCTGTGACACTGCCTGGAGACGGCCCGGAGACGGCCCGCCCTTGAACTTGGCTGATTGGCTGAGCGATATAGTTATACAGCTCCTGAGACCGCACCCCCGTCTAGAATCTTCTTTTGAGGTAAGCTGAGCAAGTTCGTATTTTTACCTGCTGTGTGTAAAAAATATATTTGATAAATTTCATGTTTGTGTACAAGGCTATATGTAGCCTGTATTGTGTGAAAAAGAGTGTTATTGCAGGAATAAGTGATTTTGTCAGAGTCTTTTGACAGAGAACTGCACAATGAGCTGCATGATTACCCCTTTCAGTCAGTTATGTGACTGAGGAAAGTTCTAGAAGAAAATAATTTGAAGAGAAAAATTATTTTTGTGGTTTATTAAAATTATGCTTGTCGTTCATTCAGAATACAGTTGATATATTGCTAACTGCTGCCTGATATGACTAGCATTGGTTCATGTTTTTCACTGCTGTGTGTAAAAACTAAATTTGAGAAATTTCATGTTTGTCTACAAGGCTATATATTAGACCTGTTTTGTGTGAAAAAGAGTGTTATTGCAGGAATAAGTGATTTTGTCAGAGTCTTTTGACAGAGAACTGCACAATGAGCTGCATGATTACCCCTTTCAGTCAGTTATGTGACTGAGGAAAGTGCTAGAAGAAAATAATTTGAAGAGAAAAATTATTTTTGTGGTTTATTAAAATTATGCTTGTAGTTTATTCAGCATATAGTTGATATATTGCTAACTGCTGCCTGAGATGACTAGCATTGGTTCGTATTTTTAACTGCTGTGTGTAAAAACAAACTTTGATAAATTAAATGTTTGTGTACTGGCTATATATTAGACCTGTATTGTGTGAAAAAGAGTGTTATTGCAGGAATAAGTGATTTTGTCAGAGTCTTTTGACAGAGAACTGCACAATGAGCTGCATGATTACCCCTTTCAGTCAGTTATGTGACTGAGGAAAGTTCTAGAAGAACATAATTTGAAGAGAAAAATTATTTTTGTGGTTTATTAAAATTATGCTTGTAGTTTATTCAGCATATAGTTGATATATTGCTAACTGCTGCCTGATTTGACTAGCATTGGTTCATGTTTTTCACTGCTGTGTGTAAAAACTAAATTTGAGAAATTTCATGTTTGTCTACAAGGCTATATATTAGACCTGTTTTGTGTGAAAGAGTGTTATTGCAGGAACAAGTGATTTTGTCAGAGTCTTTTGACAGAGAACTGCACAATGAGCTGCATGATTACCCCTTTCAGTCAGTTATGTGACTGAGGAAAGTTCTAGAAGAAAATAATTTGAAGAGAAAAATTATTTTTGTGGTTTATTAAAATTATGCTTGTAGTTTATTCAGCATATAGTTGATATATTGCTAACTGCTGCCTGAGATGACTAGCATTGGTTCGTATTTTTAACTGCTGTGTGTAAAAACAAACTTTGATAAATTAAATGTTTGTGTACTGGCTATATATTAGACCTGTATTGTGTGAAAAAGAGTGTTATTGCAGGAATAAGTGATTTTGTCAGAGTCTTTTGACAGAGAACTGCACAATGAGCTGCATGATTACCCCTTTCAGTCAGTTATGTGACTGAGGAAAGTGCTAGAAGAAAATAATTTGAAGAGAAAAATTATTTTTTTAGTTTATACAAATTATGCTTGTAGTTTATTCCAAATACAGTTGATATATTGCTAACTGCTGCCTGATTTGACTAGCATTGGTTCATGTTTTTCACTGCTGTGTGTAAAAACTAAATTTGAGAAATTTCATGTTTGTCTACAAGGCTATATATTAGACCTGTTTTGTGTGAAAAAGAGTGTTATTGCAGGAATAAGTGATTTTGTCAGAGTCTTCTGACAGAGACCTTCACAATGAGCTGCATGATTACCCCTTTCAGTCAGTTATGTGACTGTGGAAAGTGCTAGAAGAAAATAATTTGAAGACAAAAATTATGTTTGTGATTTGTAAAAATTATGTTTGTCGTTCATTCGGAATATAGTTAACTGACAGGCAAATTTCCTCTCACCCACACAGGAGATTTGCGATTCTATTCTGATTGTTGCCTGAGCGATACTGTATTCTTACACTATCCTGAGACGGCATACGCTTTTCCAGAATTTTCCTGAGTTCCTGAGGTTAGTAGATTTGGTTCATAATTTTAACTGTTGTGTGTTAAAACTAAATGTGAGAAATGAAATGTTTGTGTACAATGCTATATATTAGACCTGTATTGTGTGAATGAGAGTCTCCTTATTATAGAAGACAAAGAATTGCACAATGAGCTGCATGATTACCCCTTTCAGTCAGTTGTGTGCTAGAAGAAAATAATTTGAAGACAAAATAAACATATATTTTGTTTGTAGTTTATTTAGAAAATAGTTGACTGACAGTCATAATAACTCTTACACAGCCCAGAGACTTGTGCTTCTGATTGGCTGAGGAACATTGTGACACTGCCGGAGACGGCCTACACCTTTCCAGGATTTTCCTGAGGTCAGTAAGCATTAGTTCATAATTTTCAGTTCATAACTACTGTGTGTAAAAGCTAAATGTGAGAAATGAAATGCGTTTGTGTACAAGGCTATATGTTAGACCTGTATTGTGTTATTGCAGGAATAAGAGTCTCTTTATTTTAGCAGAGGTTAGGTTGAGGCAGGAGGTTGCTGGTTATCTAGTCTGTTTTATTTTTTTCCTCCATTAATGTAATTGTGGTAAAATTGTCATGTATAGCATCAATACTCTGTGCATTTCATAGTTTTAGTTCAACATTTTTTTTGCTGTCTCATAAACCTCTTGGATTAGAAACTCTAGCTTTGAAACTCTGACACACCAAAAAGCTCACACTTTGCACACATATAAGGCTGATTGAAAAGGGGGTTAATGAGTAACTTGGTCTGCAAGCAACTAAAAAAAATTAAAAACGTGCAGAGTAGTGTATATATACACTTTTTCTGCCAAGCGCCATGTGATCGCACCTGAGCCACTGGTTCTTCTCTCCCTCTATATAAAGGTATATGAAGTGGAAAATTTTTTTTTACCTCCGTTAGTGTTTGTGCATGCACACGCTGTGTGTGTGTGTGTGTGTGTGTGTGTGTGTGTGAGGCTAAAGTAAGACGAGAGACAATGCACACGCTCGAATGTCATTAGAGAGGTTCCTTGTAAAAGAAATTTCCAGAGAGGTGTTTTCATTAGTGTATGTGTGTGAGAGACCACAGAAGACAAAGAACCGCATAATAAGCTGTATAAATACCCCTTTTAGTCAGTTATGTGACTGAGGAAAGTGCTAGAAGAAAATTATTTGAAGACAATAGAAACATGTATATATTGGTTGTAGTTTTTTCAGAATATAGTTAACTGACAGGCAAAATAACTCTTACACAGCCCAGAGACTTGTGCTTCTGATTGGCTGAGGGACGTTGTGACACTGCCGGAGACGGCCTACGCTTTCCAGGATTTTCCTGAGGTCAGTAAGCATTAGTTCATAATTTTTTCAGTTCATAAGTGCTGTGTGTAAAAACAATGTGAGAAATGAAATGCATTTGTGTACAAGGCTATATATTAGACCTGTATTGTGTTATTTCAGGAATAAGAGTCTCCTTATTTTAGCAGAGGTTAGGTTGAGGCAGGAGGTTGCTGGTTATCTAGAGTCTGTTTTATTTTTTTCCTCCATTAATGTAATTGTAGTAAAATTGTAATGTACAACATCAATAGTTTGTGCATTTAATAGTTCCACTTGATGAGGTTATGTGACTTAAATTGGACTACATGATAAGTTTCCAGAAACAGCATATTCAATGTATGTTAAGTATAAAATTATGCTTTGCTGCTTCAAGTCACTAGTGTTTTGTTGTGATTATTACTTGTCTCTGTTGAATGCTTTGAATCATTCATTTGCCTTCTTGCTTTCTTCAGATTGATTTCTTCATTGACCTTCAAGGTTCAAGTTTTGAGCTTCATCACGTGAGCAACTCTTGAGGTTTGTTGCATTATTTGTTTGTAGTACATTTAATAGTGCACTATGCTTGACTCCTGCCCACCTCCAAAAGTATAGGATCATGCAAAATAATAATAATAAATTGTTTTGTCAATCCTTAAATATGATCAGGTCTGTGGTGGGGGTTTTGTCTAAAAAAACTAAGCTCCTTCCCTTAAAATATTGGTTTATATTTTCTGTTTTATTTGCTATAATTATTTTAACTGGGGGGGGGGACTTTTATTGGTCTGTTCAACATAAAGTAAGTTTTAAGCTAGAAATCTGCTTTAAATGACATGTAGAAACACATAGTGAAGGAAAACCGACAATTGTTTGCTACACAATTATGCATGGGATAATCTAAAAATAAACACAGAAAGGGTTATCAATAATGGGACAGTGATCATAGGCCATTTAACTACATATAGGTACAAAATTGCATTAATTTTATTTTGATTCAAAGTTTCAGAATTAAGCACTACATTGTGTTCATTCACATACATATGTGAAACGTGATATGTTATGTTAATATGTTAATAGAGTTTGTCCAACTTAATCGTCTCTAATTAATGAGTTGTCATGAATTATCGTAATTGTTTTCCTTTTTATCTATTAAAGGATGCCACGGAAAGGAAAGAGATCCCAGGCTCAAAAAGTTCGTTGGCTGAAGGCAGACCTGACTGGACAGGCGAGCCTCAGTAAAGGTGTGACCCGGTCTTCTGATGGACAACATGCAGGAGACGGTGCCAACACACCCAGGATGCTTTCACTGCATGCATCTCATTGCCAGAGTGATGCAAGGTATGATGTTTTCTCAAGAAATCATCAGTGCTCATGTATAGCTTTGGCATTTCTTGCATACAGCAGTGAAGGTACTTGCTTCAAACAGCCTGATCTTGACAGAGTGTTAGAGGAGGGTGATGCTTTATACGTCAGCACTAAAATGCACCTCATCGCTGAAAGAAGATTTCAACATAATCATCTGAGCATGGATGAAGTACCTCTGACAATTGCAACATGTAACCAGACTTACAGTGTGCAGAAGTCAGAAGTCTTGAGTGGATACCTGAGAGCCAGAGGAACTCCAGAAATGGAAGAGTGGTGGATTCCTCTCAGTGAACGTCTTCAGTGTCTTGCAACAGATGTCAGCCATGCTCTGCTACTTCTTTCTCCGTCGTTTATCGCTGTGTTCAAAGACAGATCTGGACGATATGGATATTTTGATTCGCATTCTACAACTGCTGAAAGTTTGCCACATCCTACTGTTGATGGAACTGCAGTCATGATAACTTTCACTGACCTAAATGACTTGACCAACGCAATACTGGAGCTTTTTCGTCATCATCCTGATCAGACAAGCTATGAGTTTATGCCGGTGTCATTTCAAACAGAGCAACAGTCTGCTGTAAAGTTCTCATCACCTTGTGTGTCACTGCCACAAGTCACTTCACCTCTGCAAGAACCACAAACAAACGCTGGAGCCAGAAGCCAGAAGGTCATAGAGGTCATGAAGAAAAATAAGCTGAAGAGAAGAAAAGAAATGCGGAGAATTGCAAGTCAAAAGGAATGCGCAGGTCCTGAGGAGACAACTCCACTTTTTGAAGATCAGACAAAGAAGAGAAGGGAATATGAGAGAGAAAAGTATGCCACCACTTTGCAATTTCGAATGAAGAAGATGGAGGCCAGCAAGAAAAAATATACTCAAGATTGTTTGTTCAGAAGCAAAAAGAGAGAGTACATGGTCAAGAGGTACCACACAGATGCTCTTTTCCAGACAACGAAGAAAGAAACCATGGTCAGGAGGTACCACACAGATGTTCATTTCCAGAAGAAAAAGAAGGAAGACGCTGTCAGAAGGTACCACACAGATCTTCTTTTGCGGAAGAAAAAGAAGGACTACGTGGTCAGACGATACCACACAGACGCACTTTTCCAGAGCAAAATGAAGGACAACGTGGTCAGGAGGTACCACACAGATGCTCTATTCCAGAAGAAAATGAAGGACTACATGGCTAGAAGATATGCAAATGATGCAAAGTTTAGATCACATCACATTCTACGTTGCACTCTTCAGAAGAAGAACAAGAGTCTCACCGATGCTGGATTCCAGATTCTGTATAAGCTGCAATGTTCATTAAGAGTCAGAAGAAAATATAAATCATACATTCATTCCAGCCATGATACTACGAGCCAGCCTGTGTCCAGGAACTTAATGCAAACAGCCATATCTGCATTTCGTGGTCAGATTCTGCATGGACCAACTTACATCTGCACAGTCTGTCACAGAGCCTTGTTTCCAGATCAAGTCAGGGCATGTAAGAGGATGAATTACACCAGAGATGTTCAAATTGCAGCATGTTGCTTAAGCCGGACATACGTTCACGTTTGTGACGACAACTGCTCAGTTTCTTGTGTCGTTCCGGGAGAGAGAAGACAGGAATGGATCTGCCACACCTGCGACAGCCATCTTAAGAGAGGAAACATGCCTTCAATTGCAGCAGCTAACAAACTTCAGCTGCCACCCATCCCCGCGGAATTAGCTGAATTGAACGTGCAGGAACGTCAGCTTATTGCCAAAGTTCTACCATTCGCTAAAATGATTGCATTACCTAAAGGACAGCAGAGAGCAGTGCATGGAGCTGTTGTTTGTGTGCCCTCCGAAGTTGAGAAGACCGTCAACTATCTGCCAAGACCTAGTAGTGAGTCTCAGCTACTACAGGTGAAGCTGAAGAGACACGTCAATTTTAAAGGATACCAGCACTTCCACACCGTCAATATGCAGAATGTGCTAGCAGCTTTAATGGTCCTGAAAGCAGTGCATTCGGAATACACGGACATCATCATAAGTGACACTGCCACATTTGAATTTCCCCCTGATGATGAGGTAGAGGAGAAACAAGACGTTGGCGTTTCTGAAGAGGATTATCGGAATGTCAGCACAGAAGAAAAAGACGAGCTTAGGCCTGGCCTCACTCTGGACACATGCATGCAGCCGCTTGACATCGGACAGGAGATATTATCTTACGGCGAGGGAATCTTCAGCATCGCACCTGCTCAAGGAAAAAAGCCTGTGGGATTTTTCAAAATACCCAAGCTAGAAGCAATGGCATTCCCTGTACAGTTCCCTACTGGAGAGAATACGATCGACGATCCCCGAGAAGTTAAATTATCTCCCAGTATGTACTTCAATGTGAGACTTTTCTGTGTGGATACTCGGTTTGCAAAAGATCAGAGCTACCTTTTCTTCGCGCAGTTTGTGACTGAAACGCACTTGGCCAGAAACAGCATCTCTATCCAGTTGCGAAAGGGCAAACCCGTTACAAAAGACGGACGAAGAATCTCCAGCAAGCTGCTTCAGGATGATCTCGAGGTTGAAAGACTGGTCCACAGCCGTGATGCAACAAGGTTCATGCAACCCTTGAGAGGCACTCCATCTTATTGGGAGAAAACACTGAGAGACCTACAGGCCATGATCAGGCAGTTAGGAACTCCGACGTTTTTTTGCACCTTTAGTGCAGCTGAAATGCGATGGCCTGAAGTTATCGTGGCAATCAAGGCTCAGCAAGGTGAACAGGTTGTCTTTTCAGAGCTTGACTGGATGGAAAAATGTGAAATCCTCCGAAGCAACCCTGTCACCGTCATGCGGATGTTCGAGAAACGAGTTGATGCACTGATGACCCGCCTGCTTTTGTCACCTGCTCAACCCATCGGTGAGGTCGAAGATTACTTTTATCGAGTGGAGTTTCAAGCCAGAGGAAGCCCACATATTCATTTAGTGGCTTGGGTGAAGAATGCACCTCAATTCGAGAACGATTCTGACAAGGATGTGTGTGAATTCGTGGACCGCTACATCACTTGTCAGTTGCCAGACCCTACCGACGATCCCGAGCTTCATGGAATCGTCACTGAAGTTCAACTACACAGCAGGAATCACTCAAAATCCTGCAAAAAAGGAAATGTTTTGTGTAGATTTGGGTTCCCAAAACTGCCCATGCCCAAGACTGTGATCACTCGACCACAACCACCTGAGGAGGAAGAAGAAACCGACCAGGAAAATGAAGAGGAAACAAACCAGCTACACAGGACGAAGTCAAGACAGGAAGCTGCTCGAAGAGCAATGGACAACGCCAGGCTAAAACTTAAGCCGTTGTGGGATATGCTGAATGATCCCAAAGCATCATTTAACAGTTTGTCAGACTTGCTGAGCGATTGTAGTTTGTCCCTGGAAGATTATGTCAAGTACGCTAAGGACCTGTCCACTTCCAGCGTGATTTTGCTGAAGCGTGATCCAAAGGAAGCTTGGGTCAATGGATACAATCCGGATTTGCTGAGGGCATGGAACGCCAACATGGACATTCAGTACATTCTCGACTCCTACAGCTGCATCATCTATATGTTGTCCTACATTTCCAAGCCAGAGCACGAAATGAACGATTTCCTGAAGAACGTCATCAAGAGTGTCCGTGAACAAGGAGTAAATGAGAAGGATGAAATGAAGCAGATAATGCAGGCCTACTCCAAACACAGGCAAGTAAGTGCTCAGGAATCTGTGGCAAGAACGTGCAGCTTACCACTGAAGAAGTGTTCAAGAAGTGTGGTGTTTATCCCGACGGATGACGATGCCCTGAAGATGAGCCTGCCCATCAGTGTGTTGCAAAGAAAAGATCCGGATTCACAGGACGTTTGGATGTCAGGACTAATCGATAAATACAGAGCAAGGCCTAAAACGGAGGAGTTCGAGAACATGTGTCTGGCAGAGTTTGCGTCGAACTACCGTGTCGTGTATGGACAGCAAGCAAAAGGAAAGAATGCTAAGCGACTGCTCAACAACATGGGATGTATCCAGAAGAGAACTGTTGGTAAGCCGGCAATCATCAGATATGCTCGGTTTTCAGAGAAGAAGAATCCGGAGAAGTTTTACGGAAGTTTGGTGAAACTTTACGTGCCGCACCGCTTCAACAAACAGCTAAAACCTCAGCATTATCCAACATACGAAGATTTTTACAAGACTGCGTTTGTGGGACTTCCAGGATACAGTTTCAATGTCCCGGTACAGACAATCGTAAAAGCAAACCAGCAGAAGTACGAGAAACACAGCAAAGAAGTGGATGACGCTTTCGAACAGTTGCAACAGCAAGGACCATGTGAGAATGCTTGGACAGCTTTTGCCCCTGAAGTTGAAATGGATCGGTTGGATTGTATCGCAGAGCAAGAAGACATCAGTCCAGAAGAAGAGAATGAACAAGACGACGTACCGGAGTATCAGGTTCTTCGTGACGATGGCGTTGTACCACGGATAGAGGCACCACAGATGACTGCTGAATTCATGAGGAAGATGTTCAGGAGTCTGAATGAGACACAGGCAGCCATGTTCTACGCCGTCCGCCAGTGGTGCCAGAAGCGTGTGTGGGGTCGTAATCCGGAACAGTTCTTCTACTTTGTGTCAGGTGGTGCTGGTTGTGGGAAATCACACGTCATCAAGTGCATCTACATAGAAGCCACCAAGATTCTGCGACAGCTGCCTCGACTACGGGATGAAGGGGATCTCTCTAGGCCTACAGTGCTGTTGACTGCATTTACTGGAACAGCAGCATTCAACATTTCTGGAAAGACACTGCATTCCCTTTTAAAACTGCCAAGGAGTTTGAAGCCACCATATCAAGGACTTGGGAACACCCTTGATGAAGTAAGAGCAGGATTATGCAACGTGGAGATACTTATTATCGATGAGGTATCCATGATCTCCAAGGACCTGTTTGCCTACGTTAACTGGAGATTTCAGCAGATCAAAGGCAGCAAGAAACCATTTGGAGGAATCTCTTGTCTGGCCGTAGGAGACTTTTTTCAACTGCCACCACTCGGGAAAGCCAAACCACTCTGCGTGTACGAAGAGGACGTGCTGGACTTCTGGAAGGATCACTTTCAAATGGTAACGCTCACCGAGGTCATGCGTCAAAAAGAAGACCTTGCCTTTGCGGAACTCTTGAACAGACTTCGAGTGAAGCAGAAGACTCAAGCTCTCGAGGAAGAGGACAGAGCGTTGTTAATCCAGGCCGTGAAGAACCCGGAAGACTGCCCGCGTGATGCTCTACATGTGTTTTCCACCAACAAAGAGGTTCAGAAGCACAACATCGGAACTGTACAGGCACTTCACACTGACATTATTACGGTTGATGCCGAAGACTACAGGAAGGACCCAAAGATGGGACTGATGAAGAAACTTCAGAAACCTGTCATCGGAAAAAGGGACGACTTGCTCGACACCATCCAACTTGCAGTGGGAGTTCGCGTAATGGTGACTAGAAATCTGGATGTGGAAGATGGCATCGTTAATGGATCTTTTGGAAAAGTTGCAAACATAGTCACCAGAACAAAAGATGGAATTGCCACGGTGCAAAGGCTTGGACTTCAGCTGGACAATCCAAATGCAGGTCGAAAACATCGCAAAAAGGGACAAAGTGAAGATGACGTCTTGGTTTACATCGAGAGATCAGAAGAAAATCTCAGGAAAGGAGTGGTTCGTCGACAGTTCCCCATCAAGCTAGCCTATGCCTGCACAGCTCACAAGGTTCAAGGAATGACCATGCAGTCTGCTGTAGTGTCGCTGAAGAAGATTTTCGAGCCGGGAATGGCCTACGTTGCCCTCAGCAGAACGACCTCATTGAGTGGATTACGTATTACGGACTTTGATGAAAAGAAGATATACGCTAATCCCGAAATAACAGCCTCTCTGCAAATAATGAAAAGAGCAAATCTTGAAGGAGTCATGCCACTTCTGCAACAAGTCAAGGAGGCAAGCCACGACCATTCTCTAGCAATCCTTCATCACAACACCGAAGGACTAGCATCCCACATCGAGGACATCAGATGCCATCATGAGCTGCAACTCTCGGACATTCTTTGTTTCACGGAAACCCACCTGTCCGGCTCATGTCTTTCTCCACATCTCCAATTGGAAGGATACAAGATGTTTGCACGGAATCGACATGTCTCCTACTCCACACATGCAGACATTGCACAGAAAGATGGTGGTGGGGTTGCAATATTCTGCAGAGAAGACATCCAAGCGCAGCCCCGCCAGTACATTCAAAATGTCACGGACCTGGAGTTTGTCGTCATCAACATCGACACTCCGATCAATGCAACGATTGCTGCTGTGTACAGGCCACCACACTACAGTCTGGAGAAGTTCCTGCCAAACTTACGGAGCCTTCTCGATTATGTGGAAATGAAGAAGAATAATCCTGTCATCATCTGCGGAGACTTTAACGAAGACCTCCTTTCTCCTGGCAAAAAGACTATAAACGAGATGTTTCAATCCAACGGCTACACGCAACTGATCACAACAGCGACGACAGAAAAGGACACATTGTTGGATCAGATTTACGTCTCTCATCTCGACATCTGCATCCAGTCGGGTGTATTACAGACTTACCACAGTTATCACAATCCTGTATACTGCATTTTGCGCAAATGAGTTTCTGAGGTTGATGATAATAGTTTTTGTGGTTGGGACTTCTGTTTAATGCCAGTTTAGTTTAGCCAGCTACTAGGCAATATGTCAAAAAGTTGATGTTGAGCAACGCAGCAGCAGTGAGGATCAGTGGCAGGTTCAAAGAAGACGTGGGAGAGCGAGAGCAGCAAGTCCACAAGAATAGTGCAGCAAGTCCACAAGAATAGTGCAGCATCTTCAACGAGACAGCAGGAAGTGAGCGCAGCAGGAACAGTTAGTGAGTTCCACACTAACATGAAGACAGCAAGGTAAAGGCAGAACCATTAAGACGTCGTATATTTACTAAGATTTGATTTTAATATTTCAATACAGGTTTTGAAGTGTTAGAAGTAAAAAGTTTACCCTTAAATGTGTGTTCTGCAATCTTTACTGATAGAATGTTAAAAGTAGAAAAGGATGCACAAGAATAGTGCAACATCTTCAGCGAGACAGCAGGAAGTGAGAGCAGCAGGTTCAGTTAGTGAGTTCCACACTAACATGAAGACAGCAAGGTAAAGGCAGAAGCATTAAGATGCTGCTGTAGTATATTTACTAACATTTGTTCTTAATATTTCAATACAGGTTCTGAAATGTTAGAAGTAAAAAGTTTACATTTGTGTTCTGCAATCTTTACTGACTGTAGTAAATTCATTCCATCTTCTGTCATTAATGTCAGAGAAGATTTGGGAGAGCGAGAGCAGCAGATCCACAAAGGATGCACAAGAACAGTGTGGCATCTTCAGTGAGGCAGCAGGAAGTGAGAACCGCAGGGACAGTTAGTGAGAAACACACTAACATGAAGATAGCGACGTGAAGGGAGAAGCATTAAGACACTTGCAGTATATCTAGTAAGATTTTTATTTTTAATGTTTCACTTCAATATAGGTTTTGAAATGTTAGAAGTAGAAGTTTACCCTTAAATTTGTGTCCTGCAGTCTTTACTGACTGTAGTAAACACATTCCATCTTCTGTCATTAATGTTTGCCTTTTAAAGTTACAGGAGGAATTGGGATACAACAGCAAGAGCAGTACAAGATTCCTCAAGATACAATCTTAAGGTCAGTTGAACCATTTGATTTCAGTCAATGTACTACGTTATAGCGTCACCACATTTTCAGACAAATTTTAATCTAATTGTTTATTTTAATGTTTCAGTTCGAGTACAACAGCAAGAACAGGACAAGATTCCTCAAGATACAATCTTAAGCTAAGTTAAAGCATTTGATTTCAGGCAATGTACTACCTTATAGCGTCACCACATTTTCAGAAAAATGTTAATCTGTTTGTTTATTTTAATGTTTCAGTTCGAGTACAACAGCAAGAACAGGACAAGATTCCTCAAGATACAATCTTAAGCTAAGTTAAAGCATTTGATTTCAGTCAATGTACTACCTTATAGCGTCACCACATTTTCAGAAAAATGTTAATCTATTTGTTTATTTTAATGTTTCAGTTCGAGTACAACAGCAAGAACAGGACAAGATTCCTCAAGATACAATCTTAAGCTAAGTTAAAGCATTTGATTTCAGTCAATGTACTACCTTATAGTGTCACCACATTTTCAGAAAAATGTTAATCTCATTGTTGATTTTAATGTTTCAGCAACACTGAAGTAAGAACACCTTAGAGGACCTGCTGACAACAAGAGGAGCAGATGGCAGCGACTGAGGGTTCAAGAGTACTGCGATACCAATGAGGTAAAATAAAAAAGTGACAGTAAAACATTTATAATGCAAATTCTGTTTTACAGTGATTCTCAAAAATGGTTGATCACACATGTCTCTTTCCAGACCATTGTGTTTCATTAGTTTATTCTTGAAAATCACACCAATTCACATCACAAAACATTTAAGACATCTTGTTTATCTCCTCCAACACAGGATATCCTGCCTACTGTTGTGCCAGATCCAGCAGCTGGTCGAAGGGGGATGCCTCGAGTGAGCGCTGCCTGCTTCGACTGAGCCCTGCCTGTTGCATGTAAGCCCTGCCTGCTTGTTTTAATGTTTATAGACGATTTAGATATGTTTAATATCAATACCTGTCTTAATATAAAACTTTGGAATTGTCTCCCCAGCGACCCAGATGAGGAAGGGTTCCCTGCTGAGTCTGGTTCCTCTCAAGGTTTCTTCCTATTACCATCTCAGGGAGATTTTCCTTGCTACTGTCACCCTCGGCTTGCTCACCAGGGACAAACTGATCATTTCGATTCGTACACATTCACCTTCCATACGAACTTTAATTCTTTTGATTGTGTAAAGCTGACAATGACCGTCGTTAAAATACAAATAAAATGAAATTTAATTGAATACTGCTGTTAGGTTTTAGCTTAACTTAGAGTTTTTCTGTGTATTACACTAACACTGTTCACTATTATTGTACTATGTTTCTATATTATTGTATATTTGTCTTTATGTAATGTTATTCTGCTTTGTGAAAAGCAGTATGTAAATTAATTAGAATTGAACAATAAATTGTTTTAGTTCATGAAATTATTTGTTTGAATTTCAATGTATGTTTATATTTTATATGTGAAATAATTAATGATTAGTTCATAATGTTATGCTGGTTTTGTTATTTACTGTAAGATGACTTGTGATTTAAATAATGACTAATAAATTGTCAAATTGTTGCACAGACCCCTTTGTATATTTTGTCAAAAGATTTCAGGTAAACTTAAGAAAATATTGTCTTCTGATGACTATTGATAGGTGTGGATTAAAAAAAAAAGTATATTTGGGTCAAAGGAATCTGGCTAGGCAAGTTATAGCATGATGCTAGTATAATTAGCATGACGTTTAGCTGATTAGCATGTCGCTAGCATTAAGCTAACTATATTAGCATGTCGCCAACATGATGCTAGAGTGCTTATCATGTTGCTATCATTATGCTAAGAATATTAGCATGATGCTAACTATATTAGCATTTTGTGCTTAACATGTTTGTTGGTGGCATAGCGTCAGCTGATTAGCTTACCATGTTGCCGGCATGATGTGAACTTGCCACGTCAAGCACCACTCACATTTTCTTCAGGAAATGTACCTCTCTAGTTATCATATCTTCTTCTCCATAAAACATGTTAATGCTCAGTAGTACACATATATGGTTCTTTAATGTATTTGCATTGTACTAAAATGCATTCTTTTTCAATTACCATATACAGAATCCCAAATCACTATGGCCATTAAAAATACAACAAAAACAACACATTTTTTTTTAGTGCAGTATATAGGTCCGTGGCACAGCCTAAGCTTTTATCCTTAATGCTTTCTTTTCCCCTCACGTTACTTTTACTTTTATACTTTAAGTAGTTTTGAAACCAGTACTTTTACACTTTTACTTGAGTAAAAAGCTTGAGTTGATACTTCAACTTCTAAAGAAGTCTTTTTAAAACCCTAGTATCTATACTGTACTTCTACTCAAGTAATGAATGTGAATACTTTTGACACCACTGTGAGCTACCCCTGGCCCCATTGTCTTGGGTCTCCAGTATCGGTGAACACACATTGTGGAAATCTAAGGAAAAATCTCCTCCTTTAGATTTGTGTAGAAACCTGTGCTTACACATGATGTTCAGATATTCTTTCCTTTACAACATCATTAAAAAAAGGAGTTTATTTGAAAAGACCCTTGTTTGGGTGATTACTCTGCTCTACAAATGGCTTTTTTCAGTAATAACTGATCTATTGTTGATCTATTATAGTGTTAGTCACCATGATGTACTCATTGTGAATGTGTTTAATGAGATGAAAAATGTTAGTTAATACACTATATGTACAAAAGTATTTGGATAAAACCTGCCATTGACATTGTATTTAAATACATATGGGACATTGTTTTGATATTGTATCCATGCACAGTGGGAAGACGTTTCTTGTAGTTGTTTACCAGATTTGCTCACATCTTGGGATGCATTTTAATCCACTATTCTTTACAGATTTTCTCTAAATGTTTAAGGTTTGTTGCCTGTTGCTTGGCAACTCGAAGTTACAGCTCTCTCCGTGAATTTTCTATTGGATTAAGGTCTGAAGACTGGCAAGACCACTCCATGACCTTAATGTGCTTATTCTTGAGCCACTCCTTAGTTGCCTTGGCAGTATTGTTTGGGGTCATTTTCATGCTGGAATCATGCATCCACAACCCATCTTCAGGAAGTTCTCATCCAAAATTTTACAACACATGACCTCATCCATTGGCCGCTCAGTGCAGCAAAGTACCTTTAGCAGAGAAACAGCCCCAAAGCCTAATGTTTCCACCTCCGTGCTTGACTGTAGGGACTGTGGTGTTCTTAGTGACATAGTCAGCATTTTTCTTCCTGCGGAGAAAGTCGAGTTGATGACAAAGAGCTCAATTTTTGTCTCATCTGACCACAGCAGTTTATCCCAATCTTTCTCTGTTCATTGGCGAACCTCAGATGGGTCTGTACATGTGTCTTCTTGAGGAGGGGAAGCCTTGCTGCGCTGAAGGATTTCAGTCCATGCAGGCGTGTTGTGTTACCAATGGTTTGTTTGGTGACTGACCTCCCAACTGCCTTCACAAGATCATTCACAAGCTCCTCCCGTGTAGTCCTGGGCTGGTCCCTCATTATTCTCATGATCATTCTTACTCCATGAGGTGAAATCTTGCATATACTGTAGGGCCATTAATTGTTACTTTGTATTTTTTCCATTTGTAAATAATCGCTCCAGCAGTCGTCTCCTTCTCATCAAGCTTCTAGCTGATGGTCTTGTAGCCCATTCCAGCCTTGTGCAGGTCTAAAATCTTGTTCCTGACCTACCATGACAGCTCTTTGGTCTTTCCGATGGTGGTGAGGTTTGAATGGAAGATAGAGATTTTGTGGACAGGTGACTTTTATACACATACCACACTGTTGTTAGGAGCACCTTCTTCAATTAATATGTGTACCACAAGAGCACCTAACCAGTCTGTGACACTTTTTTGGAATTGTGCCGTAGGTTGAATGATTCATGTTAAAAGATTGAGCAATGTCTGCCATCTTTTCCCCTCGCTCCAGTCTCTCAGTTATTTAAAATTTTGTCTCCATCATTATTGCTTGAAGTACCAGCTTAATTGCTGCTGCTTTTACTCTTGCACATGACAGTTTACACGGACACTTGTTTGTATCAAAAGTTTATAACTCTAATGTTCATATGTAGGGGACTTACTGTAGGCATAAGACATGTCTTGTGTAAAGAACTGATTGGTTTATGCACAAAATGAAGTTACCCACGGCACGATTCCAAAAAACACTACACTGTAATAGCCAATTTCGTTAGCAGTAGTGTTGCAATGTACAATGTTAACCATTTAAACCTACTGTTTTATAACAACGCTACGTAGCTAACTTTAGCTAACTAGCTTGATAATACAGATAAACTTTTTTTTTTTACCATTACCAATTTACCATTATTTGGGGACAAATAAGGGGAATTTTATGATTGGCAAAAAAAAAGCACTTCTGCAAAGGCGTGGTGGAGAGTAGCTTATTTTCTTTTAAAGCCAAATAACGGAAGTGAGAGACAGGGACATTCAGCTATCACATATTGCTTTCACAGCAGTGTAAAGTAAAAAAATATATATCATTAGTCTAATTACAGTTAGACTTATTGTATTAACTTATAAACCATGTGCAAGTGAATCACTAAAATTCACAGAGAAATAAAATGACGAGTAGCAGCAGTTGTCAAGGCAGCACAGTGGCTTATTGGTTAGCACTCTCGTCTTGCACCTCCAGGGTCGAGGGTCCGATTCCCGTCTCTGTGCCATCTGCATGGAGTTTGCGTGCTTGGTGGGTTTCCTCAGTGTACTCCAGTTTCCTTCCACAGTAAAAGACATGCAGATTAGGCTAATTGGTGTTCCCAAATTGCCTGTAGTGTGTGTGTGTGTGTGTGTGTGTGTGTGTGTGTGTGTGTGTCCTGTGATGAATTGGCACCCCTACAAGTCTCTTGTATAGGCTCCACCCCCCATGACCCTGAATACAGGATGCTGTATAGACGATAAGAGTGAGAGGGACAAGTATTTTTACTTCACAAATATGTTTACAGATAAGTTATTATCTATACAATTGTCATTTATACATTTATTTGTATGTTTATGGATCTTGTAGCAGGCCTATTTTTTCCCCTAATGCTTTTCACATCAATTTGTGCAAATCATTACATTTGTGGCACTCTTGCTACTTATTTGTAAATTATGCAACAGAATGGCGCACGTAGCGAGGGAACGCTGCTGAATAATTTAGCAGCTAATTGGAGAAATCAGAGCTACTCTACAGCTCGACTTGTTTTGCTTTTCATTGTAAATATATAATTTATAATAAATGGTTAGATGGACATTGCAAAATACTGATTTCTTTGATTACATAACAAAGCAGCAAAAGCCAGCATGTGTGTGTAAATGTGTGTGTACTTGATTACACTGTCAGTAGTGTGCTTAGGCAGACAGAAAAAGATCCTCTTGTAAAACCATGACTGTGAAGTCTGTAGTTAACAATCCATCGATCCTTAATGATGCGAGAAAGCGTTAAAGTGAAATAGAAGAATGGAGGTGTACATCGCTGATACGGTCTGAAATGACAGTGGAAACATTTTCACCATCCAGATGTAGTGTGAGAGTAACACCTTATAGACAGTAATGTAATTAGAATAACTGTGGTTAAAAGATAACAAATAATCGCATTAATTCTTAATATCATAAATAATTCTCTAACCCTATAATAAAATATACTGTTTGTATGGAAGAAGCCGCTGTAAAAGAAAGACATTTGCAGATTCATGGCAGAAACCTGAGCAGCCATTTGACTTATGCTGTTTATATTGATGAGATTAAAAAAAAAGGCAGTTTGTAACTAGGAACCACAAAAGCACGTCATCCATCCTCAGATTTTCAGCTTCACCTCTGAATGTTAAAAGCTTGGACACTACAGACTCTTTCCATGAAGATTGTGTGAATATCTGCTTACAGATAACTTCACTATATTATTAATTATACACTTTTCTTTTTTTAATAATTGGCAACAACACCAAAACACAGTACTGGTGCTGATTTAGTATTTTTATGTTATACATATAATATAGAAAATGTGTGTGGCCAAAGAAGCTACTTCTGAAGTTTATGCACCATGGAAGTGCCAGGTCTTGCTTCTCTAAAAATGTCAAGTATCTAACTTTAGCTGTTTTGGAGTGATGATTTTATACAGTAGGTGGACAACCAGACTGCTCATTACCGTCGCACTCACCGCCGTGGAAACGCGGCAGCGGCCAAAATAAACCAGGAGCATTTCAAAATAATTCGTGAAATGACCGCCAGGTGGCGCAAATTGACATTTTCCGTCGTATCGGTTTTTAAATATATTCAGAGCTTAAGTCATAATAAAGTCAAAACAATATGTTGTAGCGAAGAAATACTACAATTATGATAATTTACACATCCAACAAACATGTAAAACTATAAATATAAAAAATATGAGTTAGAAAACATTGGTTTTATTTTGTTTAGACAGACTCTCTGTTTTTATCTGTTTAGTGTTATTATTAAAGAAAACAGCGCAAACAACAGCACTAGGGCTTTCAAAAAAATTATTTCGACAATACTTACAGTTGTTAGAGTTTAAGACATCAAGATTTAAATATAGAAATAACTAAAACAAATAGAGCAAACTTCCAGAATAGATAATAAAAAAATAAATCAATAAAAAAGATGTACGCAGTATAATCGGGGCCTCTCATTACATTATATTTTGGTTCAGTGCCAGACGAAGTGCGAGCAAATATTGTCTTACATTTGTGAATAAAATATCATTGTTTTATTCAGAGATTTACAGTATTTGTGCAAAATAATAGTTATGCAATATAATTACAGGCTCTGGATTCGTTTTTCGTTTGCAGTATAAAACCAAAATACATCTTACTATTTTTGAGAGATTCGTCGTAAAAAGAAAACTGTTTTTTTTTCAGATATTTGTCTGTACAAAATAATATTTATGCAATATAATCACGGACTCTTGATTCGTTATTCGTTTGCAATATAAACCAAAATACATTAACCATATAATATAAACCAAAATATAAACCAAAATACATTAACCATATAATACACCTACAGTATACACTCGGAGAAACTAGAATGAGCAAGAATGAGATTTTTCTTACCATAACATGTAGTGTTATTAATCACTCTACACTGTTTTTAATTACTTTTAATTTTATTTATAAATAAACAAACCAAATAAAATTATTCCATGTGTATTTACCCTTTGTAAAATAGCATTAAAAATGATGGGTCGTGTATCGAGCGATTAAAAACAATACAAGGCACGTTATGATAAGGAACCTTTCTAAAGTACAGTATCTCTTCCATTTCAGTGATTAAAAAATGGTAAAAATGTCAATTTTGGAATCCACAGACGCTCAAACAGCAAAAGAACATGATAATAATAATCAAAATAATATTATTATTCTTTTTGCTTTTTATGTCCACCATTTAATAATGATTTAATTATCAATAATTAAAGCTGCTCACATCGCGCGCTTTCACTTTAAAAATGCAGTGTTTAATCAGCAAGTATATGTCGCCTCTCTTTATGATTGATAAATATTCTGACTGAAACAAATCTGCTCGTGTCGGATTGTTCATTTTTTATGAAAGAGGAGGGGAAACGTTTGCATGATCCTGCGTGTGCGCCTTTAACTTTGATCTAAAGTCAGATGAACGCGCGCGCCGATATGAGAGATTAGATCTTTCAGCACGCCGATGTCAGTCCCTATAGCAAGGAGCATTTACTTACATCTAAACTGAGTCATTTACATAAATCACTGATCACATTTAAACAATTTATTCATACAGATGTACATGTTTTATAGGTTTGTTACTGAAGAACTGTGGCAGCGGGCAAACCTAAAAATAAACGCAGGATTATTATTTTTTTTTATAGTTTTATATAAATAAAAAATGCTTTTATAAATGTGGGCTGTTATCTACAGTACTTCAGTACTTATATTTCACGTCTGTGAGGCGAGTATACACGGAGTTTGGGTTCATTTTCTGACGCGCTCAAGTTCACCGAAAACAATACAGAACCCCGTTTAGTGTAATTTATTTCATTTAATAAATCTACTACAAATTTAAAGAACACAAAATATAAGATGACACAAGACCCTGGATTAGTTTTTCATTTGCAGTATAAAACCAAAATACATCTTACTATTTTTGAGAGATTTGTTTTAAAAAAAATCTAAAAAATAAATAAATAAAAATTCAGATATTTGTCTGTACAAAATAATATTTATGCAATATAATCACAGGCTCTTGATTCGTTATTCGTTTGCAATATAAACCAAAATACATTAACCATATAATATAAACCAAAATATAAACCAAAATATTTAATTTGCTGTATTAAATATTTATGCCGTCTCATCAAACTCACAACTCACTCCGAAGAGCATCCTTCTCTGCCTTGCAAACTCCCAACTCACTTGAAATTTAATATCGTATATAATATTTAATATTGGCATAATATCCCTGCCCCAATTCTAACAGCTGTACAGTATGAATTGAAATAATAAGTCAGATGAACGCGCGCGCCGATATGAGAGATTAGATCTTTCAGCACGCCGATGTCAGTCACTACAGTAGCAAGGAGCATTTACTGATCACATTTAAACAATTTATTCATACAGATGTACATGTTTTATAGGTTTGTTACTGAAGAACTATGGCAGCGGGCACACCTAAAAATAAACGCAGGATTATTTTTTTATATAGTTTTATATAAATAAAAAATGCTTTTATAAATGTGGGCTACTGTTATCTACTTCAAATATTTGTTAAACAGGCTGGAAACTCACTCTGACCATTTTAATAATTCATTGATAAGTTAGTGATTCCTTTGGTTATGGCTGTGCTGATCATGTCATCTCGTCGTCAGTGAGCGCGCCTATACAGTAATTCACTTCTCATACGAAGTACATAATCTAATATTTTTTTTTCATTAGTTTATATTAAAGCAGATATTTCTCTTTCTATAAGTATATATTTTTCACGTCTGTGCGGCGAGTATACACGGAGTTTGGGTTCATTTTCTGACGCGCTCAAGTTCACCAAAATCAATACAGAACCCCGTTTACTTTATTTATTTAATAAAATCATGAAGTTTTTTCGTCATTGTGTGTGCACCTAAATAAAAGTAGAGTCTTATAAAAGCTACAAATTTAAAGAACACAAAATATAAGATGACACAAGACCCTACAGGTGTAGCCTTTCTACTGTAATTAAACAGTTTACAATGTTTACGTTGCTTAAATTCGATCCTAAAAAACTGAATTTAATTTTAATTATAAATTTGTACTGTAATGTTCCTACTGTGATTATGAATTCGTTTATTTACAATGTTTCACTTTATTTTATCTGCAACGACGTGCAGCTGTGGACGACCTGCGCCTCATTAAGCCTGGAGAGAACGAACTGATGCCTGAGGCGTCAGTCTATAGTTATATAGCGCCACTCAGCGGTAAAAGCCAGCAAGCACACAAACCCAAATGCTGACGCCATACGCTGCGACGGTAGAAGTCGCATACTGCCTGTGCACCCACTGTATGTGCCTCAAAAATGGTCATTTTTCAGCGTTATACTGGCTGTTTTAGTTGCCGTGGCCGCAAACGGGCAGGCATAGGCGCAAAGGGATGTTTAACCAAATAAGTCTTTTTTTTTTTAATTAAACATAAAACATGAACATTGAAGAAACAAAACCAACAAAGGAACTAACCACAAACTCAACTATAACCAGGCCCTAGGACATGACACACAGGACTGATACTCTATGGCAAAACACAGGCTCTATGGCTTAACATACAGTGCATACAAGCTAGGCATGGAGCTGACACGGGACAAGACAAGCACAGAGGGACACAGAGACGAGGGACTCAGACTGGACACTAGAGGCACGGACTAGGGACACAGACTAGGGACTAGGGACATGGCAATCAGCTAAGCACGGTTGTTAACTAAACATGATGACTAGCTACGCATGGCAATTAGCTACACGTTCACTTAGCTAAACATGTACCTAGCCCAAGAGACCTACCAATAGCTAAATATACTAGTATAACACAAATGGGGAAATACACTCAACAATACTTACCCAACACAAAACACTTCACGACACCGAATCAACTCCACACATACACACTGAAATTCAACGGACATATAACAATTACTACACTTGAGCCTCTTTTAACCAACATTGAACAGAACGTAAATATAAATGAAAATACAAAGTATACAAAACAAAACACCCACTTACATGACAGTGATTATCAGAGGTGGAAAGTAATGAATTACATTTACTCGCGTTACTGTAATTGAGTAGTTTTTTTGTGTATTTCTACTTTTTAAAGTAGTTTTTAAAATCTGTAATTTTACTTTTACTTAAGTACGTTTAGTTTGAAGTATTGTAATTCGCTACATTTTAAATAATTTTCGCTACTGAGTAAAAAATAAATGAATGAAAATGATAAAATAATAAAAATATTATACTTGCGTGTGTGTATCATGTCCTGGTCGCGCGCCGCTCCAGACTCCACTCCAGGTTTTCTGACATCGGCATCACCTGACCTTCCACACGGTCGCTTCCGCCCTGAGTGACGTCATCGACTAGCGCGACCATATATAAACCGGAGAGAGACGCGGGAAAGAGGAAAGATTGTGATTTTGGCGTTTTGATATTTGGTTGTGTATTCTGGTTTTGACTTTTTGCCTCCAATTGACTTTGATTATTGCTTTGTCCCTTTGGTTTGGTTGGTCTTTGTATATATTTGTAGATAATTTCACTGTTTTTGGTTTAGGGAGTCCGGGAAGGTACCTGTATTTTTGTTTGTGTGTTTTGTTTTGCAGGTAATTTAGCTACTAAATATAAATACCATTTTGTTTATTATTTTGTCCTGGGTCCATCCTGAATCTGATCCTCCTCCTCCTGTTGTGTGTGTGTGTGTATTTTTTTTTTTGTATATACAAACCTCATTATTTCATCAGTTAATGATTGGATCTAGTTCTTTCTGCCATATACCACCATTTCCATACAGTTTAAAATAGAACCCTGAACCATTCTTTTGCTGTATGACCCTAGACTGGGACGTAACACCATATTTAAGTGACCACTTTGATTTTCAAGCACAAGAAAGACAACAGCTTTATTATGTAAAGGTGTTCCTTCAGTTAAAAACAACTAGGTTGAGATTTACATCTGCTCATCTTTTTTGAACTACGCTAGAATGCCTCATCCCACCCCCCCCCCCCCCCACACCCCCGCTGTTAAAAAAATTAAAATAAAAAAGTAACTCGGTAACTTTTACTCTGAATAAATTTTTTAATGAGCTACTTTTTACTTTTACTTGAGTAGATTTTTATAATGGTAACTTTACTTGTACTTAAGTAAAATTTCACTGAAGTAACAGTACTTGTACTTGAGTACAAAATTTTATTACTCTTTCCACCTCTGGTGATTATGAACCAACAATGCTCGACCCAGTTTCCCAGGCTAACCAGTTGATCTGCTCCCGCATCACTTGACCGAGGTGCCTTCTGGGAGTCTACAAACCAACAGTTTGTACAAAAACAACAGTTCCCTCTAGTGGCAAACCCTTACAGTATTGTTAATTTGATTGATGTTAAATAGATTTTTGGTAAAACTTTAAAACAGAAGAAAGTCTCTAGTGTCCGTAACCATGTCAAATTCATGTTGCAATCTCAACAATTTTTCACGTTTCAGGTTTGTCTTCTCATGTAAAATTTAAATTGGCCAAGTTTCATCTGAATCACAGTTAAGATCATTGAAAGACTTAAATTTAAAAAAGTTATGGACACTACAAACATAAAAGAGCACGAAATTGTATTTAGCCAATGGGTTTCTTATTTTATCTCATAAAAAATATTAATGTGTAGCATATTTACAAAAACGAAGCATAGATCAGGAGATTAAAAGCATTAAGTATGATGAGCTATATGATCCTATCTGAAAATTAACTTTTTCACTTGGGTAACCCACTCTTTAGCACAGATACCATGTTTTGGCCAAATCTTTTTAATGCTCTGTTTCTTACCAGTTTCAGAACATATGGAACATCTGGGCTGTTACTACAGTGGTGTGAAAAACTATTTGCCCCCTTCCTGATTTCTTATTCTTTTGCATGTTTGTCACACTTAAATGTTTCTGCTCATCAAACACATTTAACTATTAGTCAAAGATAACATAATTGAACACAAAATGCAGTTTTTAAATGAAGGTTTACGTTATTAAGGGAGAAAAAAAACTCCAAATCTACATGGCCCTGTGTGAAAAAGTGATTGCCCCCCTTGTTAAAAAATAACTTAACTGTGGTTTATCACACCTGAGTTCAATTTCTGTAGTCACCCCCAGGCCTGATTACTGCCACACCTGTTTCAATCAAGAAATCACTTAAATAGGAGCTACCTGACACAGAGAAGTAGACCAAAAGGACCTCAAAAGCTAGACATCATGCCAAGATCCAAAGAAATTCAGGAACAAATGAGAACAAAAGTAATTGAGATCTATCAGTCTGGTAAAGGTTATAAAGCCGTTTCTAAAGCTTTGGGACTCCAGCGAACCACAGTGAGAGCCATTATCCACAAATGGCAAAAACATGGAACAGTGGTGAACCTTCCCAGGAGTGGCCGGCCGACCAAAATTACCCCAAGAGCGCAGAGACGACTCATCCGAGAGGCCACAAAAGACCCCAGGACAACATCTAAAGAACTGCAGGCCTCACTTGCCTCAATTAAGGTCAGTGTTCACGACTCTACCATAAGAAAGAGACTGGGCAAAAACGGCCTGCATGGCAGATTTCCAAGGCGCCAACACTTTTAAGCAAAAAGAACATTAAGGCTCGTCTCAATTTTGCTAAAAAACATCTCAATGATTGCCAAGACTTTTGGGAAAATACCTTGTGGACCGACGAGACAAAAGTTGAACTTTTTGGAAGGTGCGTGTCCCGTTACATCTGGCGTAAAAGTAACACAGCATTTCAGAAAAAGAACATCATACCAACAGTAAAATATGGTGGTGGTAGTGTGATGGTCTGGGGTTGTTTTGCTGCTTCAGGACCTGGAAGGCTTGCTGTGATAGATGGAACCATGAATTCTACTGTCTACCAAAAAATCCTGAAGGAGAATGTCCGGCCATCTGTTCGTCAACTCAAGCTGAAGCGATCTTGGGTGCTGCAGCAGGACAATGACCCAAAACACACCAGCAAATCCACCTCTGAATGGCTGAAGAAAAACAAAATGAAGACTTTGGAGTGGCCTAGTCAAAGTCCTGACCTGAATCCTATTGAGATGTTGTGGCATGACCTTAAAAAGGCGGTTCATGCTAGAAAACCCTCAAATAAAGCTGAATTACAACAATTCTGCAAAGATGAGTGGGCCAAAATTCCTCCAGAGCGCTGTAAAAGACTCGTTGCAAGTTATCGCAAACGCTTGATTGCAGTTATTGCTGCTAAGGGTGGCCCAACCAGTTATTAGGTTCAGGGGGCAATTACTTTTTCACACAGGGCCATGTAGGTTTGGATTTTTTTTCTCCCTAAATAATAAAACCCCTCATTTAAAAACTGCATTTTGTGTTTACTTGTGTTATCTTTGACTAATAGTTAAATGTGTTTGATGATCAGAAACATTTTGTGTGACAAACATGCAAAAGAATAAGAAATCAGGAGGGGGCAAATAGTTTTTCACACCACTGTATAGAAACGAGAGCATATTAGAAGTAGCATTACCTTTTGACCAATCAAACTTGAGAGTTCAACGGTGCTGTGGAACAACTTTTAGCTAATTAGTGTGAATCCCTCAGGAGATAATTACTAGTTGTTTAATTATTGTTGGACCAATATGTAACCGACTGCTGATCGAGCAGGTTGAGGATTTAAAATGGGTTGACGAAACTTTGGCTTTCTCTAGATGTGGATGGAAAAGGAACAGCATGAGGATCAGCTAGAGCTATATTTTACATGATCCAAATAAAGTGTGAATGCTGTCTTTCTGAGAGTATTTACACTCCCATGAACAAATAAATGCCAAAAAATGAAGCATGTCCTTTCTAGACATTTATTAGAACTCTCTAGTGACTGTGTGTTAAATGATCTTAGAAATAAGTCCAGATGTTCTTGTTCTGTGATTCCTGAGGGAATCATAATAGGATTATTTTGTGTATTCTGTCCCACACTGTCTCCAGAAGCTAGACTGGAATGAGCGAGTGTGTAATTTTAATGGTACAGGAGAAGTCAGATATCTGATGGAGTTAGAGTTATCATTAGGAGGTATTTCCTTATATCAGTTCGGTATTCTGCGGTGTGTTATGGTGACCTTCAAATAATGAGTTTGTTCTGAGTGAAGTTGTGACTTTGCTTTGACATTCACCGAAGCTGCACTGATATGCATACTGAACTTCATGCTTAAAGGACTTGAGATCCTATCTGTATTGTCTTCTGGAGTAGAAAATGTTACATCATTTCAGTCCACTGTCTCAACACCCAAAATTGTCATCACATTAATCCTGTGTGTGTGTGTGTGTGTGTGTGTGTGTGTGCGTGCTTAGTAAAGTGTGTGCTGTTGATTCTACCTTCATCCTTTTCTGGCTGCAGCATTACTAAATGAAAAACAGTAAATCAATAAACAAATGTCTCTTCTATACGGCACGGCAAACTCTGTGTACCTGTACCTGCTCATGACATCAACTCATAATCATCATTTTTGATATATAACTTTCTCACTCTATAGAACTAACTGCATCCATAATGAGCCACAATGTTAGACTTTTATTAACTTTGATAAAAGTCTTGGAGTATTATTAACAGAAATGGAGAATTATGTTTTAGGATAAGGTCAATATTTGTTATTTTAGTAGATATTGTCACAAATCATAATATTTGCAGCAATACGAGATGTAGATTTAGATCCCTGATGAGTGAGTCAGAGGTGACAGCGGTGGGAAAACTGGAAAAGACCCAAAAGACTCAATAGTGAACCTTTATGGTGGCCCCAGATAGTGATTATTCCTCTGTACACTGCGATGATGAACAGTACTGCATGTGAGTGGTGAGTCTTTATGATTACTGCAGCACTTCTTATAATCTTTTATAGATTTAACCTTTTTAAGAGATTAAATTTGATTTTTGTACAGTGGTGCCTCGGCCCGACCTTGCAAATTTTAATTAAATTAGAATTTTTAGTGTTTCCGGCATACGTGTGACCGAGCACTCACTTCTGTAGCAGATCAAAACTTGTTTGCGTCAGTGGAAAGCCAAGCGACGGGAGTTAACTTTTTTTTGTGCAAAATTTAGTGAAGACATAGCATCATGGGTCCCAAGAATGTTAGCAAGGACGGTAGCAAGAAGAAAAGGGAGCCGCTTTCAGTTTGGTTTTAAGAATCCGGTGCCAAGAGACATCAATAATTAATTCATGTACATGTCTTACCTTATGTTTTGATATTTTATATGCAAAAATATGATTATAGTGTTGGAAATTGATAAAAGTGGTAATATTTTTGGGTAGCCGGCAGGGTTTGACATTGGCACCCGCCCACCCGCCAAATGCGGGTAAAATTCGGCTGTGGTGGGTAATAACTTTAGTCTCATTAGCCACTTTGGCGGGTAGTTTATTCTTTGGTATGACAATATATTTTTGTTGGTAGTTTTCTCTAAAGTCATCCGATATAATAAACGCATTGCAACGTAATATTACGCGCATAAAACGCGCGTGAATGTAATGCCTCTCTCTACACATGTTCACACATGCATTGCGCGCACACACACACACACACACACACACTAGTGATGAGCGGGTCGGTATTGTTCCAACCCGCAGGTCCCGCTCTTATGAAATTATTTGGCCCGCCCCGCATCACTGTATGTTGAATGATAGAAAATTCATCAATTGATTGAATGACCTCACACTATAAAGAGTCAACACTACAAGGTAGACCAGAGTCCATTGTCCTAACTCAGAATTTTGATATAATAATACATAATGAATAATAATACCTGATAATAGTACACAACACACTAAAATGATAAATGTTCTGAGTTGCTCTATTATTAATATCAGAATGAGTTCAGTTGGACTGAATCTGTTATTTTTCAATTTCATGTGGTAAGAGGCTTGAATTATTTATTTATTCCTTACGTACAAGTTTTTATTTTATTTCTTAAGGTCACTGGCGGTCGTATAAGCATTTCACTGCATTTCGTACTGTGTATGACTGTGTACTGTATGTGACAAATAAAATTTGAATTTGAGGTTACGTCACGTGACAAGTCACGAAAGCGGCAAGCAGCTACCGCCGGCAGTCACAACAAAAACATAAAAATAAAAGTGAAGATGGAAGACGAGGTGCGGAAGAAATTTCAGCACTTTCAGGCTGAAATAAAGGCTGTCTATTTAATGGTCGCGGGTGCGGGGCGGGGCGGGTTGTAAAAATAGATGCAGTGGTCTGGGGCGGGCCAAATAATTTCAAAAAAGCGGGACCCGCGGATTGGAAAGATCCTCGACCCGCGCATCACTAATCCCTAGCACATGAAGTGCCCTCTCACAACAATGTCAGAAAATCTGAATGTGGGGTGACCGTCGTCAAACGTCCCAGTTTACCTCACATACACTCAGCTCACATGCCTACTGTTTATCACCCTGCACTGTCTTTTTAAATCTAAGTAAAATAAGTTTTTTTGCTAGTAATGATTTATGATTAGTAATTATACTTGTAGTTGTACAGTTTAAAGAATGAGTTTCACATTTTATAGCCAACATTATTATGTTTTATAGGACATTTTACATCCATCAGCCATTTCCCCTGACATTAATGATATTTAAACTATAAAAAACAAATTTTGTTTTTCTTGAAAATCTAAGCGGAGGGCTAATTGGACCCAGTTGTATACTTTAATCATTTAAATGTAAGAGGAGTTGCCCTTATATTGCAAAGAGAGAAGTGACACTGACACCAGGTTCAGAATCGGTTCTCTAGGTAATTGTAAATCGCTTTTCTTTCTTTCTTTCTTTCTTTCTTTCTTTCTTTCTTTCTTTCTTTTGTGGCACTGTTACTTGCTGAAAGTTACTTAATGATGCTAAATGATTGTAATTGATTAGCCTATAGTAGTGATGCATTGCAGGGATTGTGTCTATATAATTAACCTCCTGTAATTGTTGCTTCTGCCTTGATTAATTCTTTATAAAAATGAGCATTTAATTACATACTTTACTGACATGATTAATGTTTGACCCGAGGGCAAAAATGTAATTTTGCACTGATTTGAAATAAACATGCAGGGAAGAGTGTGACGAGGGACATGAAGGACATGGGGGTAGGGAAGACGGGGGTGGGGTGTATGGGGGTGTATGGTGGTGTATGGGGGTGTTATTGGGAATGAGGAACAAGTTCTGTGTTTGTAGTAACTTTGTATGAGGAAATGAATTGTACAGAGGCAGTAAAGCGATATTGAATCTTAAGCTTTAAGAGTATTATAGATGCATCATGACAGGCTGCAGAGTAACGCGGTTTTTATATTACTTCAGGTTAGAGACATTTAGCCATATGGGCTTCGTAAGGACGTCACATTGTACTGGAATGATGCATTCTTTGTGCTTTTTAATGTAAATGTACCTCAGTGCTACTACAAAAGAGCTTTAGGTTTCTGTGGTGACAAAAAACATACAGACAGGTTGACTCTTTATTTATAGTTAATTTCTCAATATTCTATGAACATGCAGTTTGTAAAGGAACAAAACCAATTTTCAGAATAATATATACAGTAAATGAAAAAAACTAACAAAGATAAACCAATCTCAGATTATCCACCCATAAAGGTAATTCAAGTTTGTCTTTTTGACCTTTCTGCAAAAACAAATAGTATACATAAAATCAGCCATAACATTAAAACCTGCCCAATATTGTCTAAATTCCCCTTGTGCCTCAGACCTGTTCAGTCCAGCACATCCCACAGATGCTGGATCAGATTAAGATCTGGGGAATTTGATGGCCAATTCAATAACTTTAGTTTAAACATTTTGTTTAACACCAGCAATGGAGAAGTATATTTTAGGGAAAGTCTTAGGCACCATATTATATGCTGTACCAATTTTGTTATATATGTTTATCATAATTATGTACAAAATCATTCAGTATTTCTATATATAACTTAAAAATTTATAAATAAATAACATATTACAGGAGAATATATGCATGGCTTTAAAGAAAAAAATATATATAGTACAAGACAGACCAGACCAGGATCGAGTGTGACAAAGTTACCAGAAGAACACATATTCTCCAGCAAGCTCAGTAAAACCTAACAACTACTGTATTTTCGTAAAAATTGCACAAAACTGTGTCTAAAACTCCTGATTTTAATCTTTGAGTTTTAATTTCAAATATATGACTGTTTATTTTATTTCTCTTTATTGCTCTTTATAGAAGTTTCTTTTATGCAGAAATGTTTTCAAAAGCATCTTTTGCTTATGCCATATATTTGTATGTGCCCAATATGTTTTGTATGTGACTTTTGCACAGTACTTCAAGTAAAACAGCTGTTAGGTTTTACTGAGCTTATGTACACTACTGTTCAAAAGTTTTAGGTCACTTTCTAACTCCATGATGGTTCCTGATGTTTATTTCTTTCTACATTGTAAATCTGAAGGCGTCCAGAAACTGCATGAATCTCCTTTGAACAGTTGATATTGAGATGTTTCTGCTACTTCTGCTCTGTAAAGACTTCATAACGCCTCTAATCTGAGCTGCTGTTAATTGGTCATTTTTCAGGCTGATAACTCTAAATGAACTTCTCGTCTGCAGCAGAGGGAGGTTTTGGTCTCGTCCTCCTGGGACGGCCTTCATGAGAGACAGTTTCATTATGGTGCTGGACGGATTTTGCAAATGCACTTGACACAATACTGTTCTTGCAGGAACTATTACAGAAAGGCCGACCTCTGTGTCTTACAATAACAACTAACTGGTGTTTTTCTTGTTGTTACGTAATTACCTAATTCCATATGTGTTATTTTATAGTTTTGAAATCCCCAGTATTGTTTAACTTTTTGGAAGGTGCGTGTCCCGTTACATCTGGCGTAAAAGTAACACAGCATTTCAGAAAAAGAACATCATACCAACAGTAAAATATGGTGGTGGTAGTGTGATGGTCTGGGGTTGTTTTGCTGAAGTAGAAAATAAATCACTAAACAAAAACAGTATATATATATATATATATATATATATATATATATATATATATATATATATATATAAAATCGTTACAAATTGTAGTATTTGCAGCAATACAACATGTAGATTGCTGACAGCGGTGGGAAGAATCCCTCAGTGAGACAGCATGGGGAACAAACCTGGAAAAGAACCAAAAGACTTAATAGTGCACCTTTATGGTGACCCCAGATAGTGATTATTCCTCTACATCTGTACACTGCAATGATGAACAGTACTGCATGTGAGTGGTGAGTTTTTATGATTATTGCAGCAGTTCTTATAATCTTTTTTAGACTTAACCTTTTTAAGAGGCTGAAATGAGTTCTTAGTATACAACAGTATATATCTGAGTGTATCTCCAAATTAATGGTGAACTTGAGCATTAATTGTTTTTGGGAATTGGAAAACTTTAGCATTCCTGAGCAATTCAGCATGGGCTCCCTGCACAGCTACACATCACCAAATCTAGTGCATCTCCACTGGGTGCATCACACCTTTCTATTAGAGAAAGTATTAACTTAAAAAAAAAAAAAAAAGTATGCTCCAGTTGTTCTTCTGTAAGATCAGACTAGCCAGGCCAGCCTGCCTACGAATTTACACGACTGTCTACCATTAACCTTTGAAGTTCATGCTACACCTCACAATTTGCTGTAAATTTCATGACTGCAATTTGTCCCGAGCCACAAAGAGCCGTGGTGAACTTTAATAAACCTTCTGATCTCTGTAGGGTTTCCATAGTCTCAAAATCACAGCGTTTCATCAACAATTTTGTGAGAAACATAAAAAAAAATATATGCATGAGAAGATAACGTTATGACTTCACGGGAATGCCTGTCCCGACCCGTTTCTGTTAGTCTAGCTAATCAGAGGGAACTGGCCTACAAAAAGCAGACCGACTTATATGCACTAATGTTACGATATTTTGCAATATATTGCTTAGTTTGAAATTAAATTAAATACTGTATTGAAAATCTGCACTATGAGCGTCGCCAGAGGTGTCAAGTAATGAAGTACAAATACTTCATTACCTTACTTAAGTAGAAATTTTGGGTATCTATACTTTACTGGAGTAATTATTTTTCAGCCGACTTTTTTCTTCTACTCCTTACATTTTCACGCAATTATCTGTACTTTCTACTCCTTACATTTTAAAAATAGCCTCGTTACTTCTATTTTATGTCAGCATGTCATAAAAAAAAAATTGCGCCATCAGGGGTCTGTTCTTCGTACGTCGCTAACTCAGTTAGCTGGATTTGATTGTTGTGGATTTGTCCTGATCTTGGATTGTTTCGTTCTTCGATGCGCTTCTCTCATTTGCTGTCATAGCAACATGTCCGTAAGCTTGAACCTGCTCGGTAGCAGGTTTATTTCATGTAAACAGGATTTAGGCTGCGCTCCTGCCGGGTTATGATTGGTTGAAATGGAGAGGTCACATCTGATTGGTTAAAGAACACGACTGACGCGGACTGACTCACGTGGGAAAAGAAAAGTATCTTGCATATATACACACACATAATCGCTATCAAATATTATATTAGAACATAAATTCATAGGTTTATTATTATCAAATATGATATTACTGTTATAATGAAGCCTAGGCATGAGACAGCCGTCAAGACCATTAATACAAATGGTCTTGTATCATTGTATAATGTTTATTTTGTAACATTTATTTTTCAGGGGTTTGTCGTGAATAAATATGCAAATATGCAAATAAATATTTAGAAAAAAAAAAAATTTATAATGAAAAATTGGGCAAACCTAATTTTATTATAAAATAAATAATATAAAAGTATATAAGTATTAGAAAAATAATTATTCATATCTCTCTCTCTCTCTCTCTATATATATATACAGTGGTGTGAAAAACTATTTGCCCCCTTCCTGATTTCTTATTCTTTTGCATGTTTGTCACACTTAAATGTTTCTGCTCATCAAAAACCGTTAACTATTAGTCAAAGGTAACATAATTGAACACAAAATGCAGTTTTTAAATGAAGGTTTACGTTATTAAGGGAGAAAAAAATCTCCAAATCTACATGGCCCTGTGTGAAAAAGTGATTGCCCCCCTTGTTAAAAAATAACTTACCTGTGGTTTATCACACCTGAGTTCAATTTCTGTAGTCACCCCCAGGCCTGATTACTGCCACACCTGTTTCAATCAAGAAATCACTTAAATAGGAGCTACCTGACACAGAGAAGTAGACCAAAAGCACCTCAAAAGCTAGACATCATGCCAAGATCCAAAGAAATTCAGGAACAAATGAGAACAAAAGTAATTGAGATCTATCAGTCTGGTAAAGGTTATAAAGCCATTTCTAAAGCTTTGGGACTCCAGCGAACCACAGTGAGAGCCATTATCCACAAATGGCAAAAACATGGAACAGTGGTGAACCTTCCCAGGAGTGGCCGGCCGACCAAAATTACCCCAAGAGCGCAGAGACAACTCATCCGAGAGGCCACAAAAGACCCCAGGACAACATCTAAAGAACTGCAGGCCTCACTTGCCTCAATTAAGGTCAGTGTTCACGACTCCACCATGAGAAAGAGACTGGGCAAAAACGGCCTGCATGGCAGATTTCCAAGGCGCAAACCACTTTTAAGCAAAAAGAACATTAAGGCTCGTCTCAATTTTGCTAAAAAAACATCTCAATGATTGCCAAGACTTTTGGGAAAATACCTTGTGGACCGACAAGACAAAAGTTGAACTTTTTGGAAGGTGTGTGTCCCGTTACATCTGGCGTAAAAGTAACACAGCATTTCAGGAAAAGAACATCATACCAACAGTAAAATATGGTGGTGGTAGTGTGATGGTCTGGGGTTGTTTTGCTGCTTCAGGACCTGGAAGGCTTGCTGTGATAGATGGAACCATGAATTCTACTGTCTACCAAAAAATCCTGAAGGAGAATGTCCGGCCATCTGTTCGTCAACTCGAGCTGAAGCGATCTTGGGTGCTGCAGCAGGACAATGACCCAAAACACACCAGCAAATCCACCTCTGAATGGCTGGAGAAAAACAAAATGAAGACTTTGGAGTGGCCTAGTCAAAGTCCTGACCTGAATCCTATTGAGATGTTGTGGCATGACCTTAAAAAGGTGGTTCATGCTAGAAAACCCTCTAATAAAGCTGAATTACAATAATTCTGCAAAGATGAGTGGGCCAAAATTCCTCCCGAGCGCTGTAAAAGACTCGTTGCAAGTTATCGCAAACGCTTGATTGCAGTTATTGCTGCTAAGGGTGGCCCAACCAGTTATTAGGTTCAGGGGGCAATTACTTTTTCACACAGGGCCATGTAGGTTTGGATTTTTTTCCTCCCTAAATAATAAAACCCCTCATTTAAAAACTGCATTTTGTGTTTACTTGTGTTATCTTTGACTAATAGTTAAATGTGTTTGATGATCAGAAACATTTTGTGTGACAAACATGCAAAAGAATAAGAAATCAGGAGGGGGGCAAATAGTTTTTCACACCACTGTATATATATATATATATATATATATATATATATATATATATATATAAATTTTCATATTGGCAGGGGGGCATTTCAGCGCATAACACGTGTTACAAAAAAAATTGAGCCACTCTTTTGCCATTTTCGACAACCAATCGAAGGGGTTGTGATCAGTGTTTCTACTGTCGATGCATATCGCTTTTTAAACCAACACACGAACGCTCAATAATCCTAGACAACTCAATCCAGCTTCACTAATCATCAACAACAGGTGGCTCGAAGAACCAACTTAGCCGGATCGTAATTAGCACGACGATCTCATCTTAGATGTGTCAATTCATCTGGAATGTGTCAAGCGACGTACGAAGAACCGACCCCCGGATGCAGCGAATTTGATTGTGGTTGGATGAGAAGTATAAACATACCATTCCGACACCCTGTTGGTTACCGATGTTTCATGGAGAAGAAGATATAATAACTAGTTGCCTATAAGTATTTTAATGGTGCAAAAAGTCAAACTTCAGAGGCGTGTCATCGGTAACTTTTATTGGAATGTAAATGTACATCCAAGCTTAGCTGCAGGAATCTATGAGGGCAGCGTACAAGAAAATTAGAAAATCAGGCCATACAAGTAACAATTACCCTTGTATGGTTGTCTACAATAAACATTAGTGCTGTCAGAATGAATGATTAATCCAAGCGATTCATCAAAAAAAAAAAAAATTATAAATTTATATAGATAGATAGATAGATAGATAGATAGATAGATAGATAGATAGATAGATAGATAGATAGGTACAGTATGTGTGTGTGTGTGTGTGTGTGTGTGTGTGTGTATATAAAGGTTACTGATGACACGCCTCTGAAGTTTGACTTTTTGCACCATTAAAATACTTCTAGGCAACTAGTTATCATATCTTCTTCTCCATAAAACATGTTAATGCTCAGTAGTACACATATATGGTTCTTTAATGTGTTTGCATTGTACTAAAATGCATTCTTTTTCAATTGCCATATACAGAATCCCAAATCACTATGGCCATTAAAAATACAACAAAAACAACACATTTTTTTTAGTGCAGTATATAGGCCCGTGGCACAGCCTAAGCTTTTATCCTTAATGCTTTTTCCCCCCTCACGTTACTTTTACTTTTATACTTTAAGTAGTTTTGAAACCAGTACTTTTACACTTTTACTTGAGTAAAAAGCTTGAGTTGATACTTCAACTTCTAAAGAAGTCTTTTTAAACCCTAGTATCTATACTGTACTTCTACTCAAGTAATGAATGTGAATACTTTTGACACTACTGAGCGTCGCAGGAATACATGTAGGCAATTTATAGCAAAACACTTCATAACACTACTATGGTTTAGTGAAATCAGAAGGTTATTTTTGCAGTGTTTTTATTACATTGATGTTGACTTTATCTAAGCTAATGAGTCCTGCAGTGATTTTAATGGCATTGCTTGTAAACATAGATTTTTTTTTTGTCAGTTCCTGTTAACAAGTAAATGAAAGTCATTAGACTGTTGTTTGCACGTATTTGTTTGTGTATATTTTGTGCTTGGCTTCCCGTGAGACAGCGCGGCCACGTCACTGCATAGTGCAGATGTCTCAGTGTTCACTCATCTGTCAAGGAGAAATGATTGAGGGGGGAAAAGCATCAACATGCTGAAGTGACTAATTTGCAAGACATGTTGAAAGGCTAATGTTGACTCGGTCGTGTTGTGATTTCAGTGACTGCATTTCCGTCACATTTTGTTTAATGACTGACTTCACACCAGGACTTGAATTTATTCCAGCGGTGAGCATTTCCTCAGAGCTGTTAGAATGATATTTTGCTTTTCTTACAGATAAAGTAGAGAATGGTGAAGTTCACTACAGAAGAAAAACAACCCACTCTGGTCAAGTAGCAGGCGAGAAGGAAGTGGACGATAGACCGCAGGAAGTGACCTGTCCATCAGCAAACAGCTGGAGACGGATAGTCCTGTTAATCCTGGCTATAACCATACACAACATCCCGGGTAAGGCTCTTTGTCTCCATGCTCAGATAGCTTCCCATTTTTCTTCTTATTCTCTGTTTCCTTCATTTCTTTAAATTCTGATTAGAAAACAAACATTACATGCTCAATAAAACATAGAAGTGTTTGTTTTTTGCCTAATTTCACAATAAGTCAAAGCAGGAAGGTTACCATATTTAACAGAACAGATTTAATATCTTTAATCGTGTGTGTGTGTGTGTGTGTGTGTGTGTGTGTGTGAGAGAGAGAATTTCAGTATGACACAGTTACTTATCAATAGTCTAAACTGGAATGGAGAGGAGCAATTATGTGTGTGTGTGTGTGTGTGTGTGTGTGTGTGTGTGTGTGTGTGTGTGTGTGTGTGTGTGTGTGTGTGTGTGTGTGTGTATAAAATGAAATAACAAACTCCAGCCTTCATATGAAGCACCTGGCATTTAATGTCAGCGAGGCAGATCTGTTTACTTCACATCTCTTTTGATAAATATTCAGAAAGCATAAGCGCTATGAACCTTGCCCTAAATGTAGACTAGCTGAGACTGCCTGTCTGTCTGTCTGCCTGTCTGTCTGCCTGTCTGTCTCTTTATTAGTTATCCAAAATAATCTCTTTTCATATGTGATTCTTTCCACACAAATTGGATATTAATATTTTGTGCTCATTTAAAATGTGTAAACCTCAGTGTCAAAATATAAGGCTGTTTATGATAAATATATAGATATATATTTTTTTTAAAAAAGGTTAAAAAAAAAAACCCTCCAAACTTTGGTCAGTTATTTGTTTATTCACTTTAAATCCCAGAAGCAGGTCAAAAGGTCATTTACCTGATGGGTTTGACTTTGATTATCCAGTCTGTTTTACATTATGGTACAAAAGTCTACTAGCAAAAAATGTCCTCCATCCATCCATCCATCTCAAATTCTAATTTTATTCGTCACATACACACTCGTACTCCGTATGACAGTGGTTCTCAAAGTGTGGGGCCCCACTAGTGGGGAATACAGACATGACAGGTGGGGCGCAATGAACGGGAGGGAATTAGTGGAAAATAACAGGAAAGTAGCTATTCTAATTCATGCTTTTCTTTATTGATAATGAAACGAAATGAAATGAAACTCAAAACTAAACAATCACACACAAATAAATGGACCATTAATACAAGTAAATTTAAAATAACATCAGTTGTGGGCCGGGAGAAAAAGTGGAACCATAGTGGAACAATAACGGTTTACCGTCGGACCAACTTGAGCAGCGCTGCTCGAATCACAAACCTGCGAGACAGAAATAGACCGCGCCGACCATCAAATTACATTTTACCCCACTGGGATGCGCACGTACAAACCAGGCATGGCAAGGCAGAAACAATATTAAACAGTCCTGACATTTTAAATAAAAAACAGTGGGTCGAGCGGCGCTGCTGAAGTTAATCCGCGCTTCGCGATCCACCGGGCCGCTATTCAGATAGTCGCGCTGCGCTGTATTTGGGAAGATATTTGGTTCAATC
This sequence comes from Channallabes apus, assembly GCA_030522415.1. NCBI lineage: Eukaryota > Metazoa > Chordata > Actinopteri > Siluriformes > Clariidae > Channallabes > Channallabes apus. The sequence continues at coordinate 36,480,480 of CM060104.1, forward strand.
GGGTGCCGCGGTTTCATCCCACTTTTGATGTGTTTGGCTTCACATACACTTCGACAATGGAAGAAGACGGTGGAGCAGCAGTGAGTTTCCTTACATGTGACAAAACCAACAACGAGGAGATTGTAAAGAAAAAGGTGCCTCGTCTGTGGTGTGGAATTGGTTCGGGTATAAGAAAAGTGATACGAATGAGACAAACGTGATTTGGAAGGTACACAAGTGCAGTATTTTAACAAGTGGTGGAAACACGTCAAACATTTTCTATCATCTGAAATCCGAGCATCCAAATGAATATGGCCAAAGTAAACAAATGCGGCAAACCTCAGCAATTCACAGTTTAAATAAAATTACATTATGTAAAACAGTTTCTTTGTGTTTGAATTTTTATTTATGCATTTTCAGATACAAATGGCTATATTGTGATATATATCGTTATCAAGGTAACCCACCCCTAATGAAGCCTATCTTGAGCTTGGATTCATGGTGGGGATGGTGGGGTATGGAACAAAAATCCTGCCAAAAGTATTTGAAATAAAAAGCCTGTTGAATTCCACAAATCGGAAAAAAACAGCACTGCAATTAACAGTGCTTGCATTTTAATGCAATGTATTTTCATGCTTGCATTTTTATGCGCTGCATAACATTTAACATGGTTAAAATTCGCTTCCGAAAATTCAGTGGTCAAGTACGACACATCAAATACGACTGCACATCCGGGAACCGCAGGAAAAGCAGTAGATTACCGATCCTGCTGTTAGACGTCTTCACCAGCAGGTGGTGCTTTGAGTATGAACGTCTTCATCAACAGGCATTTGCACTAAAACAATAAACACTGCGTGTGCAAAGTGAAAGTGAATTGCGCGTGCGGCTTTTTGATCAACGCTGAACCCATACACGAAAAGAACATAATAATAATCAAAAGAATAATAATAATTGTGATTTTAGCTGTATATGTCCAGCATTGTATATGTCAAGCTTTGGAATAGCCTTCCAGACAGTGTTCGGGGAGCAGACACGGTTTCTCAGTTCAAAAGTAGACTCAAGACGCATCTTTTTAATCTGGCATACACATAACTCATCCCAGTACTCATACTCCAGTACACCTATACCGAATGGCAACTACGCTAATTCTCCCCATCTGTTCTGTATTTCTCTACCCATCCCGAGGCATCGGGAGATTTTGCCAGCTTCAGTAGACAAAGGCCGACCCTGCGAGGTTCCTGAGGCATCCAGAGAAGGACCAGCTCCAGCTGGATTCAGCTTTATGATGGTTGGAGCTACACATGCTGCTCCTGTGCTTCCAGTGATCCAGACCTCATCTGCCCTCTGCACCTACTGACTCGTCCCTATGCTGAACTGGTCTTCATGTCAATTTAAATAATTTCTGTCATATTGAATTTTCACCTGCACAACACACAAGATGTTATATTTCTATCTGTTATCGCCCAAATGAGGATGGGTTCCCTGTTGAGTCTGGTTCCTCTCAAGGTTTCTTCCTATTGCCATCTCAGGGAGTTTTTCCTTGCCACCGTCGCCGTCACCCTTGGCTTGCTCATCAGAGAAATTTCATTCATTCGTCTCATTATTATCTGCACATTTTTCTCACACATCCACACTTCCAATTATTTTCTTTTCTATAATTATTATTATTATTTGTTTTTATTTATTTATTTTCTATTATAATTTTATTTATTTATTTATTATTTTATATATAATTATTCTATATACAGTTTTTTTTTTTTTTTTTTTGTTAAATTTCTTTAATTTTTGTGAAGCTGCTTTGAGACAATGACCATTGTTAAAAGCGCTATATGAATAAAATTGAATTGAATTGAATTGAATTATTATTTAATTATTAATAATTAAAGCTGCTCACATCGCGCGCGCTTTCACTTTAAAAAAAAATGCAGTGTTTAATCATCAAGTATATGTTGCCTCTCTTTATGATTGATAAATATAATGAGTGAAGCCAGGGGCGGACTGGGACCTGGACTTCCTGGCCCACAGCAGCACCACATCATAATACATTGGTTCATTAACGTAGAGATAAATTTTTAACACCAATTGCTTGTATAAAAATATAATACAATACAGAAATCAATGCTATTTAAACATATTATTTGAAGTATCACTGAACATATATCGGGCCATATCTGTAAAACAAAGAAACAAAGGAAAGAACATCAAGACAAACAATAATTAAATCTATAAAGGCAATATTTTAAAAAGAATGGCAATAAAACTGAACAGGTAAGCTGAAATAAAACCAGTAGCAGCCTTAGCTTACGCTAGTAAACTAGTTACTTATTTTAATTATTATGGTAGTCAATATTAATTCGAAATAATGCTGAGAAAAAAGGGCAAATTTTTCTTTTCCTCATGGGTGAAATTCCACCCAAGTGTGACAAATATGCAAAGACAAAAAATCAGAACGGGGCAAATACTTTTTCATGGTACTGTCAGATTGTTCCACTGGGATGAAACTGTGGAGTTATAGCACTTTCAAAATCATACTAACTTTGCACTGATCTGAATAACTTTGAATGATGAATAGTTTTTTAACACCGTCGTGACTCAATAAGAGACAACGCAAAGAATATTTTCTAACAGTCTGTAAATGATACATTTTGGCAGTATTGCCTTGTATTGTGATATTGTATCACAATACTGCCAAAATGTCTCATTTTGCTGTATATACATTTTTACGTTTTTGTATTTTATGTTATATTTTGATATTAGTATGATTTATCTCCACTTTAATGAGCCAGTGTATTATGATGTGGGATGTGCTGGGCTTCTGGATCCAGCCTCGCTGTCCCTTATAGCCAGAATCTGTTCATTTGAAGCATTTCACAGCATTTACCTCTAAAGCTTTTTTCTTCTTTTTCGCGTATCTTTCAGCTCCAACTTTTTTTCTTCATTCATGGAAATTCTTGTTAATTTGCTCAGAGAAATTTGCTGCATCGAGAAAGGATCAATATCTCTCCTTCCGTAAATCAAAACTGCAGAGGTGTGTGCGTGTGTGTCTGTGTGTGTGAGGGAGGGCAATACATCCGCATGCGCGGTAACATAAACACACGCTCTTTGTCGGCGCCACCCATGCGATTGAAACATTAGTCCATATGCGTAGAAAAAGAGATGAGATGCGATATTAAGGCTTCCGTCATTTTTTATATATTTGCGTAGTGACTGGGCCGCCACACATTGACCAGCGGCCCACCGGGAAAACTCTCGGTGCTTCAGATGGCCAGTCCGCCACTGAATGAAGCAAAGCTGCTCGTGTCGGCTCATATCCGGAGCATTTTGATCAAAGGGGAGATGAAAAGTGAAAGTGTGTACCAACAACACAGCACAATGCATGTGTGTGAATGGCTGTAATGTGGTTGTGAATAAATCTTTTATTGAATGTAAAATGTTCGCGTGATCCTGCGGCGCGCGCGCGCTCTTTCACTTTGCCAAGTTTTTATCTAACGTCAGATGAACGCGTGCGCCGATATGAGAGATAAGAGATTTCTATTTCCCAGAAATACAACAAACACAAATTTATATGTGTTAAATAAGCGCAGTCTTTAAAGTAAAGACATAGAAATTTTAATATAGAAATGTTACTGTACGTGGCGCGATATGGAGAGCCGCACCACGAGATGTTTTAATGGTTATAAGAGCCCTGACGCAGGCCTTTAGCGGGGAACAACGAAATAGGAGGCTGTGAAAGTGCTTGTGATACGCACGGGAAGACCTTCCCGTTGGGAGATGGTGTGGGATTATTAATTAAGGAAACTTAAAAGGAAACAAATGAAAACTAATAACACAAAATGAACAGAGCTCCGCCGTCTACGTAAGAACGGACGGGGCTCTGGAAAACAAAACAAAAACTTATATCCTCTCCGGGAGTTTGCCCTTACCGAGGATTTATCGAGAGAGAGGGGTTTGTGTTTTTATGTACACTTTATACTTCACCTGAGAGCACACGCTGCGTGACGCTCTCTCTCTCTCTCTCTCTCTCTCTCTCACTCACTCACTCACTCACTCGCCAGCGTCTTAACCAGGCAGAGGCTGGGGCTTTGCCTGTGTCTTTTCTTTTTCCTCTCTCCTTTCTTTGTTTCTTTCTTTCTTGGCTTTGTCATGTCCCTGATTATTTACCGGTGCTACCTAAATGATCGGACGAAGTGCGGAGGTATCAGGACCCTTATATAGACGCGCTGCCAGGTGTGGCTCGTTCAGGCCGATTGCCTGACGGCAGCGTTGCCTGGCAACCGTGTGTCTATAGATGGCCCCGCGGCCATATAGATTGCCTGTTTAGGATGCCCAGAACAGTGCAAAGTAGGGCTGCACGATATTAGGAAAATATGCGATATGCGATATTGTTGTTGAATATTGCGATAACGATATTTCTTGCGATATAACATTTCCCTAGAGAAATGCATTTTTTAATTATTATTATTGCCTATTTTTTTATTATTTATTTATATGTAATGATGATACTAAAATAAACAGGTAATAGATATTCGTCTGATGTAATTAAATCTAATTCAGGCTAAAAAGAAACTATATGTCAAGGAAGTTGCAAATATTTAGACTTAAACACTATGAATGACTTAAACCCCTCAGCAGATATTCTGACTTCTGGTTTGCTGTTACTATAAACCTGCCAACACAATATGAATTACTTTCAAACATTACTGTTTATTTACATGTAACCGTGTAACACTCATCAATAGTGTCTTAAAACAAGAGCATCTTTTAAACTAAATATTCTCTTTGGCTTGCCTGGTTTTTTTTTTATAAAAATAAATATTATTAAACAAAAATTAAATTTAAAAAATACTATTTGCCACACACACACGCACGCACGCACACACACACTCGCTCCGCGACCGGCACTAGGACCCGGAAGTAATGCGGTCGCGAACCCGGAAGTATAAGAGGAGTAAACAGGTTTGCTCTCCTCAGTGCTGCACCCGCTGAGAAACCTGAAAGAGCTCTGGTTATAGGAGACTCTATACTGAGACACGTGACATTAGCTAGACCTTTAGGGGCGCCAGCGGCAGTGGTTAGGTGTATCCCGGGAGCCAGAGCACCGGACATAGCAGGTAATCTTAGGGCTCTAGGACAGCACAGGTTCTCTAAGATAGTGGTACATGCTGGAGCTAATGATATACGCCTTCGTCAGTCAGAGGTTAGTAAGAATAACTTTACAGAGGTGTTTAAATTAGCGAAGGCGATGTCCGATGAAGTAGTATGCTCTGGTCCCATCCCAATGAGACGTGGCGACATAGCTTACAGCAGGTTATGGTCGCTGAACCGCTGGATGTCCAGGTGGTGCTCCGAAAATAATGTGGGCTTCATAGACAATTGGAAGACCTTTGAGGGCAAAGCTGGCCTGTTAGGGCGGGACGGTGTCCATCCCACTCGGGAAGGTGCTGCTCTCATTTCCTGTAGTATAGCTCATAGTCTCAGTAGAGGTCTAGTTAATCGGTGACAATCCAGAGCCCAGGCCAGGGAGCAGACAGACAGGCTAAACCAACCGTCTGCTAGCTGCATAGAGTCGTCACTCAGGGTTCACCTTATTGAGACTGTGTCTGTTCCCCGATCTAAGCAAAAATGTAGAAAGACCCAGAAAGTCTGTTTCAATAATCTAATTAACATAAAGTCCACAAACTCCGATCATACTGAATGCGCAGCCGGCACCTCTGATCTGAAGCTAGGATTGTTAAATATTAGATCTCTCGCATCTAAAGCAGTTATTGTTAATGAAATTATCACAGATCAGGCGTTTAATATACTCTGTTTGACTGAAACATGGGTTAAACAGGACGAGTATGTAGCTCTAAATGAAGCTAGTCCTCCTGGATACAGCTACATACACCAGCCTCGGTTAACTGGTAGAGGAGGAGGCGTCGCAGTTATTCATAATGATAATCTGTCTATCGTACAAAAACACGGACACAAATTTAACTCATTTGAAATTCTTTATAGTAACATAAGTGTACTTAAGTATATTAAGTCAGCTCAGTCGATTCCACTAATTATAATTTACAGACCTCCAGGGCCGTATTCTGAATTTCTTAGTGAATTTGCGGATTTCATCTCAGACCTGGTCGTTTCTGTAGACAAAGTGTTAATTGCTGGAGATTTTAACATTCATTTTGAGAATCCAGAAGACCCTCTGAGAACAGCATTTATATCCATACTGGACTCCGTAGGTGTAAATCAGTGTGCAGTAGGACCCACTCATAAAGCAGGTCACACTTTAGATTTAGTAATATTCTTCGGATTAAGTATAAGAAATGTATTGACAATTCCACTGTCTGAAATTATCTCAGATCACTATCTTGTCTCCATTCAAGTGTGTCACAGTGATAATGTACACACAGCACCGCGCTACCGTATTAAACGTACATTCACATCGACTACCACACAGAGTTTTATCAGTAATCTCCCAGAGTTACCAACTTCGATTAGGCCACCGTCTGACCCCACAGAACTTGATCAGGCGACTGAATATTTAGAGTCGACACTTCGTTGTACCTTAGATAATGTAGCTCCAGCTAAAAGAAAAATTATTAGAGATAAGAAACTCGCTCCCTGGTATAACGATCACACGCGCACTTTAAAACAGACTGCTCGGAAATTAGAGCGTAAATGGCGTCAAACTAAATTGTTGGTATTTCAAATAGCATGGAAAGAGAGCATCCTGAACTATAGGAAAGCTCTTAGTGTAGCTAGATATCAATTAACATCAATTAACATCAAATATTATAGCTGAACCTAACACTTAACACTGTATAAATGCAGATCATTTCCTACTATCTGTTTCACCCAGATGAGGATGGGTTCCCTGTCGAGTCTGGTTCCTCTCAAGGTTTCTTCCTATTACCGTCTCAGGGAGTTTTTCCTTGCCACTGTCGCCCTCGGCTTGCTCGCCAGGGACTATCTGAACATTTTGATTCATACACATTCACATTCCATACAAACTTAAATAATTCTTTTGATTGTGTAAAGCTGTTTTGAGACAATGTCAATTGTTAAAAGCGCTATACAAATAAAACTGAATTGAATTGAAAAAAAATTGAATTAAACAAACCGCATAGAGCTTAGTCACTGAGTTCGCCATGTCGGTTCAGTTTCTGATTCGAGTGTGTGTTTATAGGACGCGGGTTAAATGTGTGTTTTTCCCTTGCTCCCCTTCTGTGAGAGTCCTTAAGCTAATTCACGTAGTTATCCTGCCTACTCGCTTGCTCCCGCGTTTGGGTTTACCGTCTATAAAGGGCTAACGGCTAATCGCGGCTAACGGCTAATCGCTAAGTCTTCTGATCATCCGGGGTTAGTTCGCGACAGAATGAAGTATAAAGATTATATATTTATATATATATATATATATATATATATATATATATATATATATATATATATATATATATATATAAGCGGGTATAAACATAGTAAGGGCCCATCTGATTGGTCAAATTTGCACAAATGCTTGGCAAATAAAGTATTTATCGCAACTCCTTGTGATATGGTTATCGCGCATGCCATTATCGTTACAAAAAATAACTGGTAAAATAGACCTTCAGAATAGAACATTAAAATAACTAAAATATACACTTCTATCTTTATATAATATGGTATATAATCTTTCTCATGTGAGTGAAAGAGCGCCGGCTTTGCTTTAAATATAGCGTTTATTGCAGAGGGGTGATTTTACCAATTTACACCCTTTATTGTGCAACTGGCAACCCAGCCTGTTAGTTTAGAGTGCTGCGTTCCGATCGGTAAGTAGTTTCTGAGAAGTAGACTGCAGAGGGATCAGGAAGCACACTAAGTGCACTGCGGCACGGACAGCAGCACTCTACTGCTCTTCCTGTGATATCCGGATGTGAAGACCAGCATTTTAGCCACCTGAATTTTGTTACCTGAATTTTGTTACCTGAATTTTGTTACTTGAATTTGTAAGATTGAAAAATAATAAAGATTGTATTTTTAACGCCTGAAAATATTTTTGAACAGCAATTTATTAACTTGAATATTTTTGCATTGAATTTTAAATGCTTGAATTACATTTTCACTTGAAATATACAACCACAATAAATTGCAGTGGCAAAAATTTCAAACATTGTAAATGCTCTAAGGATTTTTTTCAATTCAGATCAAATTGCAATGCAGAAAAATTCAAACATTTTTATTTCAACAGGTTTTTTTCAGTTCATGTAATTCAACCTGCTATTTTGCTTTCAGGAATTTTGGCCCTAATATACTTCCATACACTTATCAACAAGTATCAAGAATGTGCATTTCATATGATTGTCCATATGGATGTCAAATATGAGACACGCGCACTAACACACACAAACTCTCACCGTGCATACACATGTGAAGCGGGTGTGGACACACACAAACTCTCCGTGCACGCACACACAATGTCTCCATGCGAAAACAACGCGAGTAGCCTATATACAGTACATGTATTTAACTTTCAATTGATTCTGGTACTACTGCAGTACTACTGCTTTTATGTATTACTTTTATCTACTTCATGCTCTGGGATTCCCACAGCAGCATATAACTATGGAAACTTGCTCACACCATGGAATGAAAAATAAAAGGTAATTGTGAGTTTTTATCTCATAATTCTATGGAAATCCAAATCGCTACTTATCTCACAATTTACTATATATTGTTCTCTGAATTGGAAGATTAAATCATCTTGGCACATGTGGTTTGTAAAGGCCTGTTGATGAAGACGGTCATACTCAAAGCACCACCTGCTGGTGAAGACGTCTAACAGCAGAAGGCTTCTTGGATCGGTAATCTACTGCTTTTCCTGCAGGTCCCGGATGTGGAGTCGTATTTGATGTCGTATTTGACCACTGAATTTTCGGAAGCGAATTTTAACCATGTTAAAATGCAGCGCATAAAAATGCAAGCATGAAAATACAATGCATTAAAATGCAAGCACTGTTGATTGCAGTGCTGTTTTTTTTTTTTCAATTTGTGGAATTCAACAGGCTTTTTATTTCAAATACTTTTGGCCGGATTTTTGTTCCACAGTGGGGGCAGAAGAGAGACTTGTGTGTGTTTTGTGTCTTAAACCGCTGGCAGCAGACCGCATGAGACCCAACAAATTAGGAAGACACTTAGAGACAACACACTCCAGTCACATTAATAAGCCACTAGACGTCTTTCAAAGAAATCTGGCAGAATACAGACAGCAGGAGAATCGCATGGTAACATCTGAATCAGTGGACAGCAAAGCACAAATGGCTTCATTCAAAGTTACATACAGAATTGACCAGTGCAAAAAACTACAAACGATTGCTGAGCAGCTAATAAACATGGGGTCAATTATGCAAAGATAAGTGACAACGTAAGCCTTTTATAACAATCTTATTGATTTAGAAATTGATATTTCAATAAACAGTAAACTTGGCCGATTTCGTTATTATTTTGTTGACAAGTGGGGCTTGAAAATTCGCTCACCCCCTTAAGTGGGGAATGACAGAAAATGTTTGAGAACCACTGGCGTATGATATGAAGTGAAATGCTTATACAACTACTGTTGACCTTAACATTTCAAAAGAAAGTTTTAGTGTGATGTAAGAGAATTTAAAAACTTTTACATTTACATAATATACAATCAATAAGATAATGAAAATAAAATAGTAGAATAAAATAGAAATATAAACAAATTAAAGAAAATATATATATAGTGAAATGAAATGTACTGTAGTTGAAATATAATGTAGTGCAGTGTACTGTAGAACCGTGTCGTTATTTTCAAGATATTATGCATAATGTGCAGAATAGTGTGCAAGGATGTAGTTCAAGTTCAAAGTATACTGGTGTGCAAATGTGCCATGTGTGAACGTATTCGTGTGTCCTAGTAAAAAGTTTGCAGTCCTAAGGTGTGCAAAATGTGCGAACGTATGAGTGTTAAGTCCTAGTTGCTGTTGTGATTGAGAGCTTGTATAGCCTGTGGGAAGAAGCTTCTCAGTCTCTCTGTGTTGGCCTTCAGGGAGCGAAAGCACTTTTCTGACTGCAACAGAAAGAACAGTCCATTGTTGGGATGCCTGGCCTTGGTCCAGCACCACTTGTTGTAGATCGATTGAAGGTCAGGGAGTTCGGTGAAGATGATGCGTTCAGCTGATCGCACCACCCTCTGTAGGGCTCGTCTGTCCTGCATGGTGCTGTTCCCGAACCAGGTCGTGATGTTTCCCGTCAGGATGCTCTCTATGGAGTAGAAGTTCCTAAGCACCGTAGAGAGGCAGTCTAAAGTCTCTCAAGTGTCTGAGGTGGTAGAGATACTGCCGGGCCTTTTTCACCATGGGATTGATGTGACAGTACCATGATACAGTAGGTGCCATCTCAAACAGCTGCCTGGACCATGGCAGAACCATGACTATAGTGATGGATCGTTCATGAACAATTCGTTCTTTTTGAATGAATTTTTAACGTGACTCAGACGAACGAGTCATCTCTTAGAGTGGTTATGTGCAGGAAACAGAATTGAACGATTCTTTCTCAATGAATTTCTCATTGCCATGTGACTCCCACAAGAACGGACGACTCAGACTGGAAGATATGATGGTGAGCTACTCATTCTGTTTATTATAATATGTCCTTAGCTGCACTGTAATTTTTCATTACTGGAATTATAGCCACAAATTGTGTGTGTAGATGTATGGAGTTTTGTTTATTGAAAATGCAACTTTTTATTTTTGAACAAAATGACTCAAAAAAAGATTTGTTCATTTTGATGAATGAGATTCAAAGAACCGAGTCACTAAAATGATTCAAACTTTCCATCACTACATGACAAGTGAATGTGATCCCCCGAGATGACGCAGTTAATGATGCCCCGCCCCATAAATGCCCCCATGCGCTTTCTAATAAGATGGTTGCGATGGTGTATAATCCCGCCAGGTGGAGCATTGACTGCAGTGTCCAAACAGCGTTATATAGTATGTTCATAAACAGCCAGTTTGTGCATTGTCAACATAGTTTCATAAATAAATGATTTGGTAAAAAAAAGTAACAAACCGATTAATAAAACTGATTTTTTTAAATCACTCATACACAAACCATGATGCTTATGCTATTTAAAATAAATAAATTAATTAATAAATAAAGCTAATAATTGCAATATTTTTCAAGACATCCTTAATAATCCTTAAATACACTGTAACATCTTTAATTTATCTATTTTTATCTAGTTTAATTTGATTTTATGCGATTTCATATGTTGTGTGTGCGTGTACTGTATGAGAGCGAGTGAGAGAGAGAGCGCGTGCGCGATAGAGGGCTGTAATTGTGATTTGTCCAAGATTACTAATATGGAGGCAGATCGGTCTCATAAATAATTCACACAAAAGACACGCTGTTCACATGCGTAACCTAATTCAAGTGCACGAAAAAAATACATATATTCATAATACACATTTCACATATGTACAACTGTGTAAAAAAAATTTTAATGTTTAAAATTTTCGAGTGCATCATAGACTGTGCATGTGAAAATCGATTTACGTGTGTGAATATCCCTGAATTTGTGTGTGTGTATTTTTGAGACTTTCCTGGCTCCAAAGTGCCAGCAAAGTCTCAGAAATACGTCATTTGCGCTCTTTGGCCAGATGAGACCTCTCCATTCAACCAATCACAGCCCTCCAGGAGCGCTCGAGTATCTCAGCTTTGCACACCTTTTGCGCAGTCTGAGTTAATTACAACGGAAATTAAGTTTTACCGACTCAAACCAAGAACAGGATACACGTCTATGTTATTACTTTCTTTTATAATGTTTCATTAACGATCTTCGCCAAAAATAACACAGATAACTATAAAAAGTTCAACCTCATGACTGTTTCAACAGGAGACAAGAGTTAATTGATCAAATAAAATAACACCAGCATTGCATAGCAGCTGGCAAAACATTTTTTATTTATTTTTTTTTTTACTGTAGATTTGTCTGATCCACTGACGCTGTATAATGTATATGCTTACTGTATATTTGAAAGGGCAGTCATGACATCTTCTGGAATATGTATCATTTCATCCAGGGCACCAATAACCACCAGCTCTTGTCTGCAAATGAACCGTAGGTTGTCAATGTTCAATGGCTGTGTCTCTCCAAGACATGAACCATCCCCAACTATGTGGTGTCCTCCAGTACCTTTCCCGAACTATGTGGTGTCCTCCAGTACCTCTTTAGCCTGAGTCTGTCTCTACCGAAAGTCCCTGCACTGTGGAAAACATCATGCATTGTGCCGGTACCCAAATCACCACGTCCTTGTGCCCAGAACGACTTCAGGCCTGTTGCTTTGACATCGCACATTATGAAGGTGTTTGAGAGACTGATCCTGGATACACTTCGTCCCCTGGTGAAGTCCTCTCTGGACCCTCTTCAGTTTGCCTACCAGCCGTTCATGGGAGTTGATGACGCCATAATACACCTCCTACATCATACCTACTCTCACCTTGACAAGCCTAGGACTACCGTAAGGATGATGTTCTTTGACTTCTCCAGTGCCTTCAACACCATCCAACTGGCAGTACTGGGGGAGAAATAAAGGAACATAAACATTGACACCCGCTTGATTTCCTGGGTCATGGACTATCTGACCTGCCGTCCCCAGTATGTCTGACTACAGAACTGTGTGTCCGATCTGCAGCACGGGAGCTCCCCAGGGTACGGTACTGTCTCCGTTTCTTTTCACCCTCTATACATCTGACTTCAGATATAACTCAGAGTCAAGCCACCTGCAGAAGTTCTCTGACGACTCTGTGGTTGTTGGGTGTATAAAGGATGGTGACACCTCGGAGTACCAGTCTGTTGTGGATGACTTCGTTTCCTGGTGTGAGCGTAATCACCTACAACTCAACATCAGGAAAACAAAGGAGATGGTTGTGGACTTTAGGAGAAGCAAGACCCCTGTGACTCCTATATCTGTCAAGGGGAAGATAGTGGACATGGTCTCTGAATACAGATATCTGGGAGTCCATCTGGACAACAAACTTGACTGGTCACTCAACACAACGGCACTCTACAAGAAAGGACAGAGTCAGTTGTACTTTCTCCGAAGGCTCGGGTCTTAACGTCTGTAACACCATTCTATGGATGTTCTATGAAACCGTTGTGGCGAGTGTAATTTTTTACGCTGTGGTCTGTTGGGGTGGTAACATTAAGGTGTCTGATGAGAACAAACTGTACAAGTCAATTAAATAGGCGGGATCGGTGCTAGGCATGGAGCTTGACTCGGTGGATGTAGTAGCAAAGAGGAGGATTCTGTCCAAAGTACAATCCATTGTGAACAATCCTTCTCACGCTATACAGCGTTTCCGCTGAACAGAGGAGCAGTTTCAGCCAGAGACTGATTACGATCAAGTGTTCCACAGAGCGTCACAGGAGATCCTTTCTCCCAACGGACATAAAACTTTACAACTCTTCTCTGTAACTCATACACACATGTATGTGGATTTTTTCACTGACTGGTACACAACAGGACATTAATACTTACCCATATTAATAATATGTTAAGTGCAATACTATTTTACTAAAGTCATATTTTGTTGGTACTTATTGTTTTAGGAACCCTTTTTTTTGGTAATTATTATTATTTATTACCTTTATTACCTTTCCTTAGATAACAACTGTGAGCACTTGTAACCGAACATAAGCAATTTCCCTCTGGGATTAATAAAGTTCTTTGAATCGTGAATCTTGAAAAGTCATTGAAGAATGTACTGCTGGAGAGACTCCTAAATTATTAAAAAGAAAAGATGTATTTCAATGTACAGACAGTAAGTTATACTGTTTAAAATAAAATTTTTCAATCATGCTGCATATCTTGTTCAAATCATTATTTTAACATAGTTGCTCATAAAGTACAACGTTATATGTATTTATTGCTGTAACTGTAAGTTTAAACGGACCTACCGAACACCAGTTTAGAAAGTCATAATAAATTATCAATTCACCACTCAAACTATAAGACAATAGTCAGTCACATAAAAATCGAGACAGGGGTAGCTGCAGATCGGAGTAATGGGCGTGTCGAAAGGATGGGGCGTGCCGAAAGGTCTTTATAATGGGTTGCGCAAGTTGCCTGTTTCACACAAAGGCTAATATTAAACGCTATTGTTCTTTCTTATGCGTTTAAGTAATGCAGCCAACATAATCCTCTATATTAAAATTCCATTCTTTTCCTGTAAAATATCGATATTACAAATATTCCTTTCTAAACATTGTACTGCATTGCTACGGGTTATTGACGTCATCCCCGCGCGTTTGAGTCATGGTCGTGGCTAGAAGAGATATATAGCTCCAACCGGAAACTAACAATGAAATGAATTGTTATACAGTACCTATTGGATTGTTTTTAACATCTAAACCTGTAATACAAAAAGTTTTATTGTTATACAGTGAGAGAAAAAAAAAACGTTAGATTGATGTGTGCATGCCCAATAGCTACAGCTGTATTCCTTCTAGCCTTAATCGTATTAAACCCATAATCAAAATCAAATTACAGTACAATTATTTAAAAGAATATAGTACCACAAGCTATTCATAAAATTTATTATGTATTTTTTATATTTTTGGAATACTATTAACTTTGTATTGGTTAAACAAGACCAAGAAAAGTTATAGAATTAGTCATTTAGAATGTTTTGAACTGACAGTTGTTTTTCTATAGTTTTACTTAAAGTGCATGAAATCTAAAAACACATTGCCTGATAAGGACAAATATGTTTATATAAGCACATATTTATATTGTCCTTATATATTTATATACATATTTATAAATATAAGGACAGTTTAGTACCCTTTGAAGTGGCACTAATTTATTTAACAGACACAATTTTAGACAATAAAACATTTGTTTAGTTCCAAATGTGGAGGCAGAGCTGCTCCGTTTAAGAGCTTGTCTTCACAACCTGTCCGGGTTTCGTCTCACAGTTCAATTCAATTCAATTCAATTTTATTTATATAGCGCTTTTAACAATGGTCATTGTCTCAAAGCAGCTTCACAAAAATTTAAGAAATTTAACAAATCATAATAATAATAATAATAATAATAAATAAATAAATAAAATAATAATAATAATAGAAAATAAATAAATAAAAACAAATAATAATAATAATTATAGAAAAGAAAATAATTGGAAGTGTGGATGTGTGAGAAAAATGTGCAGATAATAATGAGACGAATGAATGAAATTTCTCTGATGAGCAAGCCAAGGGTGACGGCGACGGTGGCAAGGAAAAACTCCCTGAGATGGCATTAGGAAGAAACGTTGAGAGGAACCAGACTCAACAGGGAACCCATCCTCATTTGGGCGATAACAGATAGAAATGATATAACATCTTGTGTGTTGTGCAGGTGAAAATTCAATATGACAGAAATTATTTAAATTGACATGAAGACCAGTTCAGCATAAGGATGAGTCAGTAGGTGCAGAGGGCAGATGAGGTCTGGATCACTGGAAGCACAGGAGCAGCATGTGTAGCTCCAACCATCATAAAGCTGAATCCAGCTGGAGCTGGTCCTTCTCTGGATGCCTCAGGAACCTCGCAGGGTCGGCCTTTGTCTACTGAAGCTGGCAAAATCTCCCGATGCCTCGGGATGGGTAGAGAAATACAGAACAGATGGGGAGAATTAGCGTAGTTGCCATTCGGTATAGGTGTATGAGTACTGGGATGAGTTATGTGTATGCCAGATTAAAAAGATGCGTCTTGAGTCTACTTTTGAACTGAGAAACCGTGTCTGCTCCCCGAACACTGTCTGGAAGGCTATTCCAACGCTTTGGAGCTAAATATGAAAAAGCCCTACCCCCTTTTGTAGATTTTGAAATTCTGGGAACTACCAGAAGTCCGGAGCTTTGTGATCTTAAGGCGCGTGGTGGATTGTAGCGCATCAGAAGACTGGTTAGGTATGTGGGAGCTAAACCATTTAAGGCCTTGTATGTAAGTAATACTATTTTGTAATTTATTCTAAACTGAACAGGTAGCCAGTGCAGGGATGATAATATTGGGGTTATATGATCATATTTTCTGGATCTAGTGAGAACCCTGGCAGCTGCATTTTGGATTAACTGAAGCTTGTTTATTGAGGATGCAGGACAACCACCTAGTAATGCATTACAATAGTCCAGTCTGGAGGTCATGAATGCATGAACTAGTTTTTCTGCATCAGATACGGATAAGATGTTCCTAAGTTTAACAATATTTCGAAGATGGAAAAAGGCTGTTTTTGTGATATTTGAAATGTGATTTTCAAAAGACAAGTTACTGTCTAATATTACGCCCAGGTCTTTTACTGCTGAGCTGGTAGTAACAGTACATCCTTCTAAGCGCAAGCTGAATTGTGAAAGCTGTTGTGTGCTGGTTTTTGGGCCAATAAGTAATATCTCTGTCTTATCTGAATTTAATAAAAGAAAGTTATTGGTCTTCCAATCTTTTATGTCCTGGACACACTCAGTTAATCTAGACAACTTAGGTATTTCGTCTGGTTTGGTTGAGATATATAATTGGGTATCATCAGCATAACAATGGAAACTAATCCCATGTCTTCTAATGATGTTACCCAAGGGAAGCATGTATATTGAGAACAACAGAGGTCCTAAAACTGACCCTTGTGGGACCCCATATTTCACTGGCAATACACCAGACGGTTCTCCATTTATATCTACAAAATGGTAGCGATCAGACAGGTAAGATCTAAACCATTTTAATGCCTGTCCCTGAATACCTATATAATTTTGTAAGCGATCTATGAGAATATTATGATCTATAGTGTCGAATGCAGCACTAAGATCAAGCAGGACTAGCAATGAGATACAGCCTTGGTCTGAAGTCGTTTGTAATCTTAACTAGTGCAGTTTCTGTGCTATGATGGGGCCTGAAACCTGACTGAAATTCTTCAAGGATGTTGTTATCCTGCAAGAATGTGCAAATTTGAGCTGATACTACTTTTTCTAGTATTTTTGATATGAACGGGAGGTTTGAAATCGGTCTGTAATTTCTTATTTCATTCGCGTCCAAATTAGATTTTTTAAGAAGCGGCTTAATAACTGCTAACTTGAAAGGTTTAGGGACGTGACCTAGATGTAATGAAGAATTAATAATGTTTAGGAGTGGCTCTCCAACCGTAAGCATCACTTCTTTTAAAAATCTGGTTGGGATTGGGTCTAACAGGCACGTTGTTGATTTAGCCGAGGTGATAAGTTTATACAGCTCTTCCTGTCCTATACCTGTAAAGCAGTGAAAATCTAAATGTGAAGCTATAGGCTGAACTGGATCGTGAGATACTATTAGAGGTTGAACCTCCATTATTTTCTTCCTGATATTATTGATTTTTTCATTAAAGAAGTCCATAAAGTCTTCACTTCTAAACTGTGATGGGATTCTCTCTGCGGGCATCTTAGGTTTTGTTAGGCGAGCCACTGTACTAAATAAGAACCTGCGATTGTTTTGGTTTCTTGCTATCAGCTGGCTAAGATGCTCGGTCCTAGCAGTTTTTAGAGCCTGTCTATAGCTGCACATACTGTCTTTATACGCAATTCGAAAAACTTCTAATTTAGATTTCCTCCATTTTCGCTTGAGGTTACGGGTTGCTCTCTTTAGGGCGCGAGTATGACTGTTGTACCAAGGTGCAAGTGTTTTATCTCTGACTTTTTTTAATCTGATGGGAGCAACAGTGTCTAATGTACTGGTAAGTATAGTGCCCATGCTGCTAGTCACTTCATCTAGATCATCTGCATTTAGGGGTCTAATAAGAAATTGGGACAGATCCGGCAGATTACTTGTGAATCTGTCTTTAGTAGTGGGATTCATATTTCTAACAGATTGATAACGTGGGGAGACACAGCTAATCTGTTCTACGGGTAGAGTATATGTCAGGAGGTGATGATCTGTGATATCATCACTTTGAGGTATGATCTCTATATTAGAGACATCTATACCATGGGATATAATTAAATCTAGCGTATGATTAAAGCGGTGAGTTGCTCCAATTATATTTTGCTTAACCCCAAATGAATTTAGTAAATCCAGAAATGTGAGTGCTAAAGCGTCGTTAGCATCATCTACATGAATGTTAAAGTCTCCTACTATCAACACTTTGTCAGAGTTAACCAATAGGTCTGATAGCAGATGTCCAAATTCTTTAAGAAAATCGCCATATGGCCCCGGGGGTCTGTACCAGGGTAAAATATAGCAAGGGTTTATTACGTATTTCATTTAGTGCAACATTAATGATAAGCACTTCAAATGAATTAAACCTGGGCCTTATTTTCTGGGTAACAGTGAGTACATCATTGTACGACCAATTAGACGGGGCTCGTGCTTATAGAAATATCCTGACGGAGTAGACTCATTCAGACCAAAATATTCATTTGGTTTAAGCCAGGTTTCAGTGAGACAGAGTGCGTCAAGGCAATAATCTGAGATAATTTCATTAACAATAAGTGCTTTAGGCGCAAGGGATCTAATGTTGAGTAGTCCAAACTTTAGAGGTGGATTTTGACTACTTATTTTGCCTTTTTCTGGTTTTATGGTTATCAGATTGTTTCGGGCAAATGTAACAAATTTATTCTTTTTTCTCAGTATTCGGGGAACAGACACAGTTTCTATAGGACAAGCTATGTGTGTTCGTCTATCACTATGGTGAGTTGTGATGTGTCTAATATGTTTGGAATCTACAGTATGACTTACCGCCAGTCAGATGGTTCGTAGTGTCCTGGAGATGTTGTCAGAGAGGACCGCTGCTCCAGCTCTGCTAGGGTGTAGGCCATAGTAATATGTGTCTGTCGACAACAATTAAATAAAGAAAAAAATTATTTCTATTGACTAACCTCACCAGGCCTTACCGCCGCCATGTTCTTCCACGCTAAACTAAAGGTACTTACTGTACATATAAATAGGATTACCGCTGATTGGCCAACGCAGAAGCTCCTTTCACCAATGAGAAAAATTTCAACACGCCCCCCTACCTTTCGGCACATCTATTGCTCCAGCCTGCAGTTATCCCTACTGCGACACTAAAACTAAAAACTGTGACAAATAAGTAATGAGGGTGAAGTGTTTATAAAGATTGTAAAGTGGTTATCTGTGTTATTTTCTGCGAAGTTCATTAATGAAACATCACGAAATAAAGTAATAACTTAGACGTGAATCCTGTTTCAGCAGGTAAAATTTCATTTCCATTGTAATTAACCCAGAATGCACAAAAGGTGTGCAAAGCTGAGCTACTTGAGTGCTCCTGGAGGGCTGTGATTGGTTGAATGGTGAGGTCGCATCTGATTAGCTAAAGAGCACGAATGATGAGCCACGAAAGTTTCAAAAATGCATACAGTGG
This sequence comes from Channallabes apus, assembly GCA_030522415.1. Classification (NCBI taxonomy): domain Eukaryota; kingdom Metazoa; phylum Chordata; class Actinopteri; order Siluriformes; family Clariidae; genus Channallabes; species Channallabes apus. The sequence continues at coordinate 36,499,826 of CM060104.1, forward strand.
GTGCACAAGCAGGATGTGACTTCTACTGTCGCCGGTGTATGGCGTCAGCATTTGGGTTTGTGCGTTTGCTGGCTGTTACTGCTGAGTGGCGCTATATAACTATAGACTGACGCCTCAGGCATCAGTTCGTTCTCTCCAGGCTTAATGAGGCGCAGGTCGTCCACAGCTGCACGTCGTTGCAGATAAAATAAAGTGAAACATTGTAATTAAACGAATTCATAATCACAGTAGTAACATTACAGTACAAATTTATAATTAAAATTAAATTAAGTTTTTTTAGGATCGAATTTAAGCAACGTAAACGTTAACACACTGAACCTTTTTATTATGTGTAATTAGAAAAGCTACACATCTTATATTTTGTGTTCTTTAAATTTGTAGCTTTTATAAGACTCTACTTTAATTTAGGTGCACTCACAATGACGAAAAAACTTTATGATTTTGTTAAATAAATAAAGTAAACGGGGTTCTGTATTGATTTTGGTGAACTTGAGCGCGTCAGAAAATGAACCCAAACTCCGTGTATACTCGCCGCACAGACGTGAAAAATATATACTTATAGAAAGAGAAATATCTGCTTTAATATAAACTAATGAAAAAAATTATTAGATTATGTAATTCGTATGAGAAGTGAATTATAGGCGCGCTCGCTGCTGCGGAGACGACGAGATGACATGATCAGCACAGCCGAAACCAAAGGAATCACTAATTTATCAATGAATTATTAAAATGGTCAGAGTGAGTTTCCTGGCTGTTTTAACAAATATTTGAAGTAGATAACAGTAGCCCACATTTATGAAAGCATTTTTATTTATATAAAACTCTAAAAAAAAAAAAATAATAATCCTGCATTTATTTTTAGATTTGCCCGCTGCCACAGTTCTTCAGTAACAAACCTATAAAACATGTACATCTGTATGAATAAATTGTTTAAATGTGATCAGTGATTTATGTAAATGACTCAGTTTGCTCCTTGCTGCGCTGTTTGGGGGGAGGGACGCGCTAATGACGATTTGGTCTGCTGTGTGGAGGCTCAGAGGTAGAGTTAGTACTGTATATCATGACTGAAATACAGCGGCTCACATCGGCGTGCGTTTCTCCCAGCGCCACATAGACAGCGCTTATTTAACACATATAATATGCGTTTGATGTATTTCTGGGAAAAGAGAAATCTAATCTCTCATATCGGGGCGCGCGTTCATCTGACTTTAGATCACAACTCGGCAAAGTTAAAGAGCGCACAAGTGCTGCGGGATCACGCAAACATTTAACGTACATTAACTAAAAGGTTTATTCACAACCACGTTTCAGCCATTCACACATGCATTGTGCTGTTGTTTGTACACACTTTCAGTTTTCCCCTTCTACTCTCCTCTTTCATCAGAAATGCTCCCGATATGAGCCGACACGAGCAGATTTGTTTCAGTCAGAATATTTATCAATCATAAAGAGAGGCGACATATACTTGCTGATTAAACACTGTTTAAAGTGAAAGCGCGCGATGTGAGCAGCTTTAATTATTGATAATGAAATCATTATTAAATGGTGGACATAAACAGCAAAAAGAATAATATTATTCTTTTGATTATTATTATCATGTTCTTTTGCTGTTTGAGCATCTGTGGATTCCAAAATTGACATTTTTACCGTTTTTTAATCACTGAAATGGAAGAGATAGAAAGTTTCCTCATCACAACGTGCCTTGTATTGTACTGAAATTTGCATTTGTATTGTATGTGTCTGGCATTGCAAAGCACACACAGTAAAACTGCAAGAACAACCACCCCGTAATTAGAAAAGCTACACGTGTAGGGTCTTGTGTCATCTTATATTTTGTGTTCTTTAAATTTGTAGTAGATTTATTAAATGAAATAAATTACACTAAACGGGGCTCTGTATTGTTTTCGGTGAACTTGAGCGCATCAGAAAATTAACCCAAACTCCGTGTATACTCGCCTCACAGACGTGAAAAATATATACTTATAGAAAGAGAAATATCTGCTTTAATATAAAGCAATGAAAAAAATTATTAGATTATGTAATTCGTATGAAAAGTGAATTATAGGCGCGCTCACTGCTGCGGAGACGACGAGATGACATGATCACCTTCAGCACAGCCGAAACCAAAGGAATCACTAATTTATCAATGAATTATTAAAATGGTCAGAGTGAGTTTCCTGGCTGTTTTAACAAATATTTGAAGTAGATAACAGTAGCCCACATTTATGAAAGCATTTTTATTTATATAAAACTCTAAAAAAAAAATAATAATAATCCTGCATTTATTTTTAGATTTGCCCGCTGCCACAGTTCTTCAGTAACAAACCTATAAAACATGTACATCTGTATGAATAAATTGTTTAAATGTGATCAGTGATTTATGTAAATGACTCAGTTTGCTCCTTGCTGCGCTGTTTGGGGGGAGGGACGCGCTAATGACGATTTGGTCTGCTGTGTGGAGGCTCAGAGGTAGAGTTAGTACTGTATATCATGACTGAAATACAGCGGCTCACATCGGCGTGCGTTTCTCCCAGCGCCACATAGACAGCGCTTATTTAACACATATAATATGCGTTTGATGTATTTCTGGGAAAAGAGAAATCTAATCTCTCATATCGGGGCGCGCGTTCATCTGACTTTAGATCACAACTCGGCAAAGTTAAAGAGCGCACAAGTGCTGCGGGATCACGCAAACATTTAACGTACATTAACTAAAAGGTTTATTCACAACCACGTTTCAGCCATTCACACATGCATTGTGCTGTTGTTTGTACACACTTTCAGTTTTCCCCTTCTACTCTCCTCTTTCATCAGAAATGCTCCCGATATGAGCCGACACGAGCAGATTTGTTTCAGTCAGAATATTTATCAATCATAAAGAGAGGCGACATATACTTGCTGATTAAACACTGTTTAAAGTGAAAGCGCGCGATGTGAGCAGCTTTAATTATTGATAATGAAATCATTATTAAATGGTGGACATAAACAGCAAAAAGAATAATATTATTCTTTTGATTATTATTATCATGTTCTTTTGCTGTTTGAGCATCTGTGGATTCCAAAATTGACATTTTTACCGTTTTTTAATCACTGAAATGGAAGAGATAGAAAGTTTCCTCATCACAACGTGCCTTGTATTGTACTGAAATTTGCATTTGTATTGTATGTGTCTGGCATTGCAAAGCACACACAGTAAAACTGCAAGAACAACCACCCCGTAATTAGAAAAGCTACACGTGTAGGGTCTTGTGTCATCTTATATTTTGTGTTCTTTAAATTTGTAGTAGATTTATTAAATGAAATAAATTACACTAAACGGGGCTCTGTATTGTTTTCGGTGAACTTGAGCGCATCAGAAAATTAACCCAAACTCCGTGTATACTCGCCTCACAGACGTGAAAAATATATACTTATAGAAAGAGAAATATCTGCTTTAATATAAAGCAATGAAAAAAATTATTAGATTATGTAATTCGTATGAAAAGTGAATTATAGGCGCGCTCACTGCTGCGGAGACGACGAGATGACATGATCACCTTCAGCACAGCCGAAACCAAAGGAATCACTAATTTATCAATGAATTATTAAAATGGTCAGAGTGAGTTTCCTGGCTGTTTTAACAAATATTTGAAGTAGATAACAGTAGCCCACATTCATAAAAGCATTTTTATTTATATAAAACTATAAAAAAAATAATCCTGCATTTATTTTTAGGTTTGCCCGCTGCCACAGTTCTTTAGTAACAAACCTGTTTAAATGTAAATGCTCTTTGCTGCGCTGTTTGGGGGGAGGGACGCGCTAATGACGATTTGGTCTGCTGTGTGGAGGCTCGCCCGTGAGATGTTGCGCGCGCGCACTACACAGCAAAAATATGTTAGTATATTATGACTGAAATACAGATACAGAAAGCGAAATGTCTGCTTTTATATAAACTAATTTGTATAAAACGTGGATGGCTACAGCACATCCACTCACAGCCAAAACCAAAGACATCAACGTATCAATGAATTATTAAAATGGCCAGTCAGTTTCTCTGCTGTTTTCTTATCCCCACCCCTGTTAAAACGGCGTACTCTCTGCCTCTGCGCCTGCGAGAGGTTGTGCGCGCGCGGTCGACTACACAGTAAAAACATGTGTGCTGAAAAACTGTTGTCACGAAAAATGTAACAGATGCGGACTCATGTCCATCAATCAAACAGTATGCTGGAGATGTAGGTGGGTTTGACACTGCTTTGTGTAGTTAACATCGAAGACAAAAATAAAAAAAAATAAAATGAACACCATAAATGACCAAATGACCATAAAATTCGCGTTAGATGTTATACAGCAGCGCTTGTGTTTTTGTGTTATCAAGTACGGGCTAATGCTTAACAGTTGCGCAATTATATTTCTATTCAGTAAAGAAAAACACTATTGTTATTATTTCAATAAATACTGTGCAGCTGTGAGAATTGTGGCAGGAATATAATGCCCTGCGATTCGCATTCATTTACAATATGTGCGTCAATGTCCAACTTAAACCAAGCATGCGTTGCCACGCTTGGATGCTCAGTAGTGTGCAATGCAGCAAGTGCAAGCCAAATGTGAACAAATAACGAAATAAGAGAGCTTGATTATACTGCATAAACATCATTCAGTACAACTGAATCGCAGAAAAAATCTACGGTTAACGTATTAAGATGGTTATACAGCAAAAATATTATTTAGTACAACGAAATCTCTGGATCCTTTATGAGACGGCATAAATATTTAATACAACAAATTAAATATTTTGGTTTATATTTTGGTTTATATTATATGGTTAATGTATTTTGGTTTATATTGCAAACGAATAACGAATCAAGAGCCTGCGATTATATTGCATAAATATTATTTTGTACAGACAAATATCTGAAAAAAACCTGTTTTTTTTTTCCACAAATCTCTCAAAAATCGTAAGATCTATTTTGGTTTATACTGCAAACGAAAAACAAATCCAGAGCCTGTAATTATATTGCATAAATATTATTTTGCACAAATAAACCTCTGAAATAAACAATGATATTTTATTCACAAATGTAAGACAATATATTTTGGTTCAGTGCCAGACGAAGTGCGAGCGAATAATGTAATGAGAGGCCCCGATTATACTGCATACAGTGGTTACAAAATTGGAATGGCGATCTCGCCGCGTATACCGCCGTTTAAAGGCAACAGCGGCCAAAATAAATCAGTTGCATTTCAAAGTCATTCGTAAAATGGCCGCCAGGTGGCGCAAAGTGACATTTTCATTCATCGCAGTAAATACAACAGTGATGGTAATTTCCACAACAAACATGAAAAATCTGAACCAGAGCTATTAATGTGTACTGTACAATAATGAGTAAAAAAAAAATTATAGTAGATTTATTAACTGAAATAAATGACCATATTTTTCAAGAGAATTTTCAAGCCCCACTCATCAAACAAAATTATAACGAAATCGGCCAAGTTTACTATTTATTTAAATATAAATTTATAAACCAATGAGATCAAATAACACCAAGTTATTATTATAACAAGCTTACTTCGTCACTTATCCAGAGCTTGCTTTATTAACCTTGCCTTATTTAACGTTACTTGGGTGCATCATCTTTAAGTGCTTGCTTGGTGTAGCGGTTAGAGCACACGGTCAGTGATATATAAAGCGCCGGTTCGAATCCCGAGGGATGATGTTTTAAATGTTTTTATTTTAATTATAGCAAAATTAAAATAAAAAAAATTGTTGTATTTTGATTTTGCTTCAGCATACTATAGAAAAAACAGCAAACTCGCACGCAACCAGTTTGTATTCTTTAAATTTAGGGGAGTGACGGCTCGGTCTGCTGCTGCTGCTGCTGCGTGTGTGTGTGTGTGTGTGTGTGTCATTATACTGATGAAAAGTGGTGGCCATCTGCAGTACCGGGAGTTTTGATTTACGACAGCTGTTTACGGCAGTGTAGTCCAGTGCGGGAGATGCATTGTGGGTAATGAAGTCCGGTGTTACATCTGTTACATTTTTGATAACAATAGTTTTTTTACAAACATTTCTAAACCAATAAGATCAAATGACACCAAGTTTAAAACAGATAAAATACACGTGCAAATAGTATAATTGTATAACAGGCTTACTTCGTTACTTATTTAACGCTTGCTTTCAAAGAAGTCGAGTGGCTTATTAACGTCACGGAGGTAAGCTGTCTCTTAGTGCCTGGTTGGTGTAGCGGTTAGAGCGCTCGGGCAGGGATTTACAAAGCATTGGTTCGAATCCTGGATAATGCTGTTTTAAAAAATTGTTCCATTTTAATTTTACTCAACAAACAAACAGCAAACAAAAAATTTTATTATTCAGATATACAACCGTAATGAGTCCCATGTGACCAACGTATTTAACCGTGATGAGTCCATAAAATCAGTAGCAGCTAATAATTACTAATTACTTTAGTTAATGCTGCTACTGATTTTATTCCAGCTTACCTGTTCTGGTTGATTGCGATTCTTTTTAAAATATTGTCTCAGTTTTATATGTTGTTCGTCTTGATGTTTGTCTTCTTTTCACTTGGCAACACTCAAATGCAAATTATTCACCGTGAATCAGCTGTTCTCACCTATCCATTCAGAGAAACTGAATGAGCTGAAATGAGCCTTTGTTTCACGACCGCGACACCCCTCTCTCTCACGCACATACAGTACAGAGTAGACCAAATCATTACAGTACATACTTTATCCAACGAACATGAAAAATATCCACATAATGATGAGTTAAGAAGCATTGCTTAATTTTCGTTTAGACAGACTGTTTGTATCTGATTATTGGTATTATTAAAGAACAGCAGCACAAACAACAACACAAGGGCTTGTACAGCAAGACACATTTTTATTATTTTGCAAAGAGTTAAATTTGTAACAGTAAAAGGCATCCGAATTTAAATATATAAATTACTAGAAACAAATTGAGCACACTATCAGAATAAAAAATAGAACAAATCAAATGTTTTTTACACATACACAAGGAGGATAATGATACCGAGTTTATATTAAAATATCAAATATTGTAATATTGTTTTTGTGTTATTATAAATAATGAAATGCAGTAGGCTGTTATGGTCATCATCAAAAGAAAATATATTAAGTAACAGATAATATTAGGTTTATATTTCAAATTAGATAAAATGCTGATTTTCCAGCAGTAAAATTATTGTATCTCTACAGTTTACAAAACCTCCGCTGCGTGTATTCATTCACAGTCTCCAGAGCACGCACAGAGAAATAGGAGACTGTGGTTTAGGAGTGGATTGGAGAGAAGAGAGCTGTTCAGTTACTATAAAAAAAAATAAAAATAAAAAATATAAAAACATAATATGATCTTTTTGAGTTATGAGGTTTTTTTTATTATACATAAGACAACCTTTCAGTTTTGTAAATATTCTAGTTATAGTGTGTTAAGTTTTTCTTTAGGTTAAACGGTTTTGAGAATTAGACCATCCAGCTAAGATCAATATTATGTCGTTGATTGATAAAATCTGGATTAAGGATATTTTATTTTGTTTTATTTATTTAATTTGTATTTTTCATCTTCCCCCCCTGAGGGATTGCCACCTTATTGTGGTCAGGGGATTTGCGTGCCTCAGTGCTTGGATGTTTACCGAGGGCTCAAGGGAGGTGTGTCTGTGTGTGTGTGTGTGTGTGTGCGCGCGCGCGCGCTGTAGCCTGTGCTTTTTTCAGCGAATTTTTCCGCTACCGCAGATCAGTTTATCAACTTGTAATATATAAATTTTAGGAATATATTAACATGTGGAGACATCATTATATGTTGAATGGAACTTGTAAGCCTTTGAATGGTGTTAAAAATACTTGCAAAACAAGTATTGCAGCCATACATTGGAGGGAACTTCTGAGGTGGTCAGTGATTGATGGCACGGTCGGTCGGAGGGGGTTGTGATCACACCTATAGATCTTTTGTTCTAGGCTATCGGTCAAATATCTCTCCACTTGGAAGCAAAAACATGCAAGGGATTTCAGCATCTCGACGCACATACTAAGCTGTTTATAAAGTAGACACTGTTTGTTTTTTCATTTTGTAATCTTTCCCGTGTTTACCGTGTACTGTACAATGTATATTAATTTTTTAATGAATTACTGTAAATAAACTACACATTCCGTTGATTTACCAGAAATGACTTTTCTGTTTTTTGTGTGTGCTAAACTAAACTTCAGGGTCAAAGTAATAGCGATTTTATTTGAAAAGTATTATATATTTACAATGCTGATAAGTTCAAGCTTAGATTCATATATAAACTGCTTCAAAGTCTTTCCACCCCGTGACCGCTGAAATCCGACAGACGCAGGGCTCAAGGGAGGTGTGTCTGTGTGTGTGTGTGTGCGCGCGTGTGTATGTGTGTGTGTGCGCGTGCGCTGCAGCCTGTCATTTTCAGCGGATTTTTCCGCTACCGCAGATCAGTTTATCAACTTGTAATATATACATTTTAGGAATATATTAACATGTGCAGACATTTAAGGTTGCGCTGCCCTCTCTTGCCCCTGCGTAGAGCCCACACACACACACACACACACACACACACATCTATTCTATCTATTATATAAATACACATTTGGAATCTGCATCTACATTTTCTGCTACAAGTATAGAATTAGGTTCAGCTGAGACTCATGATCAATGGTGTTAGGGTACTTATGTAGTGATAATTAGTTTCAGCCAGATCATTAAAACTAACAATGGACTATGACACTCTTGTTTTACACACATTGTTTTAGCGATAGTTTCACGGAAGCGAGTTCAGAACTAATCTAACCAAACCAAGAAAAAAACAAACATCCGAAGCTTCAAATAGAATGAACGAACTAATGAAATTGATATATATGTAATTGATATACTGTATATACAGACGTGTGTGTGTCATTTTAATTCAAATGAACATTTTAATGCTTTCTGATACACTTATCAACTTATCGACATACACTTATCAACACAAACTCTCCGTGCACGCACACACACAATCTCTAAAAAATTAATATTAATAACATACATATACAAATAAACAAAAATATAAACGTCTATATTGAAGTCTACGGTGAACGCAGAGTCGGCTAAGCACACGTGATGACGCGCGCGCCCTCACCTCTGTTACGGCTGCCTACAGTATTTGGCCAAAAGAATTATAATAATTGAACGATATGCCTGGTCCTGGAAAGAGACATCAACAGTCCGGCGCTGAGAAACGAAAGAACCGAAAGAAAAAAAAGCCTAAGATGAAGCCCGTGCATCAATTCCAGAAATAAAACTTTACTTTATTCTGTCGACGTTAATAATGTAATAACGTAACATTAACGTAAAATAACGCAAATTTCATTTAACAGCAGGGGGGACAATAAATATATATTTTTATAAATTTATTGCATTGTTTATGTTGTTTACAGTCAAGCCATCAACATACAATAAAATGTAAACATGAGATCTAAACTAAAAACTGTGCTCCCTGTGCTGGTGCTGGCAATATCATCTCTTTGTTCTGCTGTCTCCGGCTCCCTCCCTGGTTCTGAATCTGCCCCTTCCTCTACTCTCACTGTCTCAGAACAGACTGACTCCTGAAGCAGAAAAAAATGCAGGAAATGATGTTTTCTAACATGCGTTAGATAGTTTTTTTTATCACTCTATACACAATACTTTGCTATTTTTATAGATGTTGAGCATCGTGAGCAAGCCCGAGATCATATTAACGTTAATCATCACCAGCCGGCATGAATAGCAAACGAGTAACGTGAGTTGGACGCACACCAATCGATTCGACTATGGTTAATCGCTCACTCCGTAGGCTCCCTGAATAGGCGGGAAAGGGATGGAACCGCGCATTCGTCCCGGCAAGAAAAAAAAAACTAAACAGATCTAACAGATGAGGACTCAGATTAATGTGCAAAAAATATATAATAAAACTATATAAGTCTACATAGCCTTTATAAGACTCTACCTTAAGCGCACTTAAAACATTTTAGTTAGTTTTAAAATAAAACAATTTTAAAACATCACTCAGGATTCGAACCGGCACTTTGTAGCTCACTGGCCGAGTGTTCTATCCGCTACACCAAGCGGCCACTTAGAGACAATGCACACCAGAGACGTTAATAAGCCACTCGACTTCTTTGAAAGCAAGCGTACGTCTTTGATAAGTGACGAAGTAAGCCTGTTATAATAATAACTTGGTGTTATTTGATCTTATTGGTTTAGAAATGTATATTTAAATAAAACCCTACACACTTCTTTTCTAATTACACGTGATAAAATCTAAAGGCTCACTGTGTTAATATTTATTGTGCTTAAATTTGATCTTAATAAGATTTGATTTAATTTGAATTCTACATTTGTACTGTAATTATAGTACTGTGATTATGAATTCGGTCAACTACAGTGTTTCACTTGATGTTATTGGCTATTACGTGTATTATTGAGGCAGAGAATGAACTAAGGCATGAGGCGTCAGTCTGTAGTTATATAGCGCCACTCAGTGGTAAAAGCCAGCAAATGCACAGCAAATGCACATCCCGTAATGCGGCGGCGACGTTACATACGACGCTCCGATTTTGTAACCACTGTACATCTTTTTTTATTGATTTATTTTTTTATTATCTATTCTGGAAGTTTGCCCTATTTGTTTTAGTTATTTCTATATTTAAATCTTGATGTCTTAAACTCTAACAACTGTAAGTATTGTCGAAATATTTTTTTTAAAAAGCCCTAGTGCTGTTGTTTGTGCTGTTTTCTTTAATAATAACACTAAAAAGATAAAAACAGAGAGTCTGTCTAAACAAAATAAAACCAATGTTTTCTAACTCATATTTTTTTATATTTATAGTTTTTCATGTTTGTTGGACACAGTACTTGGATGTGGAAATTATCATAATTGTAGTATTTCTTCGCTACAACATATTGTTATGACTTTATTGTGACTTAAGCTCTAAATATATTTAAAAACCGAGACGACGGAAAATGTCAATTTTGCGCCACCTGGCGGTCATTTCACGAATTATTTTGAAATGCTACTGGTTTATTTTGGCCGCTGCCGCTTTTCCACGGCGGTGAGCGCGACGGTAATGAGCAGTCTGGTTGTCCACCTACTGTATATATAGTTGTAAATATTGTTTATATCTTTGTTTGATTGTGGTGCACCTTTTTCGTTTACTTTATTTAGTTTTGTATAATACACGTTTGCTTTATCTACTTGTTTGTGTTTGTCCTTTTTGCTCACCAGCCTTTTAACGTAATACCGACACAAAGATCAAAGACCTCTCGATTTTAAATTTGCTGGTCGTTGCACAGTAAAACTGAGGCCATCTTTTCTATGTATTGACGGGTTATGGCAATGGGCGTTTCGTTTTTCCGACACACGCTGTAGCGGTAGACCAATCATAAAGGACCGCGCCACCTGACCAATCACAGCAGTGAGGGCTCACGGAAAGGAGGGGTTTAGACAGACTGAATCTTCGAACTGCTTCACACGAGTCATTTACGAATCATTTCGAAATGGGGTCAAATCAAATCTATTTTTGGAGAAAACTAAAGTGTTTTTTGACCTTGCATACATGTAAACCGGTTTTAAGAGACTATTTTATATTAAGAAATATTAGCAACATTTAAAATGGCATAATAGGGGCACTTTAAATGCTGAGCTGTAGTCGACAGCCCTGCACGAATACTGGGTGATGTCTTTCTTTACTTTCAACACCTTTCACATTTCAAATGTGAGAAAATGTGTCTGAATCAAAATGATCAGATTGTCCCTGATAAGCAAGTCGAGGGTGACGGTGCTGAGGGAAAAACTCCCTGAGATGACAAAAGGAAGAAACCTTGAGAGGAACCAGACTCAACAGGGAACCCATCCTCATTTGGGTGATAACAGATATCAGGGATTGATCAGCAGTCATACTGTGTGTTAGGCTAAAGTACAAATATGTCTCTTGAAAGTGGCCCACCAGGACTTAAGTTGAAGATTCCTGCTTTAGAAGATGGTAAATTATGTACATGAAGGTAAACAAATGTTCAGCAACAATACTTAATAGGCTGATTGGTTGATATTAATTTGCTAAAAATGTGTCAAGAGAACAGAGCATGCAGCACGTTCACCTGCCTGGACTGTTAACCTGAGTTAAACTTGCTGTTGCCAAATTTTTAATCTATTATTCCTCTGCACCAGCAGACATAGAGATTTGTCAGCCCAGACTATGCTTTTCTGTGCAGTTTTGGGGAGCCTGAGCCCCCTGCAGCCTCAGCCTTCGGTTCTTAGCAGATAGAAGTGAAACTTGACACCTTGAGGTTCGATGTGTTGTGCATTCTGAGATGCTTTTCTGCTTGCCATGTTTGTGTAAAGTTGTTATATGAGTGGCGGCACGGTGGTGTAGTGGTTAGCACTGTCGCCTTGCACCTCCAGGGTCTGGGTTCGATTCCCCGGCCAGGCTCGATTCCCGTCTCTGTGTGCATGGAGTTTGCATGTTCTCCCCGTGCTTGGTGGGTTTCCTCCGGGTACTCCGGTTTCCTCCCACAGTCCAAAGATATGCAGGTTAGGCTAATTGGCGTTCCTAAATTGCCCGTAGTGTGTGATTGGGTGTGTGAGTGTGTGTATGTGTGTGTGCCCTGTGATGGATTGGCACCCTGTCCAGGGTGTACCCCGCCTAGTGCCCGAAGTCTCCTGGGATAGGCTCCAGGTCCCCCGCGACCCTGAACACAGGATTAAGCGGTATAGAAAATGAATGAATGAATGAATGTTATATGAGTTGCTGTAGCCTTTCTATCATCTCAAACTGGTCTGATTATTCTTCACTCCTATCAAGAAGTCATTCCCACAATGTTCCCACAACATTGTTTTCTTTGTTGTGCCTAGAGACTGTTGTGCTTGAAAATCCCAGGAGAACAGAAGATATAGAACTACTCATTATTGTCACAGTTACCAGTTGTTCTGTTTTTTTTCCCCACCAATTTGAAAATGTCTTGAGGCTGTTGGCCTGCGCATCTGCAGGATTATATTCATCACACTGCTATATGAGTGGCTGGATTAACTATTTACATGAATGAGGAGGTGTACGGGTCTTAATAATGAACTGCTTAATGGAAAACTTCATCCTAAAACAATTTATTTTCATTTAGACTAAAATATTTATGATGTGTTTAGTGAATGCAGTGCTACTTTCTTAGTTTTTTGCTGTATTTTAATGTTTCTGTGAGAGGATCATGATCGAGTTTCACTGTTAGATCTGTTAAAAGAGCTTTCTTTCTTAGCATACGTACTGTAGAGACATCAAACGGTGGGCTAAACCCCAGACCTCATGGTTCATGCTAGAGGTTTTCTTTAATATTGTTCTGAACAGTTGCTTTATTCATAATAATGAGGAACAGCATCGGCCAAAGCAGAGTTGGGTTTTGGGTGTCAGCTAGGAAATAATTTTTTTAATGATTTGCAATTTTCTCCAGGTGATTCATGACCTCCTGTCTGATGTTTGAGGTTCCAGACAGATATGTACTGTAGGTGAGAGAGAGACAGAGAGAGAGAGAGAGAGAGACTCTATTAATACCAAAGAGTAATTAGTAATAGCTCAGTGGTTAAGGCATTGGACTACGGTTCGGAAGGTCCCAGGTTCAAACCCCACAACCACCAAGTTGCCTCTGTTGGACCCTTGAGCAAGGCCCTTAACCCTCAACTGCTCAGAAAAATAATAAATGTAAATTAAAAAATGTAAGTCGCTCTGGATAAGAGCGTCTGCCAAATGCCTAAATGTAAATGTATGGAGGAGGTAACATTCAACATCACCACGAAAAAAAGATAATTTACAAAAACGAGTAGCTAAAGGTATGACACAGTGTACATTAGTGCAGTCTAATGTGAGGTTTCAAATGCTTTTCACACTCTGCAACATATTTTATTTCAAAGTGCTCTCTCACAGTTCACTGAAATACAATGTGTGTGTGATTTAAATGTAAATGATACCCTAGAAATTGTGCCAGTCCCATTCGAATGATCTATATATCCACCATGTAGGTATTTTCTGAGTGCAGTGAAGCATAAGACTAGTTTTTACTTTCTTTTTAATGTAAAAGTTTCGCTCTTAGTATTTCTGTAAGTGCTGTGACTTTTTACACTCGTATCTGCTGCCTCTATAGTGGTAAATCAGGGTAAATGTAATAAAATACATTATCCATGTAAATATGAAATCTGCACACGCATTATCTAAATCATAACCATAACTCTACAACCCTAACCCTGGAAAACCCTTCCTATAATAGGAAATCTATCTCCTTTGGCTGAAATGATGATACAGACCCAGTGAACCCTAAAACAGGTGTTTTTTTTTAAATTAACCCTTTCCTACTACATGTAATGACATGGGTCATATATGACCCCTTGGGATATCCAGTATGTTTTACCAACTGGTTACTTTCACTCATGACATAAAGGCAGGAGTTCTTTCTTAGTAAGGAAAGACCAGATTCTCATTTCAAAATATATTTATTGATTTTAACTTTTCATCAATGACTATGCACATAAAATTTTGCTCTAAGGCAGCCTTGAAGTGCTAGCACTACCATCTTCTTGGGAAACCCGACACCTTTTTTCTGTCCCAAAGTCACTGTCATCGGCACATATCTCATCTAGCACCTCTTGTATCGTATAGTGCCGTTTATGGGAAGCGGAAGCCATTGTTTGCTAGTTTACTAAAAACCAATAAAAATAAAAAATACAAAAATAAAATACAAAAAATATCACATATAAATAAATATACATCTTTACACATATATACTTGTTAAAATACAAGAAAATATACAAAAAAAACACCCTATGACTACTCAGATTATAGTATCCTATGTTACTCAGCATCATGTATTAGCATGCTAATATCCTATGTTACTCAGCATCATGTATTAGCATGCTAATATCCTATGTTACTCAGCATGCTAAATCTGCACCACTTTAACCCAATGGGTCACCTGTGGCCCCTCATATTTACAATCAAATTAAACTTACTGAAAAAATTAAAAACTTTCCAAAACTTAATTCTACATATTCTATAACATCTAAACGTCATTGTTGATGACATAAAATTTGTACCACTCACCTGGTCACAGCTTGACATCAGCTTTTATATCACCAAATAAAAAGCACAGTAGCAGCCATGTTTGATGTGAAAAAAATCAGGTTAGTTCAGTCAGTTACCACTAAATGTCAGTGTTATGGGTTCACATAGGGGACACTGGGTTGTAATGCAAAAAGAAATCTTTACTTTGGTGTGTGGGTTGAATATGACGACGAAGTAAAAGCCTGGGTCAAATATGACCCCATGGGTTCTCCAGGGTTAAACATGAAAATTATTCTTTAAATTAATTGAAAAACATAAAAATTACAACTAGCTGACTTTTCTTGCTTTTCTCCAGTCCTCAGTTCTTGTTGATGGTTCGGTGTTTTCCTGTTTTGAAGATGGTCCTGTTTTCGTGTGAGAGTGGGCTTAGAGTGCTTTAACTTTAACAGGTTAGCAATTTTAATTACCTGCTGAGAGGAACAGTCACAGGGCCTGGAAGACGAATCTGATCCGATGAAGCAGAGTTCCAGCCATCACCCTGAAGCTGATTATTATTTTAACAATGTTTCACAATGTTTTATTCTTTTTAAATGACCAAAATGAACTATTGATTTATTATTAAAAACTATAATTAATATTTTTGTGAAATATCCTTTAATAAAATGTAATTACATCAGCAGTAAACAGTTGCTCACTTCTCACTTGTGTGAGTGTATGTGTGTGGGGTATATTGTGTGTGTGTGTGTGTGTGTGTGTGTGTGTGTGTGTGTGTGTGTGTGTGTGTGTGTGTATACAGTGGGGCAAAAAAATACTCAAAAAGTCAGCCACCAATTGTGCAAGTTCTCTCACTTAAAAAGATGAGATAGGCCTGTAATTTTCATCATAGGTATACCTCAACTATGAGAGACAAAATAAGGAAAAAAAATCCATAAAATCACATTGTAGGATTTTTAATGAATTAATTTGCAAATTATGGTAAATAAGAAAAAAAGTATTTGGTCAATAACAAAATTTCATCTCAATACTTTGTCAAACGGTCAAACGTTTTCTTTAATTCTTCACGAGGTTTTCACACACTGTTGCTGGTACTTTGACCCGTTCCTCCATGCAGATCTCCTCTAGAGCAATGATGTTTTGGGCTGTCGCTGGGCAACACAGACTTTCAACTCCCACCAAAGATTTTCCATGTGGTCCAATGCTGATTTTAGCCTTTGTTACTTTGGTCCCAGCTCTCGGCAGGTCATTCACTAGGTCCCCCCCCTGTGGTTCTGGGATTTTTGCTTGTGATCATTTTGACCCCACAGGGTGAGAGCTTGCGTGGAGCCCCAGATCGAGGGAGATGATCAGTGGTCTTGTATGTCTTCCATTTTCTAATAATTGCTCCCACAGTTGATTTCTTCACACCAAGCTGCTTACCTACTACAGATTCAGTCTTCCCAGCCTGTTGCAGGTCTACAGTTTTGTTTCTTGTGTCCTTTGACAGCTCTTTGGTCTTGGCCATAGTTGAGGTTGGAGTGTGACTGTTTGAGGTTGTGGACAGGTGACTTTTATACTGATAACAAATTCAAACAGATCCCATTAATACAGGTAACGAGTGGAGGACAGAGGAGCCTCTTAAAGAAGAAGTTACAGATCTGTGAGAGACCGAAATCTTGCTTGTTTGTACAGTGGTTCAAGTGAAACACTGTAGTTGACCGAATTCATAATCACAGTACTAAAATTACAGTACAAATGTAGAATTCAAATTAAATCAAATCTTATTAAGATCAAATTTAAGCACAATAAATATTAACACAGTGAACCTTTAGATTTTATCTGTTATTTATTTCTATGTAATTAGAAAAGAAGTGTGTAGGGTTTTATTTAAATATAAATTTCTAAACCAATAAGATCAAATAACACCAAGTTATTATTATAACAGGCTTACGTCGTCACTTATCTAGAGCTTGCTTTCAAAGAAGTCGAGTGGCTTATTAACGTCTCTGGTGTCCATTGTTTCTAAGTGGCCGCTTGGTGTAGCGGTTAGAGCGCTTGACCAGAGATCTACAAAGCGTCGGTTCAAATCCCGAGTGATGATGTTTTAAAGTAGTTTTATTTTAAAATTAAATAAAATGTTTTAAGTGCGCTTAAGGTAGAGTCTTATAAAGGCTATGTAGACTTGTATAGTTTTATTATATATTTTTTGCACATTAATCTGAGTCCTCATCTATTAGATCTGTTTAGTTTTTTTTTTTCCTGCCGGCACGAATACGCGGCTCCATCCCTTTCCGGCCTATTCAGGGAGCCTACGGAGTGAGCGTTACTCGTGAGTCGGCCTATTCATGCCGGCTGGTGATAATTAACGTTAATATGATCTCGGGCTTGCTCACGATGCTCAACATCTATAAAAATAGCAAAGTATTGTGTATACAGTGATAAAAAAACGATCTACAATCTACAATGTACAATAATGAGTAAAAAAAAAGTTTATAGTAGATTTATTAACTGAAATAAATGACCATATTTTTCAAGAGAATTTTCAAGCCCCACTCATCAAACAAAATTATAACGAAATCGGCCAAGTTTACTATTTATTTAAATATAAATTTCTAAACCAATAAGATCAAATAACACCAAGTTATTATTATAACAGGCTTACTTCGTCACTTATCTAGAGCTTGCTTTCAAAGAAGTCGAGTGGCTTATTAACGTCTCTGGGGTGCATTGTCTCTAAGTGCTCGCTTGATGTAGAGCACTCGGCCAGAGATCTACAAAGCGCCGGTTCGAATCCCGAGTGATAATGTTTTAAAATTGTTTTATTTTAAAACAAAATAAAATGTTTTATTTTGATTTTGCTTCAGCATACTATAGGAAAAACAGCAAACTCGCACGCAACCAGTTTGTATTCTTTAAATTTAGGGGAGTGACGACTCTGTGTGTGTGTGTGTGTGTGTGTGTGTGTGTGTGTGTGTCATTATACTGGAGGATTATTCAGTGAAACGAGGCTCAGCTGAAAGATGTTAGGCACATCAGTCACTTAACCCCAAATAAAAGGTATTTCTGAGTGTTATTATATAGTTGTAAAATAACAGATGTACAAACGGTGCGCACTGAATTTTAAACCTATACCAGGCACGATGTTTTTTTTTTTGTTTGTTTGCTGTTTTTTCTATAGTATGCTGAGCAAAATAAAAAAAACATTGGTTAGTTTTCGTTTAGAAAGACTGTTTGTATCTGATTATTTGTATTATTAAAGAACAACAGCACAAACAACACAAGGGCTTGTAAGAAACATTTTTATTATTTTGACAAGAGTTAAATTTGTAACAGTAGAAGGCATCCCAATTTAAATATATAAATAACCAAAAACAAATTGAGTAAACTATCAGAAAAAAAAATAGAATGAATCATTATTAAAGAAAATTATAATGACCGCCCTGCGATGGATTGGCACCCTGTCCAGGGTGTACCCCACCTTGTGCCCTAAGTTTCCTGGGATAGGCTCCAGGCCCCCGCGACCCTGTATATAAGGATGAAGCGGTACAGAAAATGAATGAATGAATGAATGAATTATAATGACCATAACAGCCCACTGCATTTGATTATTTATAATAACGCAAAAACACGAGTGCTGATGATTTACAAATACAATATTTGTTAATTTAATATAAAGCCGGTATCGTTATCCTCCTTTTTATTTTCCTACGTAGTCTAATAAAGTTTTCCAGAGCGCGGAGAAGTTTTGTTGTACTAAATAATATTTAAGCCTGTTATAATAATTGCACGTGTATTCTATATGTTTTCAACTTGGTGTTATTTGATCTTATTGGTTTAGAAATTTATATTTCAATAAATAGTAAACTTGGCTGATTTCGTTCTAATTTTTTGACAAGTTGGGCTTGAAAATTCTCCCACTCCCTTAAGTGGGGAATAACAGAAAATGTTTGAGAACCACTGCTGTGTCCTGTGTGTGCTTTACAATGCCAGACAACATTCAAATGCAAATTTTCCACCCTCCCCCTATACATTCAGGACCTCTCACCACTTCCCCAATCTGAGGCTCTTATGCCTCAGACTTTCAGTCAGGGGCGGACTGGGACCAAAAAGTGGCCCTGGACTTTCTGGCCCACAGCAGCCCACATCATAATACACTGGCTCATTAATGTAGAGATATATTTTAACACCAGTTACTAGTATAAAAAAATAACACAATACGGAAAGCAATGCTATTTAAACATATGATTTGAAGTATCACTGAACATATATTGGGTCATATTAGTGAAACAAAGAAACAAAGGAAAGAACATCAAGACAAACTACATATAAATCTATAAAGACAATATTTTAAAAAGAATGGCAATAAAACTGAACAGGTAAGCTGAAATAAAATCAGTAGCAGCATTACTTTTTAATTAATATTGTCTACCATAATAATTACTAGCAGGAGGTAATGCTGCTACTGATTTTATTCCACCTGTTCAGTTTGATTGTGATTCTTTTCACTTGGCTCTGGTAGATCAGGGGAGACGTGTTGGTCATCATCAGCAGTCACTGGTTCATCATCACTGACCTGCTGCACTTACAGTTTACACTGATGAGTGGTAGATCTTACACTGCATCACGATGATACCCCCTGCCAAATGTTCATGATATCTCACAAACAAAAAGGCCAATTTGTCTTTTCCTCATAAAGTGTTCAGGTCAAATTCCACCCATACAAGTGTGACAAATATGCAAAGAAAAAAATCAGGAAGGGGCAAATACTTTTGCATGGCACTGCACATGTAGTCAGATTGTTCCACTAGGATGAAACTGTGCCAGGTGGAGTTATAGCACTTTTAAAATCACACTAACTTTACACTGATCTGAATAACTTTGAATAATGAACTTATTGTTCTTTCCTTTTTTTTTTTTTTTTTTTACAAATATGACCCAATATATGTTTAGTGATACTTTTTATTTACATTTTTGTTTGTTATATTTCTATACTAGTATGTGGTTTTAAAAAAATAATCTCCACTTTAATGAGCCAGTGTATTCTTCTTCCTCTTTTTAAAAGGCAGAATCTGTTAATTTGAAGCATTTCACTGCATTTACCTCTAAAGCTTTTTCTTATTTTCGTGTACTTTTCAGCTCCACCTTTTCTTCTTCCTCCATTTCATTCATTGAAATTATTAATTTGCTCAAACAACTTCGCTGCATGGAGGGATATACTGTATAGAGGGAGCGGCGCATGCGCAGTAACAAACACAGTTAGCTTCTCCGCTTTGTTTTTGATGTTGCTCGCGGCAGTGTAACGGCCCGTTAATTCATGTAATGATGAGATGGACAAACTTGTCGATGTCCGTTCTTTATTTTGCTGCATATTGTCAGGTTATAGTACAAACTTTCGGGTAGATCCTGCTATTAAATCAAACTAAAAACGAGTGAAAAGAATACAAAACTCACTCTATATCCCAGATACCCATCTCGCGTCCAACTTCACACACACCGGACCACATTACCCACAATGCATCTCCCGCACTGGACTACAGTCCCGTAAACAGCTGTCGTAAAATCAACCTCTCTCTCCTGCAACAACACGCTCTTTGTCAGCGGCGCCCGCGCACTCCTACATATGATTAGGAAAGAGATGCAATATTATGGTTTCATAATGGAAAAGAAATACCTTTTATTTGGGGTTAAGTGACTGATGTGCCTAACATCTTTCAGCTGAGCCTCGTTTCACTGAATAATCCTCCAGTATAATGACACACACACACACACACACACACACACACAGAGTCGTCACTCCCCTAAATTTAAAGAATACAAACTGGTTGCGTGCGAGTTTGCTGTTTTTCCTATAGTATGCTGAAGCAAAATCAAAATAAAACATTTTATTTTGTTTTAAAATAAAACAATTTTAAAACATTATCACTCGGGATTCGAACCGGCGCTTTGTAGATCTCTGGCCGAGCTCTACACCAAGCGAGCACTTAGAGACAAGTCACCCCAGAGACGTTAATAAGCCACTCGACTTCTTTGAAAGCAAGCTCTGGATAAGTGACGAAGTAAGCCTGTTATAATAATAACTTGGTGTTATTTGATCTTATTGGTTTAGAAATTTATATTTAAATAAATAGTAAACTTGGCCGATTTCGTTATAATTTTGTTTGATGAGTGGGGCTTGAAAATTCTCTTGAAAAATATGGTCATTTATTTCAGTTAATAAATCTACTATAATTTTTTTTTACTCATTATTGTACAGTA
Organism: Channallabes apus; assembly: GCA_030522415.1. NCBI lineage: Eukaryota > Metazoa > Chordata > Actinopteri > Siluriformes > Clariidae > Channallabes > Channallabes apus. The sequence continues at coordinate 36,521,132 of CM060104.1, forward strand.
CACATCAATAGCTCTGGTTCAGATTTTTCATGTTTGTTGTGGAAATTACCATCACTGTTGTATTTACTGCGATGAATGAAAATGTCACTTTGCGCCACCTGGCGGCCATTTTACGATTGACTTTGAAATGCAACTGATTTATTTTGGCCGCTGTTGCCTTTAAACGGCGGTATGCGCGGCGGGATGGTTATTCCGATTGAGTAACCACTGTAGGTGAACAAATACTTATTTTAATGAGGAATTTACCAATTAATTCATTACAAATCCTACAATTTGTTTTTCTGGATTTCTTTTTCTTATTTTGTCTCTCATAGTTGAGGTATACATACCTATGATGAAAATTACAGGCCTCTCTCATTTTTTTAAGTGAGAGAACTTGCACAATTGGTGGCTGACTAAATACTTTTTTGCCCCACTGTACCTGTATAAAAAGTATATATACGTAAAAAGTAATTTTTAACCACAGTACACATGTGATGGTTGGAAAGTGATTTTTACTGATTTAGCCTTGCATTTCTATATGGTGTTTTAAATCGTGGTAATGAATCATTGCGTGCAGAATTACTCGTGGTCTCTGTCTTTAATTCCATTAAAAGCAGTATGTGAACTGGATAGAGACAAAATTCAATAATCAGCCATAGCCTAATTACACTGTGTCTGAAACTTTGCGACGTGAAGCAATTTGGATTCTTTTGTGAAAAAGAAGAGTTAACTAAAGTGGAGTTACCTAAAACACTTTTCCCGTTTTCCCACATTTGTACTTTTGACCATGTAACACACAGTTATAGAAGGGATTTCTTTATGGTTACCTTATCTTTTTTCCCAGGCAGTGTGTATAATTTACATATCTTGATCACCATTAACTGAATCCATATTTAAATTGCCTTTGATTAGACCATAAATAGAGATTATATTTTTATATCAGTTTGTATCACCTGCTGCTGATCGGTCACTCATTCAGGAGGACATTAATGTCCATCACGGCATATAACGGCGATAACTGTTTAAATAATATCTATAACTAATTTCCACTATTGAACACGCGTGAGTGCACGTTCGTATCTTGGAAAGTTTGTAACTCGAATGTTTGTACAAAGGAGACGACTACCAATGTCACTAATTTCCAACATAATTATATTTCTGCATATAAAAAACACCAAAAACATTTAGAAAAGACATGTAAATGAAATAAATATGAAATGATTCCTCTTGGCACCGATTGCTTTAAAAACAAAACTGAAAGCAGCTCTGTTTCCACTTACTGTTCCCACCTAACATTCTTGGGACCCATACAAAAAAAACCCACAAAAAATATGTAAACTCGCTTTGCTTGGCTTCCTACTGATACAATCAAGTTTTAAGCGGCTACTGTATGTATGCGCAACCAGCTCAGTTGCTCATATGCCAAAAATGCTTCTCACGCTGGGGCAAATTTCTTAATAAATAGTTCTCAAGGTGGAGCATTCGTATGCTGAAGTACCACTGTAAGAATAAACTATTGTTTGTGAAAATAGAACTAGAGCAATTAGATAAAATGCTCAATCTCTCCCTGTTGCTTTCTAATAGATAGGATTTTAGGATAAAATAAACAGTATCAAGTGAATGTGACCCGAAGGAATCACCTCTGGGAGCAGAGCAGGTTTTTTTTTTTTACAGAGTATATTTCAGGTTTCAGACACATTGTTTCTTGTTGAATGTTTTCTGATGCACAGATAGAGTTGACAAAATGTATTTAAAAATGAGGATATTGTGTACTGGAGGATGTACTGGAGCGTTGAAGCTGCAGGGTTAGTTCAGTATATTGCATTGAAATATCAATGTGTTGCTAAAATAAATTCATCATTCAGTGCAGAATTCGTCATTCGTCATTGGTCTCTGGTTTAAGTCTAGGTTCATTTGTTAAGAATAAACACATCTGTTATACAGCTGCTTATGCGGCTCTTTGGGAATCGCTTCATTAACTGTGTTTCATTAATTTAGCCGGATGTACGTGAACGGTTTAGGAGAAGGTTATACATTAAAATAAAGTATGTAAACATTAGCACTTGCACAGTCATATACATACAAACAAGCAACCACAATAACTTCGTATCACATTATTAATGCATTATTAAACATTCTTCCTGTCCTGGCTTGAACATCCTATTATTGGTGCATGGCTTATTTCTTCAGCTTCTCTTTCTTCTCCCTCTTATTTATTCTTTTGCATTTAAACAGCATCTTAGGATCTGTTGAATCTCAGCTGCTCATTGTGTTCTCATCATCCCCCTGTAATCTGCATCTTAAATCTGGATCATATCACACTTTGAACCACTTACACACTCATACTCGTCCATTCAGCATTGCTTACACGGTTCTTTTATGCCTGATTGGTCATTTGAATTCTCTGTGACTGGTGTGTTTGTGTCTCTAAACAGAAGTGATTGAATGCATGTCGATGCGTATACTGTATCATGCAGAGTATAACTGACTCTTTTCTCTTGTCATTTTTGGGTAATTTTTATCCACTCAGGACTTTAGGACCGTTAATTGTGCTGTGGAAAGGAGATTAGCTCTTTTAGAATTTGTGTGAAGTAGCACAAGTGATGTGACAAATGAAAGTTTCAGATTTGCTGGAAACATCAATAAATAAATAGAAAGGTTGCCAGTTTGGTTTCCAGTTTCCTCCTGCTCGAGCTCCGCTACGAGTCAGGACTTACATCAATATTAATGAGTCTAAATGGCCAGCTGTTGTATTAGTGGATTGTTAGGATTGTTTCTTTTCCATAGAAACCTTGTGTAGTCTCGTCCTTTCTTCAGTTATTTTTGATATTGCTTTCATGAAAGACCAATAAAAATTTCAAAAGGTAATATTAAATATAATAATTAGTTATTCTTTATAATTCAATGTAAATTATATTTTTGCAGTCAGTATGTACTGTATGATTATCTAGTTACAGGGTCACCATTTTTTTGTCCATTTTATCATAGGGTCAGTATAGCGGATCTGATTGGACACAGGACGATGATTCTTTTCAGTAATGTATTCTGCAAACATTAATTAAGCACTGAAAATGGTCACGTTTGCAAAAGTGAGATGCACTTTTTGGCAGAAAGACAAACCTCTGAGGTTCACACACAAATCTGTGAGGTGTGAGGTTTGCTGCCTTAGGGTCTGGGCAGCTTACAATAAATGAGCATAACCTAAATGGCACATGAATCAGTGAGCAACCAAGTCCAGAAATTACGCTGAAGTGTAGCCATTTTTCTCATGTAGTTACGCACTTCATCTACTAGAGGGCAAGAGTAAACACAGTGTTTAATCACGTTTCCTTGTGCATGCTGTCCCAAATGATTTCAACCTCATACAATAGCAAGGATGCTACACACTATGTAGGCGTTATACTGTAGTTAGAATACAAGTATGGAAATTGTAACGAAACCAGTGTACTCATCTATGAAACAGAAACACTAGACGTAAATAATACACTCTCTCTCAAATTGAAAACTTTACTTTTGCACAGTGGTACATTAGCCAGTGCATTCAAGTCATAATTATTTTATATCTGCCCTGGTGTTCTCATGCTCCCATATTTTCTCAAACATGCTTCATATCCCTCACTCCCATAACTGTCCAAGCTCTTTCATTCTCTTAAAAACATGATTGAGATGCATGGAGTTGAGGTATTTTTAGCTGTGTCGATCGTGAATCCTGCTACTCTTGCTTGCAGGTTTCCTATGACGTGAACAGATGAGTGTGAGCCCTCCTAAAACTCATACAGTGCCTAAAGTTAAAAAAAAGAAAACAAAGAAACATATGAATGCTACGATAATTATTTGGCCGATTTTCTACCAAACTGAAATTGCCCAGAAAAGGGTGTGTGCAGTACTCCACAAAACAAGCCTGGACACTGATAGGACCGTATTCAGAGATTCAGGCAGGAGCAATTGAGTGTAGAACAATGAAAGCTAATGTGATTAAAATAATCAAACCTTCGGTAGTGTGTCGTATGATTGCCCTATGGAACAAACTACTCATGATTAAAATGCTGTTGCTATGATGTAGGGTACATGAATAAATCAGCACACTTCAAGCAGAAATTACAAGTTGTGGCAAGAAATCACCCCCATACACGGTAGCAAGGGCAACCATAACCGATCCCCTCGCACTCTGACTAGTCCGCCTGCTTTTTAATGGAATTATCCAATTCGCCAATCAGGTGACAACAATGCAGTGCATAAACTTATGCAGACAATGGTGTTTCTCTTCATGTTCAGTTTAAACATCAGAAACAAAGTAAAATGTGATATCGGTGACTTTGACCATGGCATCCTGTAATGTGTTGGAGCCAGATCAAGGTTCCACGCCTGTTCAAGAAAATGAATCTGAGGTTACATTGGGCGGAGACTATGGACAGTAAGATAGCAGGGCTGTACTGACAGCACAAAAGTGGGCATAAGTTTAAAGTTTTTAAAATGGCATTTGCACCATTGTTGAACCCACTTCTACAAGGAATTTTCAAAGAAGATTTGAGAGTTGGGTTCAATGATGGAGCAACTGCAGCTCTTGTGATGGAGACCATGTTGAGTAGTACCAAAGAGGAAAAGTTACTCTACTGTACCAACATATGGATTTTAAATGTCAGTTAATAACAATGTTATGCCCACTTAACTTGTAAGTGAAGTAAGGATGAATCTTTTGTTTTTGTTATTCACTGAAGACCTGTTAGATTGTTTGAACATTTAATACCTCTGAATAGGAATCTACTTTTGGTTTAAGTGCTATAAAGATTTATTTGTTGCTAGAAAAGATAGACCAATATGACGAATATATTGGTGCCAGACTAACAACTAGACACTGAACAGGTCACCAAAGGGAAACCAACAGTTAATGAAAGAAGCTTTGTGAAGGCTGTGAGAAGGAAAACATGAGTCAGTGACATCATCAACAACCTCCACAGGGCAGGGGTGAAGGTATCACAAACAACCATTCAAGGCGTTCTTTGAGAGCAGCACTATAGATGCCGAACTACGCAAAGAACTGGAAGGCTGAATGGAATTTGCAAAGAAATACAGAGATTAACTGAGAAAGGTCTGGAACCAAGATTAACATCTACCAGTGATAGATAGAGCAAAGTGTCTAAAGAGAAAAGATCAGCTCCCAAACATATGAGCTCATTTGTCATGCATGGCGGAGGTAGTGTCATGGCTCGTGCTTGCCGGGCTTCTTCTGAAATGGACTCACTAATCTTATTTGATGTGGAACTCATGGTGGTGCAGAATGAGTTCAAAAGTGTTCAGAAGCATTCTGTCTGCCAGTTTAAAGAAAGCTGACACGATCTAATGTGCAGCAAGACAATGAGCCAAAACCTGCCGAAACACAACAAAGCACTTCGTCTGGATACGTGTTAAATGATTTAGACTAGCCAAGTCAATCGCAACATCTATACAAAACAGTCAGTTTGATGCAGTTAATACACATCTTAATTAATCTACAGTGTAATATTCTTAATGAGTTATACGTCTTAATGAGTGGAATAAACGGGAATAATCCGTTTCATGGCATAGGAATGTAATCCGTTCTGGAGGCGAGTTCTTCAGGCAAAGTTTTACATAGTGAATCGCATTCCACAGGACATAATGAAAATGGAGATAATCCGTTTCAGCCTCCCAAAAATATTACCAATATTATCAATTTCCAACACGATATTATATTACACACAGTACGTGCAACCGGAAATACATGTACTGTAACTGGCTCGGACACTTGTATGCCGAAAATGCTTTATATGCTGAGGTACCACTGTATCAGGGACTGAAAACACAAATTCAGTTTTTTCGTTAATATTTTTATTAATTTAGAATATTGTACACATTTTTATTCTCAGTCTCTTCAGTTTCCTCTTCTAAATAATGTATCCGCATGACCAATTTCTTACATTTAATACCTGCATTTACACAGACTAAAAATGTGTGCTATTAAATATGACGTGGGTGCAGACGTGTGTGTGTGTGTGTGTGTGTGTGTGTGTGTGTGTGTGTGTGTGTGTGTGTGTGTGTGTTCGTGTATTAGCAGAACTTGAGCCCATTGTGATCTCATTACTGCGGCGTGACACTAATCTCCTGTGCACACAGCTGTGGATGTGATCGACTTGAGAATGTGCTTCTCCTCACACTCGGTTGTTTCAATTGATTTTACAGTGAAACACTGACATGTACAATAAGCAAATGAGTGTCTCAGTTCCTTCTGGACAGCGCAGTAAACACAAGAAGTCAAACAGAAATGAGAACTATAGCAAGTCATTAAACCGAGCACACACACACACACACACACACACACACACACACACTACGGCTGCAGAAAATAACTCCTTCCATTCCTGATTAGTTTCTGTTTTTCTGTTGTTTTAATTCTGGTTCTTATAAAACTGTTATAATGAGATGTGCTTGAATGTAATTATCTTTGCAAATAGCTTTATCTGAACCTTTAAGTAAATCAGTAATTCCTTTAAAGACGAATGCCACGCACCCCAACAAAGGAAATTTATCATATGAGGGACTAATTGAAAATATTTTGTGCTAATTTAAAACAATTTCTAATGAAACTTTTTGTCAGATAAAACAATTTTATTACATTAAAACAATTGTTACATATATATATATATATATATATATATATATATATATATATATATATATATATATATATATATATATATATAAATATAAATTTGAGGGAAATGTTTTTTCTCAATACAATCTGCTGTCTAATGTCTCCCGTCCTCTCTGAGAGAACAAGAACCTCTGATTTCTCACTCTCGCCTCTCTCCACTTTATCCCAGAGCATAGGTATAACTCTAAGGTATTGTGTGTGTGTGTGTGTGTGTGTGTGTGTGTGTGTGTGTGTGTGTGTGTGTGTGTGTGTGTGTGTGTTTCCCCCCTGTTCAGAGGGCTTGGCTGTTGGAGTGGGTTTTGGAGCTGCTGGAAAAACGTCCTCTGCTACATTTGAGAGCGCCAGGCAAGTCCCGTGCTTTTTCCTCATACATCTTATCTTGTATCAGAAAGCGTTGATTAATTTTCTAGAACAGCAGCTCAGGTAGTAATTTCTCTTTAGGACAAATTATGTAGTTATATTAATGCTCTAGTGCCTTAATATCACGTTTCTTATTGTATTAAAGGACTAAATAGAGAGACATTAGTGAAAAAAGCACCTGTTTGTGTTATCTCTATATAAGTAACCTAACACACACAGGCTTAGTTCACACAGCAGGTCTTAATGCGCAGATCGTTTTTTTTTTTTCGCTGTTGTTCACATTCTCATTTAAATGCAACTGCCATCAGTCTTGTGTATGTGACCCGTATACGGCCCTGAAGTGACCCACATGCGCAGAAGAAGACGTGACGTTGAGGTTTGTGGTGGCTCAGGGAGAATTCAGCTCAGCTCAATACACACACATTCAAACACTAACTCAGAAACATGTTTTTGAGAGCTTCGAGGAAATTTTTTAATAAATTAGTTGCTTCTACATATGTCTGTCACTGTTATAAATGATTGGACTAACAGTATCGACTTCCATTGTGTCAACAGTATATAAGTTACATTTAGACCCACATATGATGCAGTGAGGTGGAGTAACTGTGTTGGAATACAACAGTGTTTAAAAGGGATTAGCGAAGCACCGTATGTGTGTTATAGCTTTAATTTATAAATGTGCAGTGTTTCATCTAAAAAAGATCATCTGCATTGCTTATCACTTCAGCACAGCTCAGTACCTCAATGTTTGCTCTGTAAAACAAAATACAATAACCAAAGCACATCTTTTCTTCTTCATACAGAGATTAATTCACACTAATAAGATGTAAATCAGTTAATCTGGGAAATCTGTAGCACAAACGTCACTATAAATTAAATGTTGTTAATAATATTTGAGGTTCAGATTCTATCGAGTGTTTTCACGACACTGCTATAAAAGAACACGCCTCAAAACTATTACAAATGGTCTAAAGGGCAAATATTTCAGGCAATGAAATCAGTGTTTTACAGCGACACTGTTTCAGGGTCCTGGGTTTAATCCCGAGGTTGACTGACTGTCTGTGTGCGTTTTCATAAAGGTGTGTTAAGTTTAAAAATGATGGATGAACTGCTCGAAGTGTCTGCCTCCCCTCGATACACTTGCCGGCCAGCTTTGGCTCGCTTGCCAATGCAGGGAGGACACTAAAGGATTCTGGTGAGCCATAGGAGGCATTACCATATAAGGAATGATGAGGAAGAGGGAAACCATGGAAACAGAAGCCTGGGAAATTAAACATCAACTAGGGGACTTGTCTGAAAACCCTAATAAGCTTCAATAGCAGGAGCCGACATGACATATCTCTCACTGAAGCCATTTTGTTTAAAGGCGGCCATATTGGCTTACTCAACACATTGCAACATGGCGGTATGTCTGTGCTGGGGAAATTGGTTGCGTTGCGAAAGACAATAACACTCTCACTAATAGAGGCAATTTCATTAGGACGTTGTGTTGCTCATGGAAATTGTCGAATTTAATGACTCCATCTTATGTGTGTCAGGCTATATAGTGCTGTTTCCAGTGATTCAATTATTTCCAGACTAATGATTATAATATAATATAATATAATATAATATAAAAAGGCGGCTCTGTGTCTTAGTGGTTAGCACTGTCACCTCTCACCTCCAGGGTTGCGGGTCCGAGTCTGGCCCCAGGTCTGTGTATATGGAGTTTGCATGTTCTCCTCATGCCTGATGAGTTTTCTTCAGGTACTCCAGTGTCCTAAGACATGTCGTGTGGGCAAATACTCTGTTATGCATTATAGTCTATGTCGTGTACCCCAAGTATCGGCTCCGGGCCCCCTGTGACTCTACACAGGATAAGCAATATAGATAATGTGTAATCTGTAAAAATAAAATAAAGGTTTTGTCCGTACGTTGGTACGGTACATTTGTACTCACTCTTTCAATGATATCTTTACGGTTCATACATTGGATGACCAATTTAATTCAATTAAATTTTATTTTGTATAGTGCTTTTAATAATTGTCATTGTTGCAAAGCAGCTTTACACAAAAACAAATTTATGGAAATGTGTTTGAAATGTGAATGTGTATGAATCAAAATTATCAGATAGTACCTGATGAGCAAGCCAAGGGCGAAGGTGCTGAGGGAGAAACTCCCTGAGATGACAATAGTAAGAAACCTTGGGAGGAACCAGACTCAACAGGGAACCCATCCTCATTTGTGTTCTCTGTTAAGTCCGGTTCCTCTTAAGGTTTCTTTCTATTGCCATCTATTGCTATTTTCCCTCAGCACGGATAGCAACCGACACAGGAATTGATCTGCAGTCATAGTGTGTGTTAGGAGGCTGGAAGTTCAATATAACAGTTGATGTCCTTAAGTTTATATGGAGTCCAGTTTGTTATTGGAGGCTCAGGTAGACTGTAGGAAACTCCAGTCCTGAACTATCGAGTGAATGCAATCACATGTCCTCAGAGAACAGCTGTCTGCATCACCTGATGCCACGACCGTCAGTCTGTATACCTGCATTTCTGTCCAGCCAGATTTTGTCCCAGCATCACGCAAAACTGTCTGGACAGAATTTAATGAAACTTTTGCAGTACTTAGATATCTGCCTGAAGTTTAACCCGCACCATACAGTAAGTGAAATGTTGATTAAAAGTGATGTTACGAACAGTTATGTGTCGGATTTAATAATCTACTTTCAAATAAGCTACTAATAAGCTACTTGCTCAATGTAAACAAACACCTGCACCAATAAATAAATTCATTAATTAGAAAACCTAAACTGAATACAGTGGAACCTCGGATTGCGAGTAACGCGGTTTGCGAGTGTTCCACAAGACAAGCAAAGATTTTTAATAAATTTTGACTTTAAAAGATCAAGTCTTGGTTTACTGAGCCAATGGTTTTTCTCCCTCTTGCGCTGCGGAATTGTGGGAAATCATCTCCTCTGCTGGGTCTTAGTGCTAGTCTCTTACTGGTATAATGAACATCTGTGCACACTCTCTCTCTCTCTCTTTCTCGCTTTTACTACACACACAAAGACACTAAAGGCGAGAGAGACCAAAATCTTGCTGTGAACTGGGTACATTTTATACAAATACAATAAATACAATTTAACCACCAACCCAGTGGAAGCTTAATTCTTTTGCTATTTATACACTGTAGCTTTAAGAACAGATGATAGTTATGACTATTGAGTATCAATATGGCTCCAGGCTCCACCCCCGGCTTCAGCTGCATAGAGACAGAAATGACCGGATGTGAGTTCCTGCTGTTAGACCTCCATGGGTGTTTCACACGTCACGCCATCAGCATATCTGGATTTTCTGGTTTTCTTCAGAATCTCAAAAGATGCACCTAAGCATGAATGTGTGTAAATGTGTGTGTGGATAGTCCCCTGTGATGGACATTTGTCCTTTGTATAGTCTCCAAACCCACCATGACCAGGACAGAGTGGTTACTGGTGGTGAGTGAGGGAATAGTGCTCCCTAGTGGCTCAATCATTTCAGGTTGGAATAGATTGATTAGAAGCACATAGAGGATAATTCAGGTTTTAGAACATCAGCTTAATGTGAACCCTGCAGGGTGCTAGCTGAACTCTGATTGGCTGATTTTACATTTTTATTAGTTAAATCATATATCATAAATCATAAACTACATAGGCATGAGCCGAAATCTGCAGCGTACAAAATTTCAGTTCAGGTAGCAGCTTAACTTTTCTTTTCAACTCAAGTTGAAGGATGACATTTAATATTTACCAAAGCTGAATGTAACACAGGGCATTTTATACAAGATTTGAGTAGAAATAATGTAGAGTAATTCAAACATTCTCAGATGATTGAGTTCTGATATACCATGTGCAGCGCTGTGTCTAGACTGTTGTGTGATGCTGCCACCCATTGGCCAGGAGCAATGTCAAATATGTAAATATAAATGTGGTTCTAGTGGAAAGACATGAGTAAGGTGGGGAGAAAGATGTGTGTGTGTGTGAGAGAGAAGGGGTGAGAGAGACCACAAATGTTCTTTTGTCTCAATAAACTTGTGCTAGAGTAAGAGCATTGTCTGGAATGGAGCTGTGTGCACACATGTTGCAGTTATTATAGAACAAGAAAGGAGTCTTTGTCACACTGACTGAAATCTGCCAAAAGGGACGAGGAGAGGAACATTCAACCGTCTCTCAGTTAACTTTATAATCTAATAACTCTATATGGCTCAGAATGTTCGTATTGTGGTGATTTACTGGTTTGATCCTGATAAGGATTAAGTTCTTACTGGAATGGAATAATGAATGTTAATATATTTTAAACTATTTATAATATATATAAAATGATGTTGTCATGTACTGTAAAACCCTCGAAAGCTGCTGTTTGCAAATGAAAACGATTTCCCACACTGTATTTTTATACATTCTTGCCCTGCCATCCTCACCAATCTCTCTCTCTCTCTCTCTCTCCCCAAAAGCACCAGGGCAATAGGTTTGTGTGAAACAAAAGTCTACTTGTTTCAAGAGGGGAAAACTGCTGTGTGTCTTTTTTTTTTATGTCTCACTCCTTTCTCCTTGCTGTTCTCATAGTCAAAGGCAGTACTCACATTCCCCCGTACCCACACACACACACTTGGGTGCACTGTTAAAACCAGATGCTTTGAACCTCTTCAAAGCAGCATGTTATTTTTTTAGCCTCGTTCCTCCTATGTAAAGAATGTTTTGAAGGTGCTGAGCATATGGTTTTCACTACATTTGAGAGTTCAGACACACAGCTGCACTTACAAATGATGCCTTTTCCAGCATCACACAATATCCACTTTGTTAAGTGGCTGGATAGATGTGGATTCATTCAAAGCTCTGCATGTAACCTTTAACAGCGTTAGTGTCTGAGTTTGTGTGTTCTTATATAGTGAACAGTCTCAGACACACACACACACACACACACACACACACATATCGAGCTGTTTTAAAACATGCAGTCATGTTGTAGAAATGCAAACAGGAAATGACATCATGATTATGTTTTAAAAATGTTGTCAACATAAGGGTTGATCACACTGAACATATTCAGGTTCATAATGAGCTGGTTTTTATTAAGATGTGCAGAAATCACTGGTTGACACACTGTAGAATGTAAAATTAGTCATTAGTTTGTATAGTGAACAGATTACACTGGCATTAATTTAAGATTAAATAAAATTAATTTAAGTCTGTCCGGTCCAGTCTTTTTGCCCACCAATAAATGTGAAAAGAAAAATACAACCTTAAACTGTAATAAAGAATGGCAGCACATAAGGAGGTTGAGTTGACAAGTTTAAGAATTTAATCCCAAGTATCATCTGATATCGACAAGTTTAAATCTTTGTCCCAAGCAGTTTTAATTTTACACAAAGGGGTGTTACTCAAACCCATCAATCCACCATAAATAGTGGATATTAGGCCTTTACGCAACGGGGACAAACAGAGGAGATTATTATTATCTATAAAGAAATAATCAATTCTGGAGAAAGTATGATGAACATGTGAGAAAAAGGAGTATTCTCTCCTTTTTGGATTAAGGAAGCGCCATATGTCAGAGATACCAAAGCTGCAGAGATAGGACTGAAGTAGCGTAGCGGATTTACTCAGAGGAATAGGATTGGGAGATGACCTGTCAAGTGATGGATCTAAACAGCAGTTAAAGTCTCCCCCTAATATGAGAGAGTATGAGCTCAGATCTGGTAGATCAGAAAAAAAAATGTTCAAAGAAGGAGACATCATCATAATTAGGGGCATATAAATTAGCCAACACTACATTAGTATTAAATAACTTCCCTGAACCAATGATATAACGACCTTGTATATCCGTAATAACATTATGATGCTCAAAAGAGATGTTTGGATTAATGAGAATTGAGACACCCCTAGCTTTGGCCTGAAAGACCCCCCCCCCCCCCCCCCCCCATCGCGACATAAGGCGAGAATTATCAGAACTACGAATGTGAGTTTCTTGTTAAAATGCGATTGCAGTAAGTTGTTTAAGGTGTGAGAGCACCTTCCTTCTCTTGACCGGATGGTTTAAACTCTTAACATTCCAGCTCACAAAATTCAAAGAACTATTCCTTCTCCCTGAGAGACGATGCAGGTAGATAAACAGAAATAACACTGAGATACCTACCGTCAGCCTTAAAACAAAAGTGTAAAACACAGAGCAACATGTTAAAGATACATCGTGTACACCGAACTAACACAATACTGGCTTTGGAGATCCCCTACTTTCCTTCTTCCATTTTCCACCCAACAAATCTTCCTGCCACTAATCACACCATCTTCAGCTCCGACACAATTTACATAAACTAAAAATTAAATATATAAATAAAATATTTCAACATTCCAATACTGAAATCTCTCAATAGGAGAAAAACACAAAACACCCCCCCCCCCCCGCCATGTCACATTATAACTCTAAACACACAAACATGTAAATCACACGTGATTAGAAGTAGAGAAAATAATAATAATCACTACACATGTTTAACACAATACACTTACCAGGATAAATGTAAACATGGCCAGATTTTTGTTAAAAATTGTACTTTCCTGAGAACTGTAGTATTGCGTATTAAAAAATTATAATTTAGTGCACTACGTAGTTTTCGGCAGACTGTCTATGTGTTTCTGCGCCTCTTCTACCGAGCGGAGACACTTCTTCTGTCTGGTAGAGAGAGAGATCCGGAGCCGCACTGGATACAGGAGAGAAGGCCGGAGTCCACGGTTGTATAACTTCAGTCATAACTTCTCTATACTTGGCTCGCTGGTTTAAAACTTCGGGAGCGTAGTTTTCCACGATACGAACCTGCTGACCGCGGCATTCCAGCTTCCCTGTCCGTCGAGCCTCCCGAATCAGAAGGTCTTTAACCTGGTACCGGTGTACATGGAGAATGTCCGGCCGAGGTCTCTGTCCTGAAGCGGGTTTGAATGCAGGTATTCGGTGGGCTCTGTCAATCTCAGGCGGGGATGGCGGCGTTTCAGTCCCAAACACCTCGCACAGAAATTTCGAGATGAACCCAGTAGGGAGTCCACCTTCAGTACCTTCCGGAAGACCCAGGACACGCAGGTTTTGTCTCCTGCTCCAGTCTTCTATTTCCACGATCCTGGCCATTAACTTAGTGTTGTTTTCCCGAAGTCCGGAGCAGATGTTCTCCAACTCGGTCACACGTGGGCTCAGGTCATCCGTAGCGAGTTCTAGTGATGGTAAGCGCTGTCCATGGTCCTCTACTTGGGCCTGAATTTGGTCTAGTTTACTTTCCAGTAAACTAAACGAAGATTTAAATTCAGCCGCTAACGCATCACGGTGTTTATCTAACAACGCAGAAATAGTCTCGACTGTTCGCAGAATCGCAGAGCGGTCGCAGAATCATCTTTTTTCCCGGCTTTAACACTCCTGGTAGTCATTATAAATGAAAAAATATATAACCTTGGGGTAGAGTATAAAGTTATTGTAAACAAAAGATTGAATTTAACATTTAGAGATGAATAAGGGAGTGAAGAAATTTGAAATTGTTGGCGCACCTAACTCACACGTCTACTCCATGTGGCTGTTTACCGGAAGTTCCTACTTTATTCATCTCAAAGTTAAATTTTACTACCACTGTACTGCTACTTCTTCCTATTTTTCTTACTACCTGTTTTGTTGGCATTATCCTTCCTGTATTCCTGCACCCGATTTGCCCATCTATGCTAATTACAACCCCAAATCAGAAAAAGTTGGGACAGGGTGGAAATGTGAATAAAAAAAGAAAAAAGCAAGTTATAAATTTTCCTCAAATTGTATTTCATTGCAGACAGTATGAATACAAAATAATTCATGTTTTTTCCTGTCAACATCATTTGATTTGTAAATAAATATCCATTCTTGCCATTCAAGCTTGCAACACATTTCAAATAAAGTTGGGACGGGGGCAATTCAGATGTAGTAATGAGGTATAATAACTAAATAATGATGTGATGATTGAAACTAGTGATGCTAATAGGTGATTGCAATCATGATTCGGTACAAAAGCAGCATCGAGGAAAGACCTACTGCTTTAGGAGCAAAGATGGGCAGAGGATCGCTAGTTTGCCACCAAGTGCGGGCAAAAATCTTGATGAAGATGATGAAGAAAAACTCAAAGAAAGATGGGAAGAGATTTGGGCATTTCTCCCTCTACAGTGCATAACATAGTGAAAAGAATCAGGGAATCTGGAGGAATTACCGTGCGTAAAGGCCAAGGGCGCAAGCCTAAACTGAATGGCCGTGATCTCCGAGCCCTCAGACGGCACTGCATTAAAAACCGTCACTCATCAATAAATGATACTTCAGGAAGTCACTCTCAAAGCACTACAGTACGTAGTTACATTAGGAAATGTCAGGTAAAACTGTACTGTGCAAAAAGGAGGCCCTACATAAATAGTGTCCATCTGTGATGGTCCATTGTGCAATGGAAACGTGTACTGTGGTCAGACAAATCGGTTTTTCACATCAAACTAACACCTGCAACACTTAGTCACTTGATTTCTTCAATGCCTACACGTCGTTTAAGTGTTGTTAGAAGACAGGGGAACTGTACAAGGTGGTACAGTAAATGCTGTTCTGTCCCAACTTTTTTGGAAATGTGTTGCAAGCCTGAATGGCTTGATTGACAAATCAAATGTTGACAATTAAAAAAACATTAATAATTTTTTCATACTGTCTGCAATGAAATAAAATATGAGGAAAATTTAGAACTTTCTTTTTTCTTTTTTTATTCACATTTTCCACCCTGTCCCAACTTTTTCTGATTTGGGGTTGTATATACTAATCCTACACTAATCCTATGCGCCTCCTATGGACGATCAAATGAGATTCATTATTCAGTTTATCTGAGTAAGAACTAGAACGGTTATGAAAAGAACATTTACTGCAATAAATAAGAGAAGGTTGCTGTTTATATTATTAATTCTTTGAGACACAACAGAGTATTAAATAAGTGTGAACAAACTCAAAAAAGGACATAAACCTTGAAAAGAACAACAAATAAAAAAAATTATTTTATCTCCTTAAAAAAAACAATACAGTAATAAACTAAAAGTAATCAATTAAAAGTAAGAAACTAAGAGTTTAGTGTACTAGTAATCTCATGTAGACTTTTTTTTTTTTTTTTAAGGGAAAGGAGATGGTAAGTTTTATTGAGCACATTGGAGAATCTGACATCGAGATTTTGACTGCTGCACTTGGTTCTTTTTCTGTACAAAAACACAGCAGCTACTTTCATGCCATATTATTATATTATATTTTATTTATTAATTTATTTATTTAATATAATGTTGGAAATGTAAAATAGTTTTTTGCTGACTTAATGTTTAATGCTGAAGTAGAGACCTGCACTCCCGCGGGAATACCGCGGGACCCAGCGCACGGAGTGCGGCGCGGGACAAGATTTGATGGGTGAATGTAAGGTTGTAGCGCAGCCACATAAAGGGGTAGTTATTTGGGCTAGTACATTGCTTAGTTCGTTGTATATATCGGATAGACATGTTGAGGCTGAAACTGTAAGTCAGATGTCTAACATGGCCGGTAAAGTACAAACAATGCAGATGGAACTTAATCAATGTATGATGGATGTAGAGGCTGTAAAAGGGGATATATTAGAGAGGGATTTTAAAGAATCCCTTAACAGCAGTTTAAACCGCGAGGTCAGTTTTCGGCAGGCAGTAGATGCTAAATTAGCTGAGTTTTTTGCGCCGTGATGTCATCATGGAAAAGCAAATGAGAAAACTGCGTCTCTCTAACACGCTCCCTGTACAGAAGATACACACCTACAACCCAGCGTCAGCACAATCTCCACCTCTACAGTCACCCTGGATTCCAACCACACCTCCAGAGGAGGACAGCGAATGGGCAAAAGATTTTCGGCCGAAGGAAGGTGTTCAACACAGCCAGCAGGAACAGGAAGGAGCCGTAAAGCCCGCTTCTACACTGCCCCAGGCCGGACCCTCCAACACCCAACGTCCCGCTGCAACCTCTCAGCTCTACTACGCCTTGCCACTTAAGGCGGACCCTCCACCTCTGACATCGGAGCTGTCTTCGGCTCCACCCAGAGACCGGGCTGAGGTGGAAAGTACACAGCAGGAAGGTCTTCAGGTAGCTCTTCTAGCCACAGTGGTGGACCCCGGAGAGGCCCAGAACCAGGGGGTCACCTTTGAACACCACCAGGGGGCGCTGCATCGTAGAGTGCCGAGGAAGAGAGGAGGAGGAGGAACACTCCAAATGGTAATCCCGCCATCGCAGACCCAGACATTCCTTAAAGACTTTCATCAAAAGCCAACAGGTGACCACCGGGGGGGGGCTAAAAACTCTACTAAGCCTCCTAGACAGCGCCTGGTGGCCCACCATCCGCAAGGACGTCTGGCGGTATGTGGAAGCGTGTGAGGTCTGCCAGAGCACCCGGAGCGGGGCCAAGGGAACCAGCGGCCAACAGAGATCGGCCACGCCCCTACCCCAACATCCCTGTAAACCTGGGGGAAGAACCAGGAGCTACCACCTGCCTGACCTCACCAGGGACCGCTGGAGCAGCCTACGACCCTACGACACAACACCGACCCAGTCACACATCCATCTCAGTTCCACAACAGGATTACAGCGGAGGAAGAGGGATTACTACCAGAAAGTCAGCCAGCCAAACACGCCAGATATTACAGTTCCCGGCAGAACAAGGCGCCAGAACTACCGGGCGAGCTGGTTTGGCGACGGACACTATTTGTTTCCTCTGCCCATCAAGACTTTTTAGGTGAGCTAGCGCCCAGTGGGAGGGTTCAAAAAGAAAAAAAGGGGTAGTTATTTGGGCTAAAAATAAAGTCATTAGAAAAAATGTAAAACCACCAGGCTTTTTTAACAAACCCTATACGGTTTATCTTTGTCTCCATGACGACGGGGTTTTGTTTCCGGGGTTAAGCCCACGCGCGCATGCACAGTTGTGCCGCGAGGGAACCCCGATGACCTAGCGGGTCACGTGTGCCGGCATTAAGCCGGAATCGGCATGACGCTAGAGGGGGGGAGAAATGAAGACAGCGCGCTGTACTTTGGATGAGAGAGAGAGAGAGAGAGCTTGGTTGGAGTTTCCGTGGATTATTGTTTCCTGGTTTCAATCAATACCCATCTCATTCCGTTACCTCGTGCTCCCGGACTTTACATCATTCTCTGGTGAGACCGAACCATTTCCCCCGTTCACCATCCCATACATTCACAATAACACGGACTTGGACATTCGTACATATGCACGCACACACTCGCATACATTACTGACATTGTTTACTGTTGTATATATATTGTATATATTGTTTTGTTGGTGCACCTTATTGGTTTGTTTGTTCTTGTCTTTAGTTCACTTTAATACACATCGGTTTGGTTTAGTTGTTGTCGTGTGTCTTCTCTTGCTCCACACAGGTTGCGCAATACCGGAAGTAAGTGTAATATGCCCTTATTTAGATTTAAGACCCCGAAATTTTGTAATTAGCTCTAAAATCAAACACGAGCGTTACAAGGTGCTCATGTATGTGCGGGTTGCGGGAGAATAGAATTAATCGCGGGACTCCCACAAAATGGGATTATCTTAAAAATAATTTATTGAAAACAAATACTATATTATTTATCTACTTCACAAAAGCAACAAGAACGACTAAATTAAAATAAAAACAATTTACAGCCGCAAGGTCGGAACGTATTTTTATTTATTGAGAAATAAGGATAACTTATGTTCAATGTTTGGACATTGCTGAAGGCAAAAAAGTCTAACGTTCTGAAGCAGTATTCAGCCAAATGCCTTTCTGTTTGACCACTTATAAATAAACATTTATTATTATTTTGTTTCATTGCAAAATTATTAGCCTATTTTAACAGTTCTGATTATATTTCTATGTTCAGAAAAGCTCCTCGTTCGTGTCCATGTTCATCATTCCATTTAATCAAACTCAAATAAAACGAAGCATATTTATTTTCCGTTTCTTTTTTATATATACTCAAAAGGGAAACAATTGAAACAAATAACAGAGTAGCGGGAAGAAGCAGTAAAAATAAAACTACTTATATGTTTACCTGCGGGATTTTGTGGGCGGGAGCGGGACAAACCTTGAATACTGCGGGCGGGAGCGGGAGAAAATAATATATATTTTTGCGGACGGGAGCGGGACTGAAAAATCTGTCCCGCGCAGGTCTCTATGCTGAAGTCTATGAGAAAAGAAAAATGTCTATAATGAAACAGGGTGCTTTAGGGTGATTTTTGCTCTGTACTTTAGTGTAGTGTTCGATGTAATGAACCATCACATTCTCTTGGCCACCCTCACATTTCACTCACTCCCTCTGACGAAGATCATATATGAATAGAGAGGTATGGAGTCGGGTAAGAAGTGACGGCCCTCTCTCTGCTTTTCTATACCCCAGTTTTTGGAAGCATTTATCTGGTTTTATGTACGGATTGAAGTTTAGTAATATATTACATTGCCAAGCCTCTATATTTAATTTGGTGATTACTTTTTAAATATTTCTTTCAATTAATAAACTGCATGATATTGCTGCCTGTTCTTCTGCATTTAATCCTCAGATATCAAATGTCTCGGACATATTTAAATTGTGTAACTGTAGATGGTGTGTGTATCCAGTGATTGGCACTGGGGACAGACGACTGTGTCCCACTAAGGATTTCCAGTTTAAATATTTTAATATTTGGAAAACAATAACTGCTGTTTAAAGTGTACATTAGAAATCATACAGGGTCATCAGAGATCATACATATTGTGAGTTAAATATGCAACATATGTAGTTGCTTTATATCTTTGGAAGTTAAATAAGTTGCTATCATGTCTGGCATCTACAGTGGTCAGCCCTCAGTCAGTAGCTCTGTCATATAGAGACAATGAGACACTCACGATCGTTCTCAGATATCTGAACCCCCAGTACAAGTCATCATTTCCTGCAAGAGAGGGCTTCAGGTTACTGATACTGAAATATGTCACAAATCACCAAAGGCCTGAGATACGTCTGGGAAGACAATGACTACATTCTGATGTCCTCTGCACTTTTCTTGTAGTTGTGAAGGCCATTTCCACCGTGCTTCCATCTTTACTAAACCCACACTGGGATTCTGCTTGCAGGTCTTAAGCCGACAAAGAGGTGACTGAAATGCAGGTGTAGGTTGGTAGAAATAACCAGCTAATGATCAATCCTACCACTGCATGAAAAGAGGTGTATCTGTACTAGGAAACTCCTGTATACACCACTGATTTTCGGAAGCATCTACAGTACAAGTACTACTGAGCGTACAGTATACATCAAATTCCACCAAGCTAGGATACTTCCAGATTGATACTGTACCAATTCGGGTGTACTGTATCTTGCTGAGGAATCCTTCCATGGTATAGCCATTTGTTGCTATGGCAAATAATCCAGTCAAGGATTTTCAGGAGACATTCACACCTCAAGCTCCATTTGCATTTTACATCTTTACAACTCTGCTCTTTCCTATTGTTTTTTTTTTTTATCTCAACATTGATTGGGTGTTTAAAAAAAAACATCTGACATCTATTGGGACATTACTCAGTCACTACTTTTTATTTAGCCCAACCCAAGGTATGGGCAGTATGTAGATAGACCCTATCCACCCCCCCCCCCCCCCCCCACACACACACACACACATAGTACTATACATCCTCCGCAACTTTTAAAAAATAACAATAGAATTGATTCAGACTTTGCTTTAATTTTAATTTAAGAAAAACACTAATAAATATACAAAGCAAAGTAAGAATAAGGGAAAATATGGAAAAAATGAACAAATGTGCATTTATAAAGGTGCAAGTAAATTAAAAGCAATACTAAAACAAACATGCACCAGTGCTTGTTGGATGATAAATGACAAAATAAATGTCCTAGCTTGGTCCCATTAGATATTACACGATGCCGGCATGGCACGCAATGTCATCATCGGACATCAGCTCCAGCATTGCAGTCTGCCACAGTTCTGTCTCTGCATCTGTTTGAAAGACCTACACCTGGAATCCAGCAACTCAAGTTCAAGTAGGCTTTATTGTCACTTGAACCATATACAGTTAGTACACAGTGAAATGAAACAACGTTCCTCCAGGACCAAGGTGCTACATGCAACATAAATTTACAACATAAATTAACAGAAAAAATAAACTAGCTAACTAAGAGGCCGAGTCTAATGAATATTGTTCAAAAGAGATAAACATTGAAGCATTTACACATTGGTGTGTATGATAGTTTGGTGGTGTAGGTCAGTGTGTCTGCGCTTGTGTTGATTAGTCAGTCCAGACTCAATGTTTTGAGGTAGTTAAGCTGAGTGATAATGTTTTTGTGTGTGTGTGTGTGTGTGTGTGTGTGTGTGTGTGTGTGTGTGTGTGTGTGTGTGTGTGTGTGTGTGTTTATCAGTCCAGTCCCTTTTTGTTGAGGAGACGGATGGCTTGTTGTAAAAAAGCTGTTGCACAGTCTGGAAGTGTGTGTCCGATTGTTCGGTACCTTTTTCCAGATGGCAGGAGTGTGAAGAGTGTGTGAGAGGGGTGTGTCTGATCAGCCACAATGCTGGAGGCTTTGCGGATGCAGCGTGTTGTGTAGATGTCTTCAATAGTGGGGAGAGACCCTGATGATCTTCTCTGCTGTCCTCACTATCCGCTGTAGGGTCTTGCGGTCCGATATGGCACAGTTCCCAAACCAGACAGTGATGCAGCCGCTCAGGATGCTCTCGATAGTTCCTCTATAGAAGGTGGTCTGGATCGGTGGTGGAAGCTGGGCCTTCCTCAATCTTCTCAGAAAGAAGAGACGCTGTTCGGCTTTCTTGTGCAGGGAGCTGGTGTTGAGGGACCAGCTGAGGTCCTTCTCCAGGTGGACACACAGCAATTTGGTGCTTTCGATGATCTCCACAGAGGAGCCGTTGATGCTCAGCGGAGAATGGTCACCTCGTGTCCTCCTGAAGTCAACAACTATCTCCTTTGTCTTGTCAACATTCAGAGACAGGTTGTTGTTTTTACACCAGTCCGTTAGCCTCTGCACTTCCTCTCTGTACGCTGACTCGTCGTTCCTGCTAATGAGACCCACCACGGTCGTGTCATCAGCGAACTTAATTATGTGATTCGAACTGTGTGTTGCTACACAGTCGTGAGTCAGCAGTGTGAACAGCAGGGGACTGAGCACATAGCCTTGTGGGGTCCCAGCGCTCAGTGTGGTGGTGCTGGAGGTGCAGTTCCCGATCCGTACTGACTGAGGCCTTCCGGTCAGAAAGTCCTGGATCCAGTTGCAGAGGGAGGTGTTCAGGCCCAACAGGCTCAGCTTCCCGATCAGTTGTTGGGATGATGGTGTTGAATGCTGAGCTGAAATCTATGTACAGCATTTGAACGTATGTGTCCTTCTTGTCCAAGTGTGTGAGGGCAAGATGGAGTGTAGTGGAGATGGTCTCATCCGTTGAGCGGTTAGGACGATATGCAAATTGCAGTGGGTCAAGTGAGGGGGGCAGCATGTCTTGATGTGTCTCATGATGAGCCGCTTGAAGAACTTCATGATGGTGGGTGTAAGTGCAATGGGACGGTAGTCATTGAGACAGGACACAGTAGACCTTTTGGGCCTTGAAGCACGTGGGAACAACGGCGCTGCTCAGAGAGATGTTGAAGATGTCGGTGAGATCTGCCAGCTGTTCAGCACATTCTCTGAGCACTCTGCCTGGGATGTTGTCTGGTCCTGCAGCTTTACGTGGGTTGACTCTGCGTAGAGTTTTCCTCACCTCAGCTGTACTGAGACACAGCACCTGGTCATTCGGAGGAGGGGTGGTCTTCCTCGCCGCCACGTCGTTCTGCCTGTCGAACCGAGCGTAGAAGTTGTTCAGCACACCTGGGAGGGAGCCGTCACAGGCAGGTGAGCCCTGCCACATGCGCTGTGTGTCGCCGCTGTCTATGAAGTGGTTCTGGATTCTCTGGGCGTGTGCGCGCTTCGCCTCTCTGATGGCCCGAGAGAGTTCGGCCCTTGCTCTTCTAAGGGCCACCTTGTCTCCCGCTTTGAAGGCACACCATTTGCTAAACACACCATTCGTTAACCCCTAAATACTCTCAGAGATGTACCAAACTTAATACATAGATGAAGTTGTATACTTTGTCGGTTTTTAGCCCCTGTCTTAAAGGAGACTCTTAGCTGAGACTGTCCTGGCCGAGACAAAGAGTATTTCCTCTGCAATGTCTCAATGTAAGTCCTGTAACATGCTGGATACAAAAAAAAATCAGATAAATGACAGAAATAATTCAAATTATTAGAGGGCCAAAAATAAAGGGACATATAAATTACAATAACAATTTCTCATTACCCTTTATACACTTAGGGTCTGCATCTGCAAAAGGCATCTTTAATTCCTCCAGCTGGTACGTCATCATTCCCTGATCATGAAGTAAACTTATTCTGTGTGGAAAGAGAGTAGTATCATTACTTACATTTAAAATGATTATGTACTGTAAACCCCATTCATAGCATGTAAAGAAACAACATTCTTACCCAGTTTGTGGATCGTATTTATGTGGGTTGTTTTCTGAATTATGGAGGCTCCTTACAGCTTCCTGTAACATTGAATTAAAAATGCTTTAAAACATGCATTTTTAAACAACATTGTTAAATAAGCTGGAAACCAACAACAATGCAAGTAACAAAAAGTAGTTGTGTAGCCAAGTGCTTAGGCCATCGGACTGCGAGTAACGCGGTTTACCGACTGTTCCGCAAGACTAGCAAAGATTTTTAATACATTTTGACTTGAAAACGAACAAGTCTTGGTTTACGAGTACCGAGTATCATGTATCACACATGCGCTTCTTGTTTTGATGCCGAGCGTCACATGATCACAACTGAGCCAACGGTTTTTCTCTGTCGTGCTACGGAATTGTGGGTAATCGTCTCCCCTGCTGGGTCTTAGTGCGCGTCTCTTACTGGTATAATCAACATCCGTGCACGCGTGTACTGTTTACTATAACACTGTGACCACGTGTGTGTATAAAACATATTTTATTTTGTGTCTGTATGCGTGTGTGTTCTTTTCTGTCATATGCACAGTAAAGAAACATGTTCCCCCTGTATTAAATATAGATTTTAAAGCAGAATATGAAAATATAAAAAATGTTTGAGTAAAAAAATCCGCAGTGTGTGTGTAAAGCTGGAGTGTGAGTAACTGTCAATAAAAACTTCTCAAACCTTTTGGCCACATCTGTAATAGGCACGGGTCCCCCCAGGAGCACGAACCACTGGCCTAAACCATATTTTTATCTTCTACTTATTTGAGGTAATACAAATGTTATACCTTAAAAAGGCATTAGTCTACCATGGTTACTCTTCCACCTCACACATACTGTATGTACAATCGCGTTCTGAAAAGGAATAAATAAGAAGAACAGCAACGACTCCTCAAACAACTGTGTAGCAGGTGAAGAAGAAAGGGACGGGGAAAAATGGACAAGTCCTCACTGTCCAGGTGGTGAGATTCAAGATTCAGAAGTAAAGCCAAGACTCTTATTGTACTGTACATCTGAAATCCTCTCTATCCTCTCTCTCTCACACACACTTATAATGGTCATTCTGGTCTGGTTAAACTTAAATGAAATATAGTCATGTGGCACGTGTGCACGGAGTGAGATTATCATCTCTCTTTAGAGTAGGAAGAGCTGTGTGGCTCTCTGTGTAAATGTTATTTTCTGTTCTACTATTCAAAGAGCACATTGTGCAGCCACAACACCAACCACATAAAAGCCCTGCTCTCTCTGTCTCTCTCTCTCTCCCTCTGTCTGTCTGTCTCTCTCTCTCTCTCTCTCTCTCTCTCTCTCTCTCTCTCTCTTTGTCTCCCTCTACACAACCCTTAATCTTCATTTAGAGCTGGGTTTTATTATGTTGACTGGGCTTGATGTGCTTGTTTTGCTCATATTGTTTTTTGGTGTCTCCACATTTCCTTCCTGCTTTCTGCCTAATATACTGTTTTATCAAGTACTGTAAAATTCAATAACAACACTTTTTAGAGGTTATTGATATGTTTAATATGTTTATGTTGCACAGACAGGAAAGCATAAATGCCTCTTATTAATATAAAATGAGTAATTGGACTGGGTGCATATTGGAATCCATTTAAGTTTGATTACATTTTGGTAACAGAGCTGATAGTGGTGTTGTCTCAATGTTCACAGGACACCAGTGTACAGTTTTTTTGTCAGTTTGTGTGCCTTTAATCTGCGTTCTTCTAGCTACCATAGGTAACTGAAAACACAACAAAACTAAATGATAAGTTCAGTTAGAGAAACACAGGGCATGTTTATTTGAATTGTTGAAATATCTTGCAATCTGTGATTTTTACATTATTTACTTGAAACAGTAAATTATGGAAGGAGCAGCAACAGCCAGAAGTTTAAAGAGCACTTGTTTTGGTGCTCTCATCCGCGTGGCAGAAAAACACATATTTTCGAGAAACCTCTAGTTCAAATCCCAGAAATGCCAAAATCATCTATGAACAGGAGAGCAAAACTGGCTGTGCTTTCTTAATGGAAGGGCAGATTTTAATTCCTCTGCAACCCTAGCCATTTGTGTGTGTGTGTGTGTGTGTGTGTGTGTGTGTGTGTGTGTGTGTGTGTGTGTGTGTGTGTGTGTGTTTGAGGGAGAGAGTGAGCTTGTGTGTGTAAAAGAGGGCAAATAGAGTTCCTTCGTGTGTGTACTCAAAAGTAACTCACCTCAATACCATTACTTACAGTATTGCCAGTCTGTCCATTGCCAGTTTCTCCTTTTTTGTGTTCTACAAGGTTCTAACTACTGTACATCGGATTGGTCCTGGGTTGCAGCTCAACATTTCCTCTCATTCCAGTGATTTCAGCCTGTTGTGGCTAGTAGATTCTCCATGGCCATCTTGGCAACCTTCCCAGAGACTCACACACTCACAGGAACATCAACCATGAACAATCCTTTTAACTCATGAGTGCTGATTTGGAAAGGGTATAAACGTGGTAAATACAGAACTAATTGAAACTACACAAATTCTTACAGTATGTTTCCTACTGACTGTGTGCCAGTTTGTTTAAAGGGGCAGGACATGAGTCTTATAGATCATAGGATTTGTTTGGACACAAAAGTTTGGACACAAGATTTATTTTCACAATTATAGAACAATAATGGATTTTTTCTAAACTATCGAATAACAAACACATACAGTAATTAGGTGATTAACTACAATAACAACAGTCAGTGATTATTTTAAGATGTAGAGGTCAGCTGTTCTGGAACAGTTCTTGAAAGAACAGTATTGTGTCAAATGCATTTGCAAAACCTATCAAGCACCATGATGAAACATTTTATAAATCTAAATTAAGACTGGTGTTTAATTTCTGAAGGTTTACATTAAATATACTTGTTGGATCTGTGTTCATTTTCAACGCGCCTGTGTCAGATTGTCTGCTTGCACAATGAATATCTCTGCTTTGGGAGTCTTTAAGAGCTTAACTGCCAGATGAGTCAGTCCTGAGGTCATGAAGACCACAGAATTGACTCAAAGCCTTGAGATGAAGTTGTTAGGAGAAATAAAAAGGAAAAGGTTATTAAAACTTGTTGAAAGCTTTGGATCTTCTGTGAAATTTGTTATAACAAAGTGAACAAATGACCATAATCCAGACTTTACAAAGAGGACAAACTTCATGCTATCTGCAACACTGAAAAGGTTACAGAGCTAAAACAGGAGAACCTGTTCATATCTCAACAATACCATCAGTCCTCACATGTCTGACTAGTACAGCTACTATGTCATGTTGGAAAAGTTTGGGGTGTGATGAGAATGAAGTTAACCTGTTTGCCTTAAAAGTAAAGTATAACATTTGGTGAAAACCAAACAAAATACACCAGCCAGGTAACACCATTCTTGTGATTAATTTAGTTCTTTTCAGCAGGTGGAGCTGGGGGGCTTGTTGCCATCACAGGCAAAATAGATAGAGCTAGATGCAAGCAAGTTGTTGGGAAAAGACAGACATCTGCCTTTTAGTGTTCCATGTTAAAATCTTATCGTGTCCACAAACTTTTGGCCACATTGTTTAGATTTGACATATTTTATACATTTCTAAAAAACCTTATAGAAAAAGTCAAATCTGTAATTGCAAAACAACAATTAACATTAATAAGTGATCAGTTTATGACTATAGAGGTACAGGTCTGTCCACATGCCAATGGGCATCATGTGATACTCCTCTGTCTGAAGATTTATCCATCATTTCAGTTGCAGTTTCCTACAGGGTCGAGTTGTCACCTTGATGCCGGATTGCATCTGAGCGTTTGAGGGTGAAGGACCTTGCGATGAGCACTCTAATACCTTAACCACCAAGCTACCTCTGCCTGGCTCATTCTGTCATGTCAAAAGAAATACACCCTGAGACTCGGCACTGGAGACTGATCACTTTCTGGATGAACATAAGAAACTTTCAGAATCTGGGAGATTTCAGATATAGGACACGATGGAAATAGTCCCTTTACGTACAAGAATAATTATGTTTTTGCCAGGCCACCAACAGGAAATAGGGCACATCATTTGTGTTCCAAAGCACCATATGGTGTTTCGGCCTTTTACTCACAATACACCCTCTGCTAAGGCAGGGCCCACCCAGGCTGATCGGACCTGGGTGTGCGTCCCTAACGCCTTGGCGCCCAGCTATGATCTTTCCTCCTAATCCACAGCCATTGACTACTGCGCTCAGCAGCCTCTGAAGTCTCTTTAATGGTGTGGTGCAGAGCTTGGCCACAGATCCCCAGTTCTTTCAAGAGCCTAATGGTGGATGGTAGCTATAAAGCTACGGCAGCCAACCTCCACCGGGTGCACTATTGCTTTCCAGCCCCGTTGTTCTGCCTCGAGCTTCAGCTCAGCATATCGCAACCTCTTTCTCTCATTTGCCTCGTCTATTGCATCCTCCCATGGCACTGTCAGCTCTATAAAATATACAGTGCGTATAGATTTGGACCATAGTACCAGGTCTGGTCTTAAGGTTGAGGTGACTATTTCCGATGGAATGGACAGCTGATGGCCCAAATCTGCCCTCAATACCCAGTCTCGTGCCCCTTCCGATGATCCAACCCTAGGCAGTGAAAGTGGTTTTCGTTGTCCTTGTTCTCCTTCACGGACAAATGGTATCTCTTGGGCAACCTGTGATTTTCTAGGGGGCGTGACATTCGTGGCTATTCTCTTAGATTCGATGGCAGTGGCTAATGATTTTAAAACTTGGTTATGTCTCCAAGTGTATCTGCCTTGGGAGAGGCGTACTTTACAGGCGGTGAGGATGTGTCTGAGGGTGGCTGGCGTTGAGCACAGAAGGCATGTAAGATCTTCACCCCTCCACTGATGGAGATTTTTGGGTGAGTGGAGGACATCATATGTTGCTCTGAGTAGGAAGCTGATTCTGCTTGCTTCCAATTCCCACATATCCTTCCAGCTGATCTTCCTTTTTTCAATTCCATCCCAGCTCGTCCATTGCCCCTGTTTGGCTTGTGACACGGCCTTAGTATATCTTGCTGCCGCCTCCTGCCGTCAAACTTCATGGACTACCAACCTTCGTCGTTCTGATGGAGTTGCCTTGTTCCAACGGGGTCTGTTCTGAGCAAAGCCCAGTCCTCCTCTTCCTTGCTGTACCTGACCCATGATCTCAGCATGCTGTAGGGCTGACTTAGACTGTAGTACAGCTTCTTTGGGTGTCCATTTACGGCCTGTAGTTAATGCTGGTGAAACTCCTCTTATAGTTGGATCGCGTGACTCCGAGAGGGTCATCTCCAGTCTTTTTTTTGAGCATTTAAACTCTTCCACAAGGCTTGAGGGGGGCAGATTGAGAATGCCGTGCCCGTACAGACTAATGCTGCTCAGGCATTTTGGGGCACCTAGCCATTTTCTCGCAAAGGAGCTGACACTTCTTTCCATCTTTTCGACCGCTGTGATAGGAACGTCAGTTACTGTCAATGGCCACAACAGTCGCGGAAGTAGGCCAAATTGAAAACACCAGAGCTTTAATTTGCCAGGCAGCATAGAGCGATCTATTTTCTCAAGGTCCCTGTTTAAATCCTGCTTGAGCTGATTAACCTGATCACGGTCTGTGAGACTTGCATCATAGTATCTTCCTAGGCTTTTAACGGGTTTCTCAGATACCGTTGGTATTGGCTCGCTGTCAATGAGAAACCTCAGATTTACCATCTTCCCTTTAATGATCGAAATACTTCTAGATTTTGATGGCTTTATCTTCATTCTAGCCCAGGTGATGTTTTCGTTAAGCTTCTCTAGCAGGCGTCTGGCACACGGTATCGTTGTTGTCAATGTTGTTACAGTATATCATCCATAAAACCCTAATAGGTGTCAACTGAGCTCCAGACTTGAGTCGTTTTCCACCCACCACCCATTTTGAAGCTCTTATGATCACATCCATTGCCATGGTGAAAGCTAGTGGAGATATTGTGCATCCTGCCATGATACCCATTTCAAGTCTCTGCCATGTGGTGGTAAAGTCGGGTGTAGTAAAGCAGAACTGCATATCATGAAAATAGGCCTTGATCAAACTTGTGATGGGTTCCGGTATTCTAAAGAAGTTGAAGGCTGTCCATATGATACTGTGAGCCAAATGCATTTGCAAGATCGAGGAAAACAACATGCAGGTCGTTCTTCTCCCTCTTGGCCATTTGGATTTGGTGCCAAATCATGCTGGTGTGCTCCAGACATCCTGAAATCCCTGGAATTCCAGCTTTTTGAACTGTTGTATCCACCAACTTGTTGTTTATTTTAGAGCACAGAATCTGATTTGATTAAGATTTTCCATAGAGACTGATATTGATTGGTGCAGATGATTTTAAGTATTTGAAGAGGTGTGTGTGTGTGTGTGTGTGTGTGTGTGTGTGTGTGTGTGTGTGTGTGTGTGTGTGTGTGTGTGTGTGTGTGTCAGGCTTAAGTGGAGAGCAGTGACTGCTTTAAGGTGAGGTGCTTCTGTCTTGTCCTGTGGACATTGTTTTTCATACTTTTTGAGTGTAAAAAAAAATCATATAAAAAGGAAACCTCATAAACTTAGTCTGCAGTCCTGATTCCGTGCATCATGTTGAAATAAAAACAAAGTCCACATTAAGCTTTGCTTTCGAACCATTTACACTATAAATTTACACTATAAAAACCCCTCAGATGAATTTTCACTGACAGTTTACTGTAAGTTGGATCCACCAGGGATGGAGAAATTGATGGGTGGACACACTAAACTGAGCCAGAATGCTACAGATCTGCCTTAGTGGGATGATTTACGCCAGCACACATTTTTAAAGCATTGGAAAAATAAGCTTGTATTGAAACAGTACGAGGCTCTGTGATATTCATTCCCCTTCCTGAATGAACCCAGAGTGAACTGAAGAATTTGGTGACTGAGTTCACTTCACCCCAGTCTTGAAAGGGAAATAATTCACTTTTGAATCATTTCCCCTTTCCCCTGTTCTTTCATCGACATATGCAAAACAAATCTAAATAGGTAAATAAAATAAATTGACTAAAAGAAGAGAGGAGAAACAGAAAGTGGAGGTCATTCTTCTTCCACACTTTTTCTTTTTTTTTTTACTTTCTTTATCTTCACAAATATCATCTTTAATATTGTGTCAGTATTTGTACAGCCCTGGCCAATAGGCTTTTATTGACAATTACATTAAGTTCACCATCAGTCCTGTGTCATGCCACAGTAAAGCATCCTGAGACCATTCACAATTTTGCCTAACAACACAGCCATGGATTAAGAATGATACAAAACATCCTCTGAGAGCAACAGCTCCCAACCATCCAAGAATATTTTGGTGATGAACAATTCCTTTTCCAGCATGATGGAGCTCCTCGCCACAAGGCAACTGATTGAAACTAAGTGTCTTGGGGAACAAAACATGGACATTTTGGGTCCATGGCCAAGAAACTCCCCAGACCTTAATCCCATTGAGAACTTGTGGTCAATCTTCAAGCGGCGAGTGGACAAACAAAACCCCACAAATTTTGACAAACTCCAAGCATTTATTATGTAAGAATGGGCTGCACCATCAGTCAGGATGTGGCATAGATGGTGATTGATAGCAAGCCAGGGAGAAATGCAGAGGTCTTTGCATAAACTTAATGTAATTGTCAATAAAAGCCTCAACACTTATGAAATTCTTTTGTAATTATACTTCAGTATACTGTACCATAGCAAAAAAAGACTGAAGCAACAGACTTTGTGAAAATTAATATTTTTTATAATTCTCAAAACTGATGTACTTGTGGTTTTCTGACACATCCCTTTTTCCTGTTGTGGGTCTCACCTGATTTGTAACCAAGAGATTCTGCTGTAATCTTAAAACTTGCCTTGAGCTCATCCTGGTCTGCTTATAATTAGCATCTTTTCAACTCAGTACTGTTTGTCTTTAGTCTTCTGCAATTAAATAATAGTTATTATCAGTCTGTCTGATGTCAGCCAGTTAAATAAAACCTGGTTTGAATGTTAAAATAATGCTCTTCGCTTGATTGTTTCATCTGGAATTTTTATAAGATAAAATTTGTCATAAAATCTGTAAAAAAAAAATTGGCTTGACACTTTCTTGTCACATTTGACACGCCATATCCAGTCCAACCAAAATACTTTGACACCTATTCTCCTCCTCCTCATCCAATGAAGCCAGCTAGTTTTGAGGAGGTAAATATACATCACTCCTCACAGTTACTGTAGCTTGGTGCTAAAAAAAAGACCAGTGGGACTTGCGTATGTTTCCCCATTTTGTATTTCGAATGTAAAGAGTTTGTAAATGACATTATTATGAGTTCCCAATACTGAAGTAAATTGAATGCATAATTCTTCTCACCGATTAGTCCCTCTCTTGTCCTAAACCTCTGTATCCTCCTCACCCCAACACCCCCTCCCTGCCTCGTCCCTCCTTCCCACAGACCTCGTCTGCTGTTAGCCTTTCCGTGGCTGGCTGTCATTAGCCTTTCTTCTCTCAGGGGCAGGATCTTGATGGTGAGCCAGCAATGGCTTTGAACGGAGGGAACTAAAGACTGCAAAAAAAGAGTGAAGGGGGCGTAAGCAGTCGTTCTTAAAACAAAGCAACTTTTCTTGTGCTTTTTCAAATGCAGGCCAAACAAATAAACCTGGATATGAGGTCTAGTGAAAGCGAGACCACCCTCATGCTCACACTGTTGGTTGCAAGTTTTTACAGCCAGCTTAACACTTTCTCTATTGTTTTAAGTCCAATTAAGTCATGGGTCTTAGGAATAAGAAATAGATTTAAATGTGCTTTGTATAAACATTTAATGTCTGAGCGTAGAGTTGAACAATGAAATTCTCTGTGTTTCAGAAACCTGGCTATAGGCATAGGAATCCAAAATTTCCCAGAAGGCCTTGCAGTGAGTTTGCCGCTAAGAGCGTCAGGAGTGTCCACATGGCGAGCTTTCTGGTGAGTCTCACATCCTCATATCCTCACTTTCATACTGTCATTCAAAAGGCTGTTCAAAAATGTTTTCAAAAAGATTCCAGAAAATCACAGATTTAAGAGAAAAAGATTGATCTAAATTTAATTTACAAGAGGACTGAATAAACAAACTCAGGAGCCTGGAGCCTATCCCAGGAGGCTTAGGGCATGAGGCGGGGTACACCCTGGACAGTGTGCCAGTCCATCGCAGTGCACACACTCACACACTCATTCACACACTACAGGCAATTTGGGGACGCCAGTTAGCCTGATCTGCATGTTTTTGGACTGTGGGAGGAACCCGGAGTACCCGGAGGAACACCACTAAACAAACTTATCACTTAAATATTACTTTTTCAATATTCATATTCAAGTATTTGAATAAATAAAATTAATATTTTTATCTGCCAATATATGTGGCAATAAGCCAAGTAAGTGCAGTTTATAACTATTCAGTACAAAGGCAGGGTTTCATCTTAGCAAGTGATTAGTTTTGTGTTTCGGAGCCTCGCCATGCAGGACTAGAGGTGTTTATTTCATATACTCAGCAAAAATTGAAACGCCCCTTTTTCAGGACTGTGTATTTCAACAATAATGTTGTAAAAATCCAAATAACTTTACAGATCTTCATTGTAAAGGGTTTAAACAATGTTTTCCATGCATGTTCAATTAACCATAATTAACCGTAATTAACATGCACCTGTGGAATGCTCATTAAGACCTTAACAGCTTACAGAAAGTAGGCATTTAAGGTCACAGTTGTAAAAACGCAGGACACTAAAGAGACTCGTCTACCGACTGTGAAAAACACCCAAAGAAAGACGCCCAGGGTCGCTGCTCATCTGCGTGAACGTGCATTAGGCATGCTGCAGGGAGGCATGAGGACTGCTGATGTGGCTATAGGGCAATAAATCGCCATGTCCGCACCGTGAGACGCCTAAGACGGCGCTACAGGGAGACAGGAAGGACAGCTGATCATCCTCGCAGTGGAAGACCACGTGTAACAACACCTGCACAGGATGGGTACATCCGAATATCACACCTGCGTGACAGGTACAGGATGGCCACAACAACTGCCCGAGTCACACCAGGAACACACAATCCCTCCATCTCACAGCAAGAACTGACAAATCTGGTCCAGTCCATGAGGAGGAGATGCACTGCAGTACTTCAAGCAGCTGGTGGCCACCAGATACTGACTGCTACTGACTGATTTTGAGCCTCCCTTCATTCAGGGACACATTGGGAAACATTTTTAGTTTGTCTTATGGTGTTGACTCTTTTAGTGTTCATACAAATATTTACACATTAAGTTTACTGCAAGTAAAAACAGCTGAAAGTCCGAGGACGTTTCTTTTTTTGCTGAGTATATTTACAGTATATTAAAAATTGTTCTTGCATACACGAGTTGAAGGCAAATTTGTATGTGTAGCCCAATTATGAATGTTCAATTGTGGCAATAAATTACAAATGACTCAAAAACATTATGATAATATTGTGAATTTTATCACTTTTGAATTATTTTACAAAGTGACAGTTTTCACCTGTCTGTTTTCACAGACTGACAGTTTAAATAATTATTTCTTTATTTAAATAATTTTTTTTTAAGTTTTAAATTTCTTTCAAAATTGTAAAAAAAAAAAAAAACATTTTTACAGAGCTTATGTTAAAGAAGAGGTGGTATAAAAATACCTGCTTTTAAAAATTCTTATTTAAATGTGTCAGTCTTCACACATTCTACATTAACTACCTACTGGAACCTTCTGTACTGTTAGTCTGCAGCATTTAAGGAAATTTCTTACTCAACAGATTTAATAATAATATATAAAAAGCCTTTCAACTGTCACCTTAAATGAGCTCCATAACTTTGTATTTCGGATCAGAAGTTTAATATGAAATGATCAGAGTTTCAGCTTTCATCTCCTGATATAACCAGCGAGATGTGTTAATAAGAAATTGAATACCATAATCAGAAATACTAAAACGTGATTGGCAGGTGTTTCTTGTTGCCCAGACGTTAATAATAGCTATTAATAGCTCTCAGTGTCTAGTCTTGGCCTGAGCCCTTGTTTTCACCTGTGAGGAATGGACTGTATTTGCTGTTAAAATGAAAAGCAAGCCTTTCAGTAGAGCCTTTGCACAAAGATTTGCAATAGCCATATGGATTTAAATTTGTAATTTGGAAAGAAACCACTGACATACTAAGAGCCAGGCATGGAACAGGTGGTTCAACAGTAGTTGATGACAGAAACATTGTACGAGCTGTAAAGAAAAACCCCAAAACAGCAGTCAGTGACATCAACAATAATCTACACAGTGACGATGACACAATCCACCATATAAAGACTTTGAGAGGAGAACTATAGAAATCAGACCACAAGATCCAGAAGAATCAGGAGACCAGATATGAATTTGCAAAGAGATACAGAGATGATAAGAGCCTAAAACCTAGAATAATCCTTATTAAAGTGATGAAAAGTAATAAAAGTGTGCAGACAGAAATGAGCTGCTCACAATCCATATCATATAAACTCATCAGTCAGGCCTGTTGGAGGTAGTGGCATGACCTGGACCTGCATTACTCCTTCTGGAACACGGTCACTAATCTTTATTAAATATGTAGCTCATAATGATAGCATAATTAATTCAGAAGTCTACAGAAACCTTCTGAAAATTGTAGGAAATTAATTTGAATTGGAGGAAACTTTTATCATTCACGAAAAATACACTTCAACTTCAAGTCAATCAGCAGACCTTAACCCAATTGTGCAGCTTTTCACTTCTTGAAGACGATCCTGAAGGAGAAAAATCCTCAAAACAAACAACTACTGAACATGAACCTGCACTACAAGCCTGGAAAAGCCTCAGAAAAGAAGAATGCAACAGTTTGCTGAGGCCAGTGGGTCACCAGTCTGGTGCAGTTATTGCAAGCTAGAGAAAAAAATATTAAGTGTTATATACTTTATTTATGGTAAGTAATGTTAATTAATGTTAATATGAATTATGGTTATTTATGTTAAGACTTTTGCTTACCCAAACATCAGCTGGTCTCCAACCAGCGGTACCATGTTTTGAGCTGTTTTTACACATCTACATTTTAATGTCAGGAAATCAAAGCTGAAATTCTGAACTATTGTCTCATCATTTGATCTCAAACTGAATTGTCTTCAGCGTTTGGCAAAAAGTAAGAAAGTATCAGCCTTACTGTTCCAGTACTTACAGGGGGGAGTGTATGTTTTAGGTTACTGTCATGTTTTTGACCCAAACTCTTTAGAGCTTTAGATTACAGACAGATGTTCTGACATTCTGCTGTACATTTCTGTGATAAAGCTCTGAAGCAGCTTGATACATTACCCTCTCTTCACCAGTATTGATGAGTCTACTGTTGGGCTGATATCTATATAAATTAAAGAAAGATTTTGTCTGTACGTTGGTCAGAACTCACTCTTTCGATGATATCTTTACATTTCATACATTGGAGGAACTGAAACCAGTCTCAGAAAAAAATCTGTCTGTTTGTCTGTCCAGCCAGATTTTGTCACTACTTCACACAAAACTGTCTGGACAGAATTTAAAGAAACTGTTGCAGTACTTAGATCTCTGCCTGAAGTTAAACCTGCACCATAAGTGAAATAAAAAATGTTAAGTAAAAGTGATGTTATGAACAGTTATGTGCCAGATTTAATAATCTACTTTAAAATAAGCTACTCAATGTAAACAAACACCTCACCAATAGATATTAATTAGAAAAGCTAAACTGAATATTTTTACTGGGATTAGTTCATATTTTCACCTCCGAAATAACAGCGCTGAGCTGGTAAACTTTTCTATATCCTCTTTCCCATTGATTGTAATAAGATTAAATGGTAGATTCAAAGTCTTGCTGTGGTCTAGGTACATTTTATACAATTTCCTAGTATTTAGCCACCAAACCTGCGGAAACCAAAACCATATGATGTCACACCAAACAAAAGTTTGGGAAATTACAGTAAAAAAAAGTTAAGTGGTTCATCTTTGTTGTAGACAGATATGTATGTGGGCTTCAACCGGAAATAATAATACTGTATAATCACTGATTACATTAAAGCTGATCAGATTATTTTTAGCCTTGACATTTTAACTATTTCTGGAAAACTTTTTTCCCCGTCAATGACACTTACACGCTCATCTCTAATATGGGATATTGTGCAGATATTTTTTCCATAATTTTTTTATTTTAACTGACTGTACAAAATATGCTAATTGCTTTTAAAATGCACAGCATATATGTATTTTTATATTTTTTTATGTTTGTGTGTGTGTGTGTGTGTGTGTGTGTGTGTGTGTGTGTGTGTGTGTGTGTGTGTGTGTGTGTGTGTGTGCATTCTCAGGTACGGCCAGCTCAGTGGGATGGTAGAGCCGATGGCGGGGTTACTAGGTGCTGTTGCCGTGGTACTGGCTGAGCCGCTGTTACCTTACGCACTGGCCTTTGCTGCAGGAGCCATGGTTTATGTCGTTTTTGATGACATCATACCTGAAGCTCAAGTCAGGTGATTGAACTGAAATGAGTTTTGTTTCTATTAACACAGTGCTGTTTTATAAAAACATACTTATAAAAACTTACTTGTAATGAGAAGAACATTGATTACCATTGATTACAGTGAGGTGAGGAGTGAGGCGTATTAGCAGAAAGTGAGCAGTCAGTTCTCAAAGTTAATGTGTAGGAAGCAGGAGAAGTAGGCAAGTGTCTGGATTTCAATGTTTTTGAGCAAGGACCAAACTGTGGTGGTGAGATGACTGAGTCAGAGCATCTTCAGACCAATAGGACGTGTCGGCTGTCCCTGAAATGCAGTGGTTTGTGATATTTACCAAAAATATCACCAAAACCTCTTTTCACTGTTTAGCTGGGACACTTTGGGTCGTGGCGTTACTGTTACTGACACATACCACCTACACTGTTGCTGACCAAGTATACCCCTTCATGTGTTCCCTGATGGTAGTGGCTTCTTCAGCAGGATAATGTGCTATGAGACACAGGAATCGTTTGAAAAACATGACAAAGATTTCCAGGTGTTGCCTTTGAATGACCCAGATCTCAACCTGATCAAAAAATTCTGAAAACTCAAAACACACAAGGTTCAATTACTTTAAGTCAGTTAATTTTTGTTTCTTTGTTATTGTAACCAAACTTCACTATAGTCTTGGAACATTATCGAGAGGATTTTATTCAGATGCTCTTAGACCAAACCAGAGTGTGAAAAACTGAATGTGAAAGCTGTCCTGAACTTATGTAAGGCTGTAGGAGTGACCACAGTGACATTCTGATACAGAAACTGCAAAACTTACACACCTGCTTTAGAGTAATGTACTGAGAAGGTTGGTAAGATTGTGCTTTTGTTAACAAATCAATGTGTGTGTGTGTGTGTGTGTGTGTGTGTGTGTGTGTGTGTGTGTGTGTGTGTGTGTGTGTGTGTGTGTGTGTTTTAGTGGAAATGGAAAGCTGGCTTCCTGGACCGCCATACTTGGCTTTATTGTGATGATGTCACTGGATGTTGGCCTGGGATAAAGACTTATTGTTCACCAAAAATGATAGATTGACTTTACTGTGTCTTCGTAAAACAGCAAAAAAAAAAAAAGGGGGACAAATGAATTGTCACGTCAACATCAGGTTTAACGAATTAGAGAATGCCTTGGGAGTTTTTTCAACTCCTCATTTTATTATTATTTGTATTTTGTTCATAGGAAGTTTGGTAAATGTTTAATTCATAAATGACTAAATACTTGAATGTCATTTGAACAGGAGGAGCTACTGTATGAAGTTGTGGTTTGCAGTTTACTTCCGACTGCAGAACGTTTGTGGTTTGTTAAAACTCTAAATGGTCTTCCTTCATGGACAGTAAATGACTCCTTTAATTTTGGCTGTATTTTAGATTTCTAAAAAAGTACTGTATCCTTAAAGTCTCTTAAAAAAACATTCCATTAAATTTTATTATTTAAATGTGTTATAAAAGATTTACACTTCCGGGTTTTGTTCTTCATTCTGCTTCGTCTACATTCCAGCTCACCTCCTTCAGTCGTCTGGTGGTGTGTACTGTGTGCTGTCAGTCACGCTTTACTGTAATTCAATTATTACATAATGGTTTATTCCAAAACAGTGGATTGTGTGTTTTGCAATATGGTGTACATTTTTAATAAGGAAGTAATGATGCATTTGATTTGCATTTGCAAATTCCCAACCTTCAAAAGCCAAAGAAAAGAACCCCCCCCCCCTCATTATGTGATGTCAAATCAACATGGCACAATCATATACCTTATTAATATATATAGACATGTATTTTAGCTTGTTAAACCTAAATACAGCAAGGAAATAGAATTAATTGAAAGAAAGTGTATGTTTTTCTTTATCAGGTCTTAAATAATTCTAATTGGAGTAACAAGTAACAACAAATAACACCAACCCCTTTAAACAATCAAATAATCTCAGGTGACAAAAACAACGAAATAAAAAATTCAAAATCAACATTCAGAAACCAGTGGACTAAAAATAAGTACACTCTATAATTCAGTAGCACATACAGTACTGTAGACACATATTTTAGTTTCTTTCAGTCTTTCACACTGTTTTGGATCATTTGTCCCACTCTTATCTATAACATCATTTAATTTCTTTGAAGTTTAAGTTTATGCATTCAGCGTCACATCACAGGATCTCAGTGGGATCTAGGTCTGGACTTTGACTCGGCCTTTCCAACACTTCCTTTGGTTAGTTTTGTTTGCTTTACAGGTGGTGTGAGGTGTGTTTGGTGGTGTTTTTGGTGATGGTGTTTTTTTTTTTGTTTTTTTTTTTATAATAATTTTGTCCCAGATTTTCTGTGGTTTGTTCAGATGTAGTTTTGCTAATAAAAGTCCTGCTGCTACTGTATGTTCTCTTTGGAGAGAAGGTGTGTTCCAGTCACCTTTACGGGACAGCCATACTTGTTCAGTCTTTTATGTGCATATAAAGGCTCGTCGTCACATCATGAAGGTTTTTTGTAGATCTATGAGCGTTAAGTGGTCTGATGTAGGACTGAATTTGCTGTGAAGAGTGAAATTCAGGTTGTTTAGAGATGGACTTTCCGGATTGCAGAGCAGCAACAGGTACTTCTCTGAGGTCGTAGCTGATGTTCTTTCTTCTTGGCCTGATGTAGACATAAACCTCCAGAATTCTAAACTGCCCAAACTTCTTCTTGTACAGATGTAGTGTCACATCCTGATGATTTGTTGATGTTAGTAAGGCTGCTAATTATTCTCCTAATGATTGTGGACAGATAAAGATCTTATTTTTCCCACCTAGTTTTGAAATGTTAATTTATTGTAAAGATTGTAAATAATTCTTTCAACAGCATGATTTGCACAATCGCTGTAGCCTTATCAGTGACGCTTCCACATTTTCTGAAGACAAACATCTTGCTTCAATCGACAGTGTATTGTTTACAGAACATTAATTCAATGTTAATGAGTGTTTTTTAGTGTGTTACAGTATTTTATAGAATCATGTGGAATTATAGAATAAGACAATCTGAAATAGTTATAACATTAACATTACACTAATCTGCTGTCAGTGTACAGAGCAGTTGCTCTAAGACTGTTTAAACCCAAAGGGGAAATGTTGTGTCTGCAATCTGTGTCTGACGGCCTAAAGTGATCCTTACAGAAAAAATAAATATTCCAGCAGTTTTTGTTTTCAAATAATGACACACTTCAGTGTTGCTGCATGTTATTTAATCAATATTTTGAGACTCCTTTGAGAGGGCGGTCTACCGAGAACCCTGTGATTTTTGGTTTGTGCTGTTTTTATGTTAATGCATCATTCTGTTCCAGCCCTAACTTTAATAACAGCATTAGAGCAGCTATTCAAATGAATCACACATCTGTTGTTGTTGTTGTGTTCTGCAAAATAATATTCAGTTTGGTGTTTTTTATGAACAGTGTTTGCCATATTGCCTATAAATCTACTAAACATTGGCTCATGATTACATACGAGTTATTACATTCATCATTCAGCTGAACAGTTGTTTATTAGCAGCATATTTCTTCCTTAAATATAATATAATAGAAAATATTTTTCTTAAATCTATACTGTGTACAAGTAAATCTTTTCTATATTGACATGTAATTGATTTAATTTGGTTTGATCCCTCTGAAATGTGGTATATGTACTGTACTGTAATTGTGTAAAGGGCATTTGGTTTGATAAATTGTAAAATTAATCTGACTTCATTAGTGAAAATGATTCTAGAGTGACTTGAATATTGATTTTGTGTATGTGTGTGTGACTGTTTGAATAAAATAAAATGTCAAAATGAAGGCATACTATGGAAATGCATTAGTGTGTTTTTCTCCTTATATGCGCCATGTCATGTACACAACCCAGGCCAACAAAATGTTATCCCTCATGATAATGAGGGGCTTCATGAAGCAAAGCAAACAACTAAGGAGATTGCAGAAATTAACTGGGTTACGAACTGATTACAAATTTAAAAACCGCTGGGTGGATTTTGCTGAAGAGTGAATAGAAATTACTGGCTCTCATATAACTATAAATGATTACAGATAACTGTGCTTAACACTGTATCGAGCCTGTGTGTGTGTGTGTGTTCTCGGTCCAGAGGCATGCAGGTTAGGCTAAGTGACATTTCCAAATTGCCCGTAGTTAGTGTGTGTCCTGCAATGGATTGGCGCCCTGTCTTGACTAGTGCCCCGAGTACCCTGGGAGACTCTCAAGGCCTCCCAAGAACAGGATAAGTGGTATAGCGCGCACACACACACACACACACATATTTGCACCTGGGGATAATTTAAAGTTCACCTGCTGAGACTTTTGAGAAGTGTCAGGAAGCCAGACGAGACCCAGGCAGACATGTGAAACTTTACAGTAACTTGAGCTCAGGATTAAACTAGAACTCACCGACAGTGACACCCACACCAACACCCTGCCATTATTCTGCTTCTGAGCAGTGGAGAGACTTCAACAGAAGGTCAATTTACACCTACAGTAAGATGCCGAGTACAGTAGAGCGTTTCCACACAAATGGAGAAAATGGGGCAAAAGCTTGGAAGCAAATTGATGCTCAGGATAACAAAAAACATACTGATCCTCTTAAACATGAAGAACACGGCCCTGTACATGCCTTTGTGTTTCTTCCTGTCCCTGAAAAATCTTTGTTTTTGAACAATTTTGAAACCTAAACCATTTCTTCAGGGAGCCAGTGGAACAGAAACCCCGTGACAAACCCTCTGATATGTCCCAAATATGATAATATAAATTCTAATTTCCCGTCAACCACTTCATCACAACCGGACACGACCGCTTTTCACCTGATTCATATTTATGTTCATTAACATTAGTATTTTAATCACATGTTGTCCA
Source organism: Channallabes apus (assembly GCA_030522415.1). NCBI lineage: Eukaryota > Metazoa > Chordata > Actinopteri > Siluriformes > Clariidae > Channallabes > Channallabes apus. The sequence goes on from CM060104.1 coordinate 36,563,007, forward strand.
GCACACAGAGTTTGTCTTGCTATTTTAATGTTGGTTATGTTGACTTACAGTTTCTTCATGCTTCTGAATCATGTTTCTTTATTGTTCACTATAAATAACCTCTTTGCTGCGTGTGCACCTGCTTCCTCTACAGCTCCCGACAGCGTGGATTCACTTCACCCATTCCAGATGTAGCTGACAGATGTGCCGTTGCTCCCTGCTCTGCTGAAGAGCTTCAGCTGTTCATTTATTCCATTTTCACATCTCACATGGAGTACACACACACTGGCTCAAGCACAAACTTTATGTCAGGGACGTCAACAGACACACACTCATATAGTACAACGCTTCCTAACACAAACACAGCTAAACTTCTCTTCCTCTTTCATTAGTTTCACTGCAAATGTGCTTCAGTGTATTAAGTAGGTATGAATTGAGCCACTACTGAGTGAACACACACACGTCTCATTGAACACATGCACTGACCTCTAAACAATCCGCCACACAGAGATTTCCCATGTGCCCATTTATCATTATATCAATAAACCAGGGGCCTCTGATTAAAACACTGTTTTCACACTCACCTTTAATCCTCAAAAATGAATCACACTTGGATACTTAAAACATTTCTCATGGCTTGTCAGTTATTCTCTTATACAACCATCTACTTTAATACAAGATCCTGTACATTTATGTAGCTATCTACATACAATACATAATGCAATACATAATACCCTGCAGATACAGGTCAAGCGCTTCGGTTACTCTCCACATCAAACATCAGAATAAAGAAAAATGTAGCTTGAAGCTTGATACAGGCTTTTTAACTGAAAAAAATGAAAGAGCTGTGAAAAGAAAGAAAGAAAAAGAAAATGAACCCAAAATAAACAATGCCTGTTGTTACAAAAACAGGTGACAAACTTGATCCTAACAATGGCACCTTTGTGAATCTGCAGCAAACACACACACACACACACACACACACACACACACTCACAGTACCACTTTCCCAGGGAAATGTGTGTGATTCGCTATCACAGAGGGAGGATGAATTGTTTTTCGATAAATTGTTCTATCTGCATCAGTGCAGTCCTTTCTCATAAATACAGTTTACAAAATGTCATGAGGGATTAATCGGTTAAATCTTGGCTGTTTTCACCGTCATCACACCAGCTGTTTCCTCTAGTGAACATGAAGCCCTTAATACAGACTCTATCAACCTACAGTCTACTTTATAAAACAATCATGCCGCTGCTGTTTTAATTGTGAAACCTAACTGTCTGTATAAAACAAGACACAGTGCATATGGCATTAACTACCATAGAGTTATGAACATAAATGATTAACAATAGTGACGGACAGCATTCAGTGCCTCGTTTAACTGCATAGCAGCGTGATTTACAGAGATAGAAAAATCCTTTATTTTCCGTAATAAATATTGTATTGTATTATATAATGTCCCAAATCGTAAAATACATTTATTAGGTTTTTGTCACTTTGATTTAGAAAAAGTTACTTTTTTTAATGAATAGAAAGAAAAAAATGTTCTGCCGGTCGTAGTGTCCGGTGAGCATGGATGAAGCGGCGAGGGTTTTCTACACATACAGATCTGGGCCCGGTTTCTCGAAAGCTTCTTATCTCTAAGTAGTTCTTAAGTTGTACCTTAACCTCTCTCTTAACTTTATGGCGCATTTCTCGAAACGTTCTTACGCTAAGTATCTCTTAGCTAAGTCAGACGTTCGTAAGGTTGGTCTGGACCAACCTTAACTCATACTTAGCGTAGTTTCAGCTCTAGACGCTAGTGGCCGCCACTGAGCAGCAGTCTTTATAAATCAGCGGTGTATGTAAACACATTATGTTATCAAAGTCGTATTAATGATGGAATATACTGTAGACCTGTTTAAGAATATTATTTTATTTGATATCAGAACTAATAGAGTGACTTCTAATTAGCCTATTTCATAATGTGACTAACGCATTAAAATTGCCAATCACAATTAATATTAAACAGGTGGCGAACAATTAGGCAGCGATACAGCGTGGTGTTGTGTTAAACTGAAGACGGCGCGGTCCGTGGAGCCGTGTGGGTCATGTACATGTTTCCTTTAGACAAAACTTCAGCCCTTTTCATATTTTCCCCGTGGTCGTTATTAATAAATATATAAAATAAAAGTTTTGCCTTCCAAGGCAACAGATTATGGAGCTTCTTGAGCTGCTCAGACCTGCGCGTGCCAGACCAACGTACCGTACTTACTGTACTTACTGTACACTCCCCGTCCCGATGTCCAGCTGCTCGCTGCTTTTTGTTTAAAATATGTTTCATTGCTCATTAGCCATTATCCATGACTTTATGGGTTTTTCTTTTGACACGTTTTATTTTTATGAAATTTGATTTAGTTAAATGAGAAAATAACCATGGGAGTTTCAAACCCCGCATCCATTCATGTTTCTGGGTGATTGTAATGTTTAATACCCCTACAGTATTCACTCATGCGGTGTGACTCGGTGTGAGATGCGGTGTGTTATACCCCTATCTCACCTGCACGGTCTCGCGCTGTGGCCGTAGGCTTGATCATGATTCACCCCGAGTTTTTGTGCTGTGATTCCGTTTCCATCTTTCCGCGTGAAAAATTCAACGTTTAATTTTTTGCTGGTCCTCGCGGAAGCTTGCAGACTTTGCAGAACTTCGCGGAACGTTAAAGGAACGTCGTGGGCAATCGCGGCAGCTCACGGAGATGAGTCCGGCCACACAGGTGAGAGAGGGGTATTAGGCATCGTGATCCGCCTCAAGTGACCGCCCGACGGTCCGTGAAGATCTACAAGGTCCGCGAGCTTCCGCATGTTTATTTTTTTTGCGTGGTAAGATGGAAACGTAATAACAGCACCAAAACTCGCGCCGAATCATAATGAACCGCACTTACGGCCCCGCGTAGGTGAGATAGGGGTATTAAACCTCCACTCTGTCATCTCATTGTATTCATTCCATAAGTGCACTATACAACCCCAACAACTGACACTTCACATTGTTTCTGAAGGTGGTGAAGAGTGTTATCAGCTGTTTGTCCATCAACTATGATTGTAAACCCGGCCTTTTTCAGAAAAGGGATCCCGCGACTTGCCGCGGTTGGCCACGGGAAGCTGTGAAAATGCCCTTCATTACCTGTAGGGGGCACTCTTATTTCAGTCTGAAGTATTGTGTGTCTACTGAAGCTGAAAATGTGTTATGTCTCTTAGGCGCCCATTGACAGCAAGCGACAGAGCTCATAAACATGTCAAGCTCAAACTGATATGTATTTATTTACTGATATATACATTGGCTGAATTTGGAGTTTTTTTTTTTGTTTTTTTTTTATTGAGACAATACAAAAAAATACAGAACATGTTAAACACAATTATTTAAGAATAATAACTGCAGCAATAATAACAAAAAAAAACATTAATTAGAACAAATGAAAAACAAGGGACAAAGAACTATAGACTTGAGAGTCCAAAGAAAGTTTAAAATACACGGGAGGATTGAAATTAAGTATAAACCGTGAAAAGATAAAAGATAATAAAAGATTATTAAATTGAATAAATTTAAGAGAGTTTAAAATTGAGGTCATTTCTAGAAGGAAAAGACGGAAATACAATTGTTCCTTTTTAATTCTCTGTTTATGTATAAAGTATTTTTTATTGTAAAATAAAATAATTAACAACAAATTCAAGTGGTTTATTTTCCGCATTCTAATAATAATAGATTATATCTTTAATAGTAAAGGAGTGAGATACATTAAGGTGGTTAAAGAGGTGGTCTTTTAAAAGAGTTAAGAATTTTTTAGTTTTCTCACACTCAACAAACAAATGAATTAGAGATTAATTTAACGTATCACAAAAATAACATTTATCCTATATGAATAAAACAGTATTAGACACAACTATATGATATGGTTCAATTCAATTCAATTCAATTCAGTTTTATTTGTATAGCGCTTTTAACAATTGACATTGTCTCAAAACAGCTTTACACAATCAAAAGAATTATTTAAGTTTGTATGGAATGTGAATGTGTATGAATCAAAATGTTCAGATATTCCCTGGCGAGCAAGCCCGAGGGTGACAGTGGCAAGGAAAAACTCCCTGAGACGGTAATAGGAAGAAACCTTGAGAGGAACCAGACTCGACAGGGAACCCATCCTCATCTGGGTGAAACAGATAGCAGGAAATGATCTGCATTTATACAGTGTTAGGTTCAGCTATAATAGTTGATGTTAATTGATGTTATAATAGTTGATGTAAAATGGAGTCCAGTAGTTATTCGAGACTCAGATAGACTTGTAGAAAGTTCCAGTCCTGAACTATCGAATTGTCAAGTCCTCAGAGAAACAGCTGACCACACCAGTCGAGGCCAGAACCATCTTCTAAGTAGATAGAATCATCCCCAGACACCAGACGCATCCTAAAGAGACACACGGGGCATCCATGCGATGAGACCTCCAACCAGAAACCGGGCACCAGGATGGACCAGACAGGTCCGGAGGGCAGAGGGAGTCTGGATCACTGGCAGCTCAAGAACCACATGTGTAGCTCGACAGAGAGAGAGAGAGAAAGAGTGAAAGGGGGAGACAGGGGGAGAGAGGAAAGAGAAAGAGGGGGAGGAAGAGATGAGGAGGAGAGATTGCAATTAGGTATGGTCACAGTCACAATGTATAATGTGAATGTATATTTACTGTAGAGTGCAAGCAGGGACTCCGGCAGGACTAACTATGACATCATAACTAAAAGGGAGAGCCAGAAGGAAACACAAACATGAGGGCTCCCTGAGATGTAAAGCAAACAATCACCTCACCGTCAACAAACCTGAGTGATCAAATGAGACTGAGGAAGACAGCATCTAAACATACCAGTTCACCATAATACTCTACGTCCATGAGTCCCCCAGATCTGCTCCTTTACCTTATGGCAAATCTATTTATAAAATGCTTGGTTAAATAAATAGGTTTTGAGCCTAGACTTAAACACTGAGACTGTGTCTGAGTCCCGAACACCATTTGGAAGACTATTCCATAATTTTGGGGCTTTGTAAGAAAAAGCTCTGCCCCCAGCTGTAGTTTTCATAATACGCGGTACTGACAAGCAGCCTGCATCCTTTGACCGAAGTAGGCGTGGCGGATCGTAAGACACTAGCAGTTCGCTCAGATACTGCGGCGCGAGACCATTTAATGCCTTATATGTCAAGAGTAGTATTTTAAAATCAATGCGAAATTTCACAGGGAGCCAATGCAGTGAAGATAGGATAGGGGTGATGTGCTCATATCTTCTGGTTCTAGTGAGGACTCTCGCTGCTGCATTTTGGACTAGCTGAACAACTGAACAACCAGACAGTAAGGCATTACAATAGTCCAACCTAGAAGTGATAAAAGCATGAACTAGTTTTTCTGCATCATTTAGCGACAATATATTTCTTATTTTGGCGATATTTCTAAGGTGAAAGAATGCTATCCTGGTGATATTATCTACATGAGCTTCAAATGAAAGGCTGGAATCTATAATCACGCCGAGGTCTTTTACTGTTGCACTTGACGGAACAGAAAGGCCATCTAAAGTTACGGTGTGATCTAAGATTTTACTTCTAGCTGTATGCGGTCCTATGACTAGAACTTCTGTCTTATCCGGATTAAGCAGAAGGAAGTTAATTAGCATCCAATTTCTTATGTCCTGAACACATTGCTCAACTTTAGTAAGATGGTTTTTCTCATCAGGTTTTGTTGAGACGTATAGCTGTGTGTCGTCAGCATAACAATGAAAACTAATACCATGCTTACGGATTATGTTGCCCAGAGGAAGTATGTAAAGGGAAAAAAGCAGTGGGCCTAAAACTGAACCGTGCGGAACGCCAAACTCCACTAGAGAACATGCAGAATAATCACCATTTAAGTCTACATACTGATAACGATCGGTCAAATAGGATCTGAGCCAGGAGAGGGTTGTACCCTTAATTCCTACTAAATTTTCTAATCTGTGAAGAAGAATAGCATGATCAATAGTGTCAAAAGCTGCACTGAGGTCGAGTAATACAAGCATAGTTACACAACCCTGATCAGAGGCGAATAGGAGGTCATTTACTACTTTAACGAGTGCTGTTTCTGTGCTGTGATGAGGCCTAAATCCTGACTGATACACTTCATGTATGCCATTTCTATGTAGATATGAGCATAGCTGCTCCGCTACTATCTTTTCCAGAATCTTAGAGATAAAGGGGAGGTTTGATATTGGCCTGTAATTGGACAGCTGACAGGGGTCGAGGTCAGGTTTCTTAATTATTGGTTTGATAACTGCTACTTTAAAAGATTTTGGAACATAACCAATGCTGAGTGAGGAATTAATTATTCTCAACAGCGGTTCTGTTATTACTGGTACTATCTGTTTAAGAAAATGTGTCGGTATAGGATCTAATATACAGGTTGATGAATTTGCAGAAGAGATGAGTGAAATTAGTTCATTCTCTTCAAGGGGAGTAAAGTATTCTAGGTTTGAATCTGACATGGCTAGGTTAACATCAGTATCAATTACATTGTTTGGTTTCAAAGCCTCAATTTTATGCCTGATATTTACAATTTTATTATTAAAAAAGTTCATGAAGTCCTCACTATTGCATGATGTTGTTGTGGAGATTTCTGTAGTGGTCTTATTTCTGGTTAATTTGGCTACGGTATTAAATAAAAATCTAGGATTATTTTTATTTTCTTCTATAAGAGTGGAGAGATACGTTGATCTAGCTACACTAAGAGCTTTCCTATAGTTCAGGATGCTCTCTTTCCATGCTATTTGAAATACCAACAATTTATACCAAAATTGGTTTGACGCCATTTACGCTCTAATTTCCGAGCAGTCTGTTTTAAAGTGCGCGTGTGATCGTTATACCAGGGAGCGAGTTTCTTATCTCTAATAATTTTTCTTTTAGCTGGAGCTACATTATCTAAGGTACCTATGGTAGTATATGCAATGAAAAAGCTATTTACACATGAGTGCTCAAATGTAAAGCAAACGCAATTATTAATATATTGTGTGTATTTAACTTCATTCAGCCGTTTAAGTTATATGAAAAACAATGTGCCTACTATTATGTTCTGTTCCCATAATAATTTTTTCTCAGTATAAATAAATGTTTTGGGTTTTAAGAACTCCATCAAAAGAGCAAAGACAACTTAGAAGAAGTGGAAGGTGAGAAACCTCAATGGAGAATACAGCAGTATGAAATGATGTTAGCTGCTCTGTGTGTGTGTGTGTGTGTGTGTGTGTGTGTTTGGCGGGGGGGAGGGGTGTGTGTTTTAAACAGAGAAATGCAGGCACACGCGCGTGCACACACACACACACACACACACAAACACACCTCTCCATCCACAAATGCTTTAACTGTTGTCTTGTAAATCGTTGATTAAACCTATGAACACGGCTGTTCAGCATCAGTCCTAAACACAAGCACAGGGTCTGTTTTTGTCCTTAACTACAAACCGGATTCCAAAAAGTTGGGACACTAAACAAATTGTGAATAAAAACTGAATGCAATGATGTGGAGATGGCAAATGTCAATATTTTATTCAGAATAGAACATAAATCATGGAACAAAAGTTTAAACTGAGAAAATTTATCATTTTAAGGGAAAAATATGGTGAATCAAAATGTCATGGTGTCAACAAATCCCAAAAAAGTTGGGACAAGGCCATTTTCACCACTGTGTGGCATCTCCCCTTCTTCTTACAACACTCAACAGACGTCTGGGGACCGAGGAGACCAGTTTCTCAAGTTTAGAAATAGGAATGCTCTCCCATTCTTGTCTAATACAGGCCTCTAACTGTTCAATCGTCTTGGACCTTCTTTGTCGCACCTTCCTCTTTATGATGCGCCAAATGTTCTCTATAGGGGAAAGATCTGGACTGCAGACTGGCCATTTCAGTACCCGGATCCTTCTCCTACGCAGCCATGATGTTGTGATTGATGCAGAATGTGCTCTGGCATTATCTTGTTGAAAAATGCAGGGTCTTCCCTGAAAGAGATGACTAGATGTTGTTCTAGAACCTGAATATATTTTTCTGCATTGATGGTGCCTTTCCAGACATGCAAGCTGCCCATGCCACACGCACTCATGCAACCCCATACCATCAGAGATGCAGGCTTCTGAACTGAGCGTCGATAACAACTTGGGTTGTCCTTGTCCTCTTTGGTCCGGATGACATGGCGTCCCACATTTCCAACAAGAACTTCGAATCGTGACTCGTCTGACCACAGGACAGTCTTCCATTTTGCCACACTCCATTTTAAATGATCCCTGGCCCAATGAAAACGCCTGTGCTTGTGGATCTTGCTTAGAAATGGCTTCTTCTTTGCACTGTAGAGTTTCAGCTGGCGACGGCGGATGGCACGGTGGATTGTGTTCACTGACGATGGTTTCTGGAAGTATTCCTGAGCCCATTCTGTGATTTCCTTTACAGTAGCATTCCTGTTTGTGGTGCAGTGTCGTTTAAGGGCCCGGAGATCACGGGCATCCAGTATGGTTTTACGCCCTTGACCCTTACGCACAGAGATTGTTCCAGATTCTCTGAATCTTCGGATGATATTATGCACAGTTGATGATGATAACTGCAAAGTCTTTGCAATTTTTCGCTGGGTAACACCTTTCTGATATTGCTCCACTATCTTTCTGCGCAACATTGTGGGAATTGGTGATCCTCTACCCATCTTGACTTCTGAGAGACACTGCCAATCTGAGAAGCTCTTTTTATACCCAATCATGTTGCCAATTAACCTAATTACTGTTAATTGGTCTTCCAGCTCTTCGTTATGCTCAAATGTACTTTTTCCAGCCTCTTATTGCTACTTGTCCCAACTTTTTTGGGATTTGTTGACACCGTGAAATTTGGAATCAACATATTTTTCCTTTAAAATGATACATTTTCTCGGATTAAACTTTTGATCTGTCATCTATGTTCTATTCTGAATAAAATATTGACATTTGCCATCTCCACATCATTGCATTTAGTTTTTATTCACAATTTGTTTAGTGTCCCAAGTTTTTTGGAATCCGGTTTGTACAATACTTCAATACGTTAATAATTAATTTATTTTGCTGAATAAGGTAATAAGCGATACCAAATAAAATAAACCAAACCAGTAAGTTAAGTAAGTGTTCCATACATTAAAGTACTGTGTCTAACCAAGTGCCCTAGCAAACACAGTTACTGTACAAACAAAGAGTGGGGATTGGAAGGTGAATGAGGATACTCATTTACAAGACAAAAGACTGCCAGAGGTGTGAATGCGCATCTCCGCTTTGCTCATCGGTGTGTGTGTGTGTGTGTGTGTTCTAGGTTCCTAGGGGTGCATTCTTAAATTCAGTCTATCTGAATCTTTATAAACGCCAAGTTGGGAAAATCATGTTTAAGAAAATGACAACAACAATTAAACACTTGATCATTTGCGTCTGTGTTATTTTGTGCTTAAGTGACCCATTAGTGATGCGCGGGTCGGGTATTTTTCCAACCTGCGGGTCCCACTTTTATGAAATGTCGAACAGGCTTTAGGTGGTCTGTAAACTAACACACAAAGGTCCACTTAGATCCATTTTTAGAAGTTGCACCTCAAAACCGAGAAAGGCATCAACAGGCAGAAGTCTACATTTGAATGAGTTTCTAAAAACAGTGGCTACGCCACCACCATGTCCACTTGGTCTGGGAGTGCTGTAGAAGGAACAGTCAGAGGGGGACAGCTCACCAAAAGATGACATGACCCAAGTTTCAGTAATAAACAAAATAATTAAAAATAAAAGTTTTAACTACTTATTTTCCACCATAATTTGCAAATAAATTCTTTAAAAATCCTACAATGTGATTTTCTGGATTTTTATTTTGTCTCTCATAGTTGAGGTATACCTGCGATGAAAATTACAGGCCTCTCTCTTCTTTTTAAGTGGGAGAACAATTGGTGGCTGACTAAATACTTTTTTGCCCCACACGCGGAAATTTGTACTACAGATAACATTGTACCTAAGCCTTTTGAACAGATACCCCCAACACTCAACCACACAATAAAATAATGTTTCAAAAGCACTGTCTTTCGAATTGAAGTGTGGGGAACTTATTTTCCTGGCAGTCAGGAACATGGCCCTACTGGCTGTGGAAGTATCAGGGATGTCTGAAACTGACTCAAAGACGTGTGCCTGTAGCAAAGATAAAATAGTGATCAGAATGTTTTTTAAAATGTCTTTTAATTGAAGTGTGGGAAACATATTTTCCTGGGCATCAGGAAAATCGGTTTCCCCCTCGCTACTGGCTGTGGAAGTATCAGGGATGTCTGAAATGGCCTCAGACATGTGTGCTTACAGTAGGTAATACTGATGTTAAAAAAGATGATGTTTTTAAAAAACACTACTTTTAACAAGAGACTCCTGGAAATCAATTCACCCTGTTAACATTTGTAATAAATTTCAAGTTTCCATTCTTGGTGAAATTAAAGAAAAATAAACAATTCAGATACATTATTTAATGTAAAATGCTATTATAATATGTGCTGTGCCAATTATGTATGTCTGTTTTATCATGGATATCCATACAGTATATCATGGATTTCAGGATATCATGTTTCCCCATCATATGCGATGCCTAGACAGACAGACAGACAGACAGATAGATAGATAGATAGATAGATAGATAGATAGATAGATAGATAGATAGATAGATAGATAGATGTGAATAAGATGAATAACTGAGTGTGGTGTCCTATGTTTTATGGTGTTCATATCAAACACACAGGTACAGCGATTGCTTTATTTGTCACATACACAGTACGATATGTAGTAAAATGTTCATAAATTTGTGCTTTAGGTGAGACTCGAACTTGGTATTGCTTCACCTATACTGCTTTATAAGTACCACACACTAACCAATTGCGCCACTGGAGTCATACAGCAGTTGTGTGCGGTTATAAACTCATATGAATGACAATGGAATATAGAACGTGCGAGTTGACGACCATGTATGACCATGTATGACGACCAAATAGAAATAGTTTTTCATATACATGTATACTTTTATATTGTTTATTTTATAATAAAATTAGTTTCATCTAATTTTTCATCATAAATAATATTTATTTGTATTTTATATATAAATGTTTATTTGCACATTGCATATTTGCAAATAGGCGGCGCGGTGGTGTAGTGGTTAGCACTGTCGCCTTGCACCTCCAGGGTCTGGGTTCAATTCCCCGGCCAGGCTCAATTCCCGTCTCTGTGTGCATGGAGTTTGCATGTTCTCCCCGTGCTTGGTGGGTTTCCTCCGGGTACTCCGGTTTCCTCCCACAGTCCAAAGACATGCAGATTAGGCTAATTGGCGTTCCCAAATTGACCATTGGGTATGTGTGTGTGCCCTGCGATGGATTGGCACCCTGTCCAGGGTGTACCCCGCCTACTGCCCGAAGTCTCCTGGGATAGGCTCCAGGTCCCCCGCGACCCTGAACACAGGATTAAGCGGTATAGAGAATGAATGAATATTTGCAAATATAATATAAATCTAATATATTTGATAGTGATTCCCTGGCTGGGAATCAAACCCGGGTCTACCGCATCGCAGGCGAATCACCTACCACTGAGCCACACCAGTGCCCGTGTATATTTTGATAAAAACGCTGCCTTTTGTAAAGTGAAAGTACTTTACAAAAGACGAACAGCTTTATTTCAGTCATAAATTCACAATCACATCACATTCCAGCTATTATTTCCAGCTAGACACAAACAGCAAACATGATGATTATTATAAAAAGCTTGAAGAACATCGTATTCATAAAATAATATTTACTTAATATGATTATATATATATATATATATTGTTCATTCATGTCCAGTGGCGGTGTTCTACACTGAATTGCTCCCTGGGCGAGACTCCTTCCCGACCACCACCCCCCCTTTTAGATAAAGTCCTTCCATGCGCCATCTGGCGGATATTCAGTGAAGCACAACACATTTATTTAAATTCCCAAATGTTGCTTGAGGCAAGTAGCGGGAAGCCGCGCGCTAAATTGCGGGATCTCGCGGGAAAGCATGCGCATTTTTAACGGCCACATCTGTAGGAGTCAATGAGATATATAGTCAATGTGTTCACACGGGCTTTGGTGACGTGCGTTTGTACAGCTGCGCGTTTGTTCGGCTGCGCGTTTGTTCGGCTGCGCGTTTATACGGCGTTAAAAAAACTTTGCATGCAGCTCTTTCTTGGCGTTCAAATCCCAACGAACGCAAGGAAAACGCTTCTAGTTCGTTTTCTCCAAGTCCATTTTACACTTGGACTACACGTGTAGATGCGGTCATATTATTATCATATCACACATGAATGTATGCAGGCTCTCGTCAGTTAATGTTTGTACTTTCAGTACTGACCTCAAGATCTTTCTAACTGACCTGATCTGTCTTTCCCATATTCCGCCAAAGTGAGATCCAGAGGGCGGGTTAAATGTCCACTGTATGTTCCTTTGAGTGAGGAAGCTTTCAATTCGTGACTGATTCCATTGCTGAATAGCCTCGCGCAGGTCAGTCTCATCGCCTGTGAAGTTTGTTCCATTGTCACTTCTCATAACTGACACGTGACCTCTCCTGCTTATAAAGCGTCGCATGGCATTCACACAAGAGTCTGTGTCCAGCGAATGAGCGATTTCAATGTGCACGGCTCTTGTTGTCAGACAAGTGAAAAGTACGCCATATCTTTTAACGTTACTTCTGCCACGTTTGACCTCGAAGGGTCCGAAGTAGTCTACTCCCACTTTGGTGAAGGGTGGCTGGTCTGGTATTATTCTGTCGATTGGCAATTCTGACATTTTTTGCTCACATGCTTTAGCTCTACACTTTCTGCATATCACACACCTGGAGAGAAACTGTCTTACGAGTGAGTTAGCAGTCGGAATCCAGTATTTCTGCCGCAATTCTGACAGCATGTAATTTCTGCCACTGTGTCCAATCTTTTCATGAACTTCTCTTAATATTAATGTTACAATGTGTGAGTCTTTAGGTACAATGACTGGGTGTTTAACGTGCTCTGGCATTGTGGAACTGCCGAGACGTCCTCCGACTGTCAGCAATCCATCCTGTAGTACTGGGTCCAGTTTGGACAAGCAACTGTTTCTTTTTACAGATGCCTTGCGTTTTTGCTGTGTGGGAATTCCCTGTTTGAATTCTGCTGCTGCTTTACTGCTTTACGTGAGAATTTCTTCCTTAAAATTTAGTCTTTGAGTGAACTTAATGATTTCGTTTTCTGCTCTTGTTAGGTCTTGAACTGTTAGAGACTTGTGAGTTTCTGTCTTTGGATTATCTACTTGTTTTTTGACCCATTCTGTTTTTTGTTTGAGCATGTCTCTGATGCGAAGGATCCAGGCCACGGATCTTTTTAACTTGTGCCAATCAGAGTGATGATTAACCAGTTTACTCACTGCGTCTGCGCATTTTGTAACGCTCACAATATTCACTAAAGCTGAGAGCTTTACTTCATCATCATTTTCTGTTATTGATGTGTCATGAATATTTTCAGGCCATTTGCACTCTGCTTCTTTAAGAAAGGAGGGACCATGGATCCAGTTAACATTTTTAATGAACTTTTCACAGGTTGCCCCCCTGGAGGCAGAGTCAGCTGGGTTTTTTGAGGTATTAACGTACCTCCATTGCTGTGACTTGGTTGACTCTCTTATAATGGCGATTCTGTTGGCCACAAAGGTTTTAAAACGAAGTGTTTCGTTATCAATTATCTCAAAACAGTTGTACTGTCAGTCCAAAACATAGAGTCCAGCAATTTCAATTCTAGCTGTTCTTTCAACATTTTGTCATTTTTTACAGCGACCACTGCCGCAGTCAGTTCCATTCGTGGAATTGTGGTTTGTTTCAGGGGTGCTACACGGGAGTTCCCCATCATGAATGCACAATGTGTAAGTCCATCAGCGTTTACTAACCTGAGGTATGAGACAACTCCGTATCCCATTTCACTTGCATCCGAGAAGTGGTGGAGTTGAGCTGTAGAGCTGTAACTCCGAAGTCGGCTGGTTTTATGCACCTTGCTATGCTGAACTCGGACAGTGTGCAGCTCTTGCAGCCAGGTTTTCCATGCCGTTGCAAACTGCTCGGGAATGTCATCATCCCAGGCTAGTTTTTCTTTACATGACTATTGCATTAGAGTTTTGGCTGGCAGTATGACAGGCGCTAGAAACCCTAAGGGGTCGTAAATCGAACTGGTAATTGACAGGATTCCTCGTCTTGTCACAGGTCGTTCCTTTAAACTAATCTTAAACTTGAACATGTCTGAGTTAATGCACCACAGCACCCCCAGAGCTCTCTCTATGGGCAGTGCATCTTTACTCAAGTCTAAGTCTCTCATGTCTTTGATCCTTTCGCTCTCTGGAATGACAGTCAGTAGGGCACGGCTATTGCTTGCCCATTTAGTGAGGTTAAACCCTCCGCTTGCACAGAGACTTGTGAGATCATTGAATAGGGCGACTGCTTGGTCATGACTCAAAACGGATTTCAGGCAGTCGTCTACATAAAAGTACTTAAGTACTGTATTTACTGTATACTATAGTTTTTAAGTACTGTATTGACTGCCACAGCAGGTCATTGCTGCGGTTTTCTTCTGCTGTCTTTCTGAGGGCGAAGTTAGCAACACTAGGCGACGATTTTGCACCGAACAGATGAACTACCATTTTATATTCAACTAAATCTTGGTTCACATCTCCATTCGGCCACCATAGGAAGCGCAGCAGATCTGTGTCCTTCTCTGGGACTCTCACTTGATAATACATGGCTTCTACGTCTGCCATCATCGCAATTTCTTCTTGTCTAAAGCGTGTGAGCACACCAATGAGTGAGTTTGTTAAGTCTGGTCCTTGTAGGAGTTTAGTGACACTCCTTGATAACTGGCAGCACAGTCAAAAACCACCCTTAGTTTATTCTTTTGAGGATGATAGATGCCATGATGCGGTATGTACCACACCTGACCGCCTTGGCGGTTTACGTGATGAGTGGGGACCCTGACTGCATGACCCTTTTTTAGCATGTCACTCATAAAGTTTGTGTACTCCTCGTGAAAGGAGCTGTTGCTGCTAAGTTTTCGTTTAAGGTTTAATGCACGTTGCATAGCTGCATTTCGGTTGTTGGGCATTTGAACTGACGCTTTCTTAAGTGGAAGGCCGATGTAGAAGTGATTGTCTGTAAACTGCAAGGAGTTATTAACAAGATTTAAGAACTGATAATCCTCTTGTGACATCTCTGCCTTGTCATCGCAATTTCGTTCGGGAAAATCATGGTTATATTGCTCTATCAGCATTCGTTCTACACTTTCAATGGAGGTTCGGTTAACTGTAACGGCCACTGGTTCGTCGGGTTCTCAGAGAGGCCCGTTCACAGTCCATTCGAGAGCACTCTGCACCGCGTATGGCCCTCCATGCCTGCTATTGATTACTCGCCGTGGTTCTAGGAGTTTGTGCTCTTTATTTCCTATGAGAATTTCGATTCCAGCGCTAATCTGGGGCAGTTTTACGTCGCTAAGGTATGACCACTTATCTATGTCATGCTGTTGTGGAATGTTTTCCACTGTAGTTGGGATATTCTTTTGTGTAAAGACGTTGGGAAGTTCAATAAAAGTGTTTTCTTCCAGGCTACTGATCTCCAAATCATTGAGCATGTAGCTTTCTACTAGTTTTGTGGAGTTCATGGTGCTCAGCCGTATCTTAACTCTTCTGCCTTGTACATTTAATTGCCTTGCTAATGACTCTGTAAAGAATGTGGCGGAACTGCCTTGGTCTATAAATGCATACACTTCTGCGATTTTGTCACCTTTCTTGGACTTTATTTTAACGGGTACAATGGGGAGGATGCAATTACCTCCAGCCCCAGTGAGTGCAATTGATTCGTGACTCACTGCAGTTGGTGTATTTGTTGTGTCACCTTCAGTCTCGGTTCCGTGACCGCGCCGTGTCTTGCACTGCTATGTGTAGCATGCACGGATGTGGCTTTGAACACAATGAACATATAATCATTCTGGTACAGTCTTTCCACAAATGACCCTTTCTTAAACATCCGAAACAGAATCCATTCCTTTTTATGAATTCTACTTTGTCTTTGTGTGTCTGATCGTTAAATTTTACGCACTCGTCTAAGATAATTGTAATCGAGTCTTTGTGAATTTTACCAACCTGTCTGATGTCGGTTGCAAAGCTGATCCTGGCTTTTCCTTCCCTTTTTTGTTTGTGTCCTTGAAGAGATGTGCGACTGTGTTTCTTATCGCTGGTCATGACGTCCAGGTCGGCAAAGAATGGGTCGGAGTACAGTCTGGCTTGTTGATCTATGAAGTCCACCAGCTGGGTGAACTTGGCTCTTGTCCCGTAGTGCTCGTAGTGCTGGCGTGCGCAAGACTTCCAACTGTCGATCAGCTTGTAGGGCAGTTTCGTAAGAATGGTGTTCATGCACTCGCTGCTGTTCAACTCGTCCACAGATTCACAGTTTGCCGTTGCGTTTTGGCAAGTTGTCAGGAAAGAGGAGAGGGCGCTTAATGCCCGTCCGTCGTCGGTCTTTATGTTTGGCCAATTAATTGCCTTTTGCTTACAGGCTGCTGCAATTCTCAGCTCGTTTCCGAACCTGTCACAAGGTCTTTGGGTTCCCCTTTGGTGTACAGTTCGAGATATGACAGCTTATCGATGTCATTGTCCAAAGGACAACATGAAGGATTTGAACTGAATTGGGTCTCCGTAAAAGGGAGAAAGGTCATGCCGAGGCAATGAGAACAACATTTGGCTCCTCGCAAGCATTTCTGTGAGTTCTGCCTGACGTTGCATTTGGTGATGCATTGTGTCAAGTCCATGACGTAGAGAATCATGATCTCGGGTGTCCCTTAAGGAGTTTGTCAGTTGTGTGTTTGCGCTTATGGGCACACCTGAGTGCGCTGCCCCGTGAAGCGTTGGCATTTGAGAATATGATGTATCGAAACTGTGACTTATGTGTTCATTGTTTACGGTAGGACATTCATTTAGAGTACTTGCCATTGTAGGTCTGGCATTGATGGGCAAACTTACGTGGGTTGCCTGTAGATGTGATGGCAGTTCGCAATAGTCCGTCGACGCGACGTGCTGGTAAAGTTTATTGCATTCCGAGTTTTGAAAGTACAGGCTGCTCGGTTCAATGACTGAGCTCTCTCTCTCCGGCTGTCGTCGGCTGTCATATCCACTGTTGCGGAAGTGCGCGCTGCTCATGTAGGCGCTGCTCGGTTCAATGGCTGCGCTCTCTGTTGCTGGCTGTTGTCCTTCGCAATCTTGATGTTGAAGCACTCTTAATTTGGCATCGTGCATAGTGAGCGCCGTTTTGGTTTCCAGCCTTTCTTTTTTTGCCTTTAGTTGTGCTTCCTCCATTTCTAGTCGTGTCTTTAGTTGTGCCTTTAGTCGTGCTTCCCCCATTTCTAATTGGAGACGTTCTTCCAAGGTTGCAGCCTTTGCCAACAGAGTTGCTCTGTTGGCTTCTTCTCTGCGGTGAGATGAGGAAGCCGCGGACGTTACGCTCCCTTGTGGCTCAGCCGCCGCAACTTGTGACACCCTGTCTTCTTTGTTGTCCTCGTCGCTTAACATAACAAAACGGGAAAGTCTCTTTCGGTTTCAACAGTTACTTATCTTCTCTTAGACAGCGGATAAGCTTTTGACTTTATGTAGATGCGGTCATATTATTTCACCAGTTTTGACGCGTAGCTCTGGTTTAAAGTTTCACTCACACGACAGAAGTCCAATCTCTTTGTCTCTTGTAGTTTATTTTGTCAGCATCAAAGAATCAACACTTCATACAGTCGTCTTGAGTAAATCCACTGTGATTACAACACCAGTTGCTGCATCTTGCAAATCTCTGACTTTTACAACAACCTATTTGCTGTATCTTATAAATTACAGTCTTAGCTTACGTATATAACAACACTCTTGTTGTATATCTCTACTTACGGGAGCTTACGGTTACAACAACCTAGTTGTTGTATCTTACATTCCTAGCTTACGGTCAAAAGCTTGTGTTTCCGTAGCCTTCCGCATCTAAACTGAACTCTCTATCATATGACAGTCATACAAATGCATGTAATAGTAGAATGACATCACAGACCAACTTACGATTGTCAAAATGGATGCCTAACTAAGAAATTTAAAGCTTATGGCTTATGTAAGAAACTTAATGCTTAATGCTTTACTAATGAATAGAACAAGGTAGAATAAGTGAAATAACAACAAGTATAATAAAATAAAATAAACACAACAACAAATTCATAACGAGTACGATATGGCTCTTACACTTCGGAGGACCGGATATATGCCATGATCCTACATGCTATACATAGGGAAATGCAGAAAAAAAGCAAAAATAAAATGCTTAAAAAATAAAACTTGCGCAGAAATTATCGCATTTCTTCATAAACCACTAAAAACGTCCTTTAATCCGACATTGTGCAGTCAGAGGGTGAACCCAGTAGCGGTGGTGATTTTTTCTCTCCCTATGTCGCTGTATTATTTTAAAAATATTTTTTATATATTATATAAAAATATAATAATTTAATTAGGATTTTTAAAACAAGAAGATTAATGTCTAATATGGCATAATGGTCCATATTAAAAGGAGGCACCTCAAATAAAAGGGCTTTCATATCCAGTTCCCGACACTGCCTCCACAGGTTAACACACAAAGTACAATTTGGGCTGCAGGCAGGCGTTAGACAGAGACAAACAAACGCCAGTGTAGAAGTCATTCGAGCGCCACTACAAAACGCAACATAAACGTCTAGGACGTTCAGAGCGCGTTCATTTATCCAAAAATTTAACACCCGTGTGAACAAGGCCTTATCTTCAAGGACTGCATTGTTGTGTGCGTGTGTGCAAGCAATTTTTCAAAAAGAAAGCGAAAATAGAAAGTGTCTTATTACTCACCAGGAAGATGGCAGAGTTACACAGGAGTTCGTCCCTCCGAGTAAAAGAATATCATGCTGAGGGCGATCTCCACTCTTTCTGTTTTCAGTCTTTGGGGGAAAAGCACGCTATCTCGAGCTTGAGGGAGTACGTGAGTATTGCGAATTTCTCCCAATTAAAGTCCCTCGCGCTCGGCTCGCCATCTTTAAATGGCATCTTTAAATCTGGCAGAATGAGACGGAATCTTCCTTTTCTCTTGCTCTCTCTCGCCGGATCATGAGCCTTTTACTGTCCACTTCTCAAGCGTGCTTCGGTGCTTCTTGTGAAGGGGAGGAAGAATTTTCTGTCTCGCTTCCGCGGAGATGGAAACTATCACTTCAGAGCGCTCCTCTGGTGATGAGCAAGCATATTGGTTGTTGTTAGAGGTGGTAACATGCGCGGTCTAATGCGCACACTTCGATTCGCCGGAAAAAAATAAAAAATAAATACATAAATAATAAGATCCCCCATACAGTCAAAGTTAGACGACAGGTCTCTGTTGAGCGACCAGAGGCATCTTCTTGGCATCTTCCATGAGGAGTTGTATTCATCCCATGTTTTGTCCTATCGACATTGATTTGTTCAAATGTCATTTATGAAGTTTTATATGATGATGCCCCAGACAACTGTTTATAGACAACTGGAAGACCTTTGAGGGCAAAGCTGGCCTGTTAGGGCGGGACGGTGTCCATCCCACTCTGGAAGGCGCTGCTCTCATTTCCTGCAGTATACTGTAGCTCATAGTCTCAGTAGAGGTCTAGTTAATCAGTGACAATCCAGAGCCCAGGCCAGGGAGCAGACAGACAGGCTAAACCAACCGTCTGCTAGCTGCATAGAGTCGTCACTCAGGGTTCACCATATTGAGACTGTGTCTGTTCCCCGAGCTAAGCAAAAATGTAGAAAGACCCAGAAAGTCTGTTTCAATTTATCTAATTAACATAAAGTCCACAAACTCCGATCATACTGAATGCGCAGCCGGCACCTCTGATCTGAAGCTAGGATTGTTAAATATTAGATCTCTCACATCAAAAGCAGTTATTGTTAATGAAATTATCACAGATCAGGCGTTTGATATACTCTGTTTAACTGAAACATGGGTTAAACAGGACGAGTATGTAGCTCTAAATGAAGCTAGTCCTCCTGGATACAGCTACATACACCAGCCTCGGTTAACTGGTAGAGGAGGAGGCGTCGCAGTTATTCATAATGATAATCTGTCTATCGTACAAAAACACCGACACAAATTTAACTCATTTGAAATTCTCTATAGTAACATAAGTGTATTTAAGTATATTAAATCAGCTCAGTCGATTCCACTAATTATAATTTACAGACCTCCAGGGCCGTATTCTGAATTTCTTAGTGAATTTGCAGATTTCATCTCAGACCTGGTCATTTCTGTAGACAAAGTGTTAATTGCTGGAGATTTTAACATTCATTTTGAGAATCCAGAAGACCCTCTGAGAACAGCATTTATATCCATACTGGACTCCGTAGGTGTAAATCAGTGTGTAGTAGGACCCACTCATAAAGCAGGTCACACTTTAGATTTAGTAATATTCTTCGGATTAATTATAAGAAATGTATTCACAATTCCACTGTCTGAAATTATCTCAGATCACTATCTTGTCTCCATTCAAGTGTCTCACAGTGATAATGTACGCACAGTACCGCGCTACCGTATTAAACGTACATTCACATCAACTACCACACAGAGTTTTATCAGTAATCTCCCAGAGTTACCAACTTCGATTAGGCCACCGTCTGACCCCACAGAACTTGATCAGGCGACTGAATATTTAGAGTCGACACTTCGTTGTACCTTAGATAATGTAGCTCCAGCTAAAAGAAAAATTATTAGAGATAAGAAACTCGCTCCCTGGTATAACGATCACATGCGCACTTTAAAACAGACTGCTCGGAAATTAGAGCGTAAATGGCGTCAAACTAAATTGTTGGTATTTCAAATAGCATGGAAAGAGAGCATCCTGAACTATAGGAAAGCTCTTAGTGTAGCTAGATCAACGTATCTCTCCACTCTTATAGAAGAAAATAAAAATAATCCTAGATTTTTATTTAATACCGTAGCCAAATTAACCAGAAATAAGACCACTACAGAAATCTCCACAACAACATCATGCAATAGTGAGGACTTCATGAACTTTTTTAATAATAAAATTGTAAATATCAGGCATAAAATTGAGGCTTTGAAACCAAACAATGTAATTGATACTGATGTTAACCTAGCCATGTCAGATTCAAACCTAGAATACTTTACTCCTCTTGAAGAGAATGAACTAATTTCACTCATCTCTTCTGCAAATTCATCAACCTGTATATTAGATCCTATACCGACACATTTTCTTAAACAGATAGTACCAGTAATAACAGAACCGCTGTTGAGAATAATTAATTCCTCACTCAGCATTGGTTATGTTCCAAAATCTTTTAAAGTAGCAGTTATTAAACCAATAATTAAGAAACCTGACCTCGACCCCTGTCAGCTGTCCAATTACAGGCCAATATCAAACCTCCCCTTTATCTCTAAGATTCTGGAAAAGATAGTAGCGGAGCAGCTATGCTCATATCTACATAGAAATGGCATACATGAACTGTATCAGTCAGGATTTAGGCCTCATCACAGCACAGAAACAGCACTCGTTAAAGTAGTAAATGACCTCCTATTGGCCTCTGATCAGGGTTGTGTAACTATGCTTGTATTACTCGACCTCAGTGCAGCTTTTGACACTATTGATCATGCTATTCTTCTTCACAGATTAGAAAATTTAGTAGGAATTAAGGGTACAACCCTCTCCTGGCTCAGATCCTATTTGACCGATCGCTATCAGTATGTAGACTTAAATGGTGATTATTCTGCATGTTCTCTAGTGGAGTTTGGCGTTCCGCAGGGTTCAGTTTTAGGCCCACTGCTTTTTTCCCTTTACATGCTTCCTCTGGGCAACATAATCCGTAAGCATGGTATTAGTTTTCATTGTTATGCTGACGACACACAGCTATACGTCTCAACAAAACCTGATGAGAAAAACCATCTTACTAAAGTTGAGCAATGTGTTCATGACATAAGAAATTGGATGCTAATTAACTTCCTTCTGCTTAATCCGGATAAGACAGAAGTTCTAGTCATAGGACCGCATACAGCTAGAAGTAAAATCTTAGATCACACCGTAACTTTAGATGGCCTTTCTGTTCCGTCAAGTGCAACAGTAAAAGACCTCGGCGTGATTATAGATTCCAGCCTTTCATTTGAAGCTCATGTAGATAATATCACCAGGATAGCATTCTTTCAACTTAGAAATATCGCCAAAATAAGAAATATATTGTCGCTAAATGATGCAGAAAAACTAGTTCATGCTTTTATCACTTCTAGGTTGGACTATTGTAATGCCTTACTGTCTGGTTGTTCAGTTAGGTGCATAAACAAGCTTCAGCTAGTCCAAAATGCAGCAGCGAGAGTCCTCACTAGAACCAGAAGATATGAGCACATCACCCCTATCCTATCTTCACTGCATTGGCTCCCTGTGAAATTTCGCATTGATTTTAAAATACTACTCTTGACATATAAAGCATTAAATGGTCTCGCGCCGCAGTATCTGAGCGAACTGCTAGTGTCTTACGATCCGCCACGCCTACTTCGGTCAAAGGATGCAGGCTGCTTATCAGTACCGCGTATTATGAAAACTACAGCTGGGGGCAGAGCTTTTTCTTACAAAGCCCCAAAATTATGGAATAGTCTTCCAAATAGTGTTCGGGACTCAGACACAGTCTCAGTGTTTAAGTCTAGGCTAAAAACCTATTTATTTAACCAAGCATTTTATAAATAGATTTGCCATAAGGTAAAGGAGCAGATCTGGGGGACTCATGAACGTAGAGTATTATGGTGAACTGGTATGTTTAGATGCTGTCTTCCTCAGTCTCATTTGATCACTCAGGTTTGTTGACGGTGAGGTGATTGTTTGCTTTACATCTCAGGGAGCCCTCATGTTTGTGTTTCCTTCTGGCTCTCCCTTTTAGTTATGCTGTCATAGTTAGTCCTGCCGGAGTCCCTGCTTGCACTCTACAGTAAATATACATTCACATTAGACATTGTGACTGTGACCATACCTAATTGCAATCTCTCCTCCTCTTCTCTTCCTCCCCCTCTTTCTCTTTCCTCTCTCCCCCTGTCTCCCCATTTCACTCTTTCTCTCTCTCTCTCTGTCGAGCTACACATGTGGTTCCTGAGCTGCCAGTGATCCAGACTCCCTCTGCCCTCCGGACCTGTCTGATCCATCCTGGTGCCCGGTTTCTGGTTGGAGGTCTCATCGCATGGATGCCCCGTGTGTCTCTTTAGGATGCGTCTGGTGTCTGGGGATGATTCTCTATACTTAGAAGATGGTTCTGGCCTCGACTGGTGTTGTCAGCTGTTTCTCTGAGGACTTGACAATTCGATAGTTCAGGACTGGAACTTTCTACAAGTCTATCTGAGTCTCGAATAACTACTCGAATAACTACTGGACTCCATTTTACATCAAGTATTATAACATCAATTGACATCAACTATTATAGCTGAACCTAACACTTAACACTGTATAAATGCAGATCATTTCCTGTTATCTGTTTCACCCAGATGAGGATGGGTTCCCTGTCGAGTCTGGTTCCTCTCAAGGTTTCTTCCTATTACCGTCTCAGGGAGTTTTTCCTTGCCACTGTCGCCCTCGGGCTTGCTCGCCAGGGAATATCTGAACATTTTGATTCATACACATTCACATTCCATACAAACTTAAATAATTCTTTTGATTGTGTAAAGCTGTTTTGAGACAATGTCAATTGTTAAAAGCGCTATACAAATAAAACTGAATTGAATTGAATTGAATTCGTGATGCTGACCAATGATGAGGGTGATGGGTTGAGTCTGGGTGGTAATGGGGCTGGAGGAGAGAGGCCGACCATCGACTGATGTAATTTTAACAGGCTGGGATAACGCTTTAAATTCCACTTCCAGACTTTTGGCATAAGATGAGTCAATGAAGTTACCTGCAGCCCCGGAGTCGATGAATGCGGTAATTCTGACCCGTTTGTGGCCAAACTGGAGGTGTACCTGGACCGTGAGACGAGAGACGCTAGGTGTGGTAGCAGAGAGGTGGAGATGGCCCAGTGAGCTGCTCCCAACGCTCACCGGGCCTGGGCGTTTCCCTGGCGACGTGGGCAGATGGCTCTGTGGTGCTCTGCCGACCCACAATAAGCACAAAGTCCTTTTTTAAAGCGTCGTTCTCGTTCTTCTGCGGTCAGGGATGCGCGCCCTAATTGCATGGGTTCCCCGGCTCCGGTGTAAGGTGGAGAACCAACATGTCCCTGGGTAGTGTAGGTAGCTGACTTCGATGGACGTGAAGTGGTGGGGGTGAAAGTGGGTGTTGGCGGCAGGGTCCTAGGGGCCGGCTTCGGACGAGAGAGGAGGCGTTGGTCGATCCGAAGGGCGAGTTGGATCACTCCCTCCAGCGTGGCAGGAAGCTCTCGCCCGGCTAATTCGTCCTTAATCCCCGAAGTCAGTCCCTCATAGTAGGAGGTCCGGAGCGCTGCATCGCCCCAAGTGGTCTGAACGGCGAGAGTGCGGAACTCAGCGGTGTAGTGACTCACAGACGACCCTCCCTGCCGCAGGTGGTAAAGTTTGGTGTCGGTCTCCACCTCGCCCGCAGGGTGTTCAAAAGTGAGCCGGAGTTGATGTGTGAACTCATTGTATGAGTGGGCGGTGTCTGTGTCTGCTTGGAGAACTGCCGTGGCCCACTCAGCTGCCTGCCCTGTGAGCAACGAAACGAGGAGAGCAATGCGTATCCGATCGGTGGAGTACTTGATGGGATTGAACTCAAACACCAGGTCGAGCGCCGTCAAAAACACACTGCACCTCCCGTCCGTGCCATTCCATTTTTCTGGTAATGATATAAAGATGTCAGAAGAAGGGGGGGAGGGGGATGCGGTGCCGCGGCCGCCACGACAGGAGGCCGGTTAGCCGCGCTAGCAACAGCCGCCCGAAGATCTGCATTCTCCCGCCTGAGATCCGCAACCTCGCGGCGCAAGGCCGCGATGTCTTGGACGCTCCGGCGAAGAGTAGCGACCTCCTCAGTTAGTCTATTAAGCAGCACGGTATGCCGATCCACCACGCCGCAGAGGCGCACGTGATCCGCTGGGTTCACCGTCAGGGGCTCAGTCATTCTGTCATCAACTAACCTCGGTGATCAGAAGACGTAGCTTAGCGGTTAGCCCAATGTAGCGTGGATGGTAAACCCAAACGTGGAGTAACAGCGAGTAGGCAGGATAACCACGCGATTTATTCTAAGGACTCTCCCGAAAACGGAGCAAGGGAAAAACACAAATTTAACCCGCGTCCTAAAATACACACACAACGATAGGAAGCAACAACCAAAAGATAGTGAGTACTCACGGTTTGATGAACGTCAACCTGAACCGACATGGGCCGAACTCAATGACTGAGCGGTAAGCCAACGTTTGTTTACCTCTTTTATACTTCCTGGTTTGGCGCCCGCCTTACTTCCGGGTCCTAGTGCCGGGCGCAGATTGAGTGTGCATGACATGTATAACAAATAACTATTTTCTTTCACCTGTACACAGGGCTTGATACATAACATAACATGACAATAAATCAATCAATCAATCAATCAATCAATCAATCAATCAATCACACACTGCTATTTCGTTGGACCACCTTCAGATCTAAGTGGGATCTACAATTGCTGCTGCATTGTTTCTCTAATCTGGAGTTGCATAATTTTTGGTCAAGATCTTGAATTGATCACAGAAAAGTCAAACTACTCCATAACGTCTTCTTATGGTTCGCAGCTTCCTGTTTTTGTATCGTCGCCCGCAAAATTCTCGCGTTTGTATCAGCTTTTAAATTATATAGCTTTTTCATTTATAATAATTTTAATAACAACTAGTTCTTACGTTACTATTAGGCTTTGCCTTTTTCCCGTTTTTTGCAGAATGCGCGAGTTTCTTTCGTCTAAGGACAACAAACGGAATTCAGCTCCAAACAACTAAAGTCCTGCGCTATAATGAATAATACTCAGCTTGTTCAGTGTGTAGAGTGCAGGATGTTTAGACATTCTTCCTCCGTCGTTAGTGATAATTTTACTTGTGATAGATGTGTGTTAGTTAGCATTCTGACGGAGAAGATATTAGGGTTAGAGGAGCGCATCCAGACTTTAGAGAGGGTTAGAGAACTCCAGAGCTGCGTTATTCCCAACTCCGGCATTAGAGACCTCACAGCGGGGCGAGTGGGTGACAACTTGGCGGCATACTTGTTCAGTCAAAGCTAACACTAAGGCTAGCCCACCAGAGCACACCTCCTCTGCGCTTCACGTGTCCTCAGTGATGCGCCCGCAGAGAAACCTGAAAGAGCTCTGATTATAGGAGACTCTATACTGAGACACGTGACATTAGCTAGACCTTTAGAGGTGCCAGCGGCAGTGGTTAGGTGTATCCCAGGAGCCAGAGCACCGGACATAGCAGGTAATCTTAGGGCTCTAGGACAGCACAGGTTCTCTAAGATAGTGGTACTAACCACTTACTAGTGGAGCTAACAATATACACCTTCATCAGTCAGAAGTTAGTAAGGGTAACTTTACAGAGGTGTTTAAATTAGCGAAGGCGATGTCCGATGACGTAATATGCTCTGGTCCAATCCCAGTGCGACATGGCGACATAGCTTACAGCAGGTTATGGTCGCTGAACTGCTAGATGGCTAAACCAACTGTCTGCTAGCTGGACATAGAGTCGTCACTCAGGGTTCACTATATTGAGACCGTGTCTGTTCTAAGCAAAAAATTAGAAAGATTCAGAAAGTCTGTTTTAATAATTTAATTAACATAGAGACCACAAACTCGGACCAAACTGAATGCGCAGCCGGGACCTCTGATCTGAAGCTAGGACTGTTAAATATTAGATCTTTCTCTAAAGCTAGTCTAAAGTTATTGTTAATGAAATGATCACGGATCAGGAATTTGATATACTCTGTTTAACAGAAACCTGAATTAAGCAGGACGAGTATGTAGCTTTAAATGAAGCTAGTCCTCCTGGATATGGTTACATACACCAGCCTCGGCAGTTATTTACAATGATAATCTGACTATTCTACAAAAACACGGACAGAAATATAATGCATTTGTAGTTCTCTATAGTAACAAAACAAGTATAGCTGCAAATATGAAGTCAGCTCAGTCAATCCATTTCTAAGATAAGTGTCATGAGGTCTAAGTGTGTGTCGGCGTGGTCGTGGCATGAATGCAGGAGGCAAGCTGGTGGTTCAACAAACGTCTTTTATTTAATATAAACAAAACAAAAGTAAAGCTCTCTCAAACATTATAAACGCAACAACAACAACAACAAAAGCTAGACGCCTGACTGAAGTTCAGCCAGGCTATTTAAACTAAATTAACATAATTACTTTCCTCGGCTCAGGTGAGTGCTTGCGTTAATTGCTGGAGATTTTAATATTCATTTTGAGAATTCAGAAGACCCCCTGAGAATAGCATTAATGTCCATACTGGACTCGCTAGGAGTAAATCAGTATGTAGTAGGACCCACCCATAAAGCCCACACTTTAGATTTTGTGATATTCTTTGGATTAAGTAAAAAAAATTATTCACAATTCCACTGTCTGACGTTATCTCAGATCACTATCTTGTTTCAATTAAAGTGTATCATAGTGATAATGTATGTACAGACACGCTACCGTATTGAATGTACATTCACATCAACTACCACACAGAGTTTTATCAGTAATCGCCCAGAGTTAATAACTTTGATTGCATCGCCATCTGACTCCACAGAACTTGATCAGGTGACTGAATATTTAGAGTCAACATTCCGTTATACGGAGCTCGTATAACGACCACACACGCACTTTAAAACAGACCGCTCGGGAAATTAGAACATAAATGGCGTCAAACTAAATTGTTAGTATTTCAAATAGCATGGACAGAGAGCATCCTGAACTTAAGCAATTTCCCTTTGGGATTAATAAAGTTCTTTGAATCTTGAATCTTGAATCTATAGAAAAGCTTTTAGTGAAGCTAGAACAACTTATCTCTCCACTCTTATAGAAAACAACAAAAATAATCCTACTGTAGATTTGTATTTAATACCATAGCCAAATTAACCAGAAATAACCACTGCAGAAATCTCCACAACAACATTGTACAATAGTGAGGACTTCTTGAACTTTTGAAATTATCAAATTGTAAATATTAGGCATAAAATTAAGGCTTTGAAATTGGACAATATGTAATTGATGCAGATGTTAAACTAACTATGTCAGATCGGAACCTAGAATACTTTATCTCCCCTTGAAGAGAATTAACAAATTTCACTCATCTCTTCTGCAAATTCATCAACCTATACATTAGACCCTGTACCGAAACATTTTCTGAAACAGATAATAATAATTTATTCTTCACTCAGCATTTTGGGTTTGCTCCAAAATCTTTTAAATTAGCAGTTTTTAAACCTATAATTAAGCAGCTATGCTCATATCTATATAGAAATAGCATACAGGAACGGTATCACTCAGGATTTAAGCCTCATCACAGCACAAGTAATCGTTCACAGATTAGAAAACGTGGTAGGGATTAAGGGAACAGCCCTCTCCTGGCTCAGATCCTATTTGAACGATGGCTATCTGTATGTAGATTTAAATGGTGATTATTCTGCATGTTCTCTAGTGGAGTTTGGTGTTCCACATGGTTCGGTTTTAGGGCCACTGCTTTTGTACCTTTACATGCTTCCTTTGGGCAACATAATCTGTACGCATGGTACTGTAGTTTTCATTGTTATGCTGATGACAAACAGTTATACGTATCAGGAAAACCAGATGAGAAACAACAGCTTGTTAAGGTTGAGCAATGCGTAAAGGATATAAAAGACTGGATGCTAATTAACTTCCTTCTGCTTAATCCTGATAAGACAGCAGTTATAGTCATAGCAAGCAGTTCTAGTCTAGCATGCAGCTAAAAGCAAGATTTTAAATCACACTGTAACTTTAAATGGCCTTTCTGTTTCATCAAATGCAACAGTGAAAGACCTCGGTGTGATTATAGATTCTAGTCTTTCATTTGAAGTTCATGTAACCAATATCACCAGGATAGCATTCTTTCACCTCAGAAATATTGCCAAGTTAAGGAATATGTTGTCACTGAATAATGCAGAAAAACTAGTTCATGCTTTTATCACCTCTAGGTTGGACTATTGTAACATCTTACTATCTGGTTGTTCAACTAGGTGCATAAAGAAGCTTCAGTTAGTCCAGAATGCAGAAGTGAGAGTCCTCACTAGAACCAGAAGATACGAGCACATCACCCCTATCTTATCTTCCATTCATTGGCTCCCTGTGAAATTCTGCATTGTTTTTAAAATACTACTTTTGACATATAAAGCATTAAATGGTCTCGCGCCGCAGTATCTGAGTGAACTTAGTGTCTTATGATCCGCTACGCCTACTTCGATCAAAGGATGCAGGCTGCTTGTCAGCACTGCGTATTATGAAAACTACAGAAGGGGGCAGAGCTTTTTCTTACAAAGCCCCAAAGTTATGGAATAGTCTTCCAATTAATGTTTGGGCCTCTGACACAGTCTCAGTGTTTAAGTCAAGGATAAAAATCTATTTATTTAGCTAAGCATTTTTGTAAGTAGATTTGCCTTAGGTAAAGGAGCAGATCTGGGGGACTCATGGACGCAGAGTATTACGGTGAACTGGTATGTTTAGATGCTGTCCTCCCCACTCTCATTGATCACTCAGTTTTGTTGAAATAAGACAACGCTTTACACTTCAGGGACCCCTCATGCCTGTGTTTCCTTCTGGCTCTTCCTTTTAGTCATGCTGTTATAGTTAGTCCTGCCGGAGTCCCTGCTTGCACTCTATGCTTAATATACAATCAGAATACATTCTTATTTCTTACAACATTGTTTGACTGTGACCATACCTAACTGTTATCTCTTCTCATCTACTCTCCCCTCTCCTGTTCCCTCTCCCCCTCTTTCTCTTTCCCTCTCTCTGTCGAGCTACACATGAGCTTGCCAGTGATCCAGACTCCATCTGCCCTCTGAACCTGTCTGACCCATCCTGGTGGAGATCTCGTCACATGGATGCTCCGTGTGTCTCTTTGGGGTGTCTCCGGTGTCTGGGGATGGATTTACTCTACCATGAAGACAGTTCTGGCCTTGACTGATGTTGACAGCTGTTTCTCTGAGGACTTGACTTAGCTGCAGTTGCTCGATAGTTCAGGACTGGAATTTTTTACAAGTCTACCTGAGACTCCAATAACTACCTTAACTCCATGTTAACATCAGTTAACATCTGTTATGTCTGCCACCTAACACACAGTATGAATGCAGATCAATTCCTGCTTCACCCAAATGAGGATGGGTTCCCTGTTGAGTCCGGTTCCTCTCAAGGTTTCTTCCTATTGTCATCTCAGGAAGTTTTTCCTTGCCACTGTCCCCCTCAGGGACTATCTGACCATTTTGATTCATACACATTCACATTCCATACAAACTTAAACAATTCTTTTGATTGTCTAATGATTGTCTAAAGCTGCTTTGCGACAATGACAATTGTTAAAAGTGCTATACAAATAAAATTTAATTGAATTCTTCAGCTCATCACAGAGACTTTCACTGTGGTTAAGGTAAAAACTTTGTGGTTGCAGAGGAAAAATAAAATGTCATAGATGTGATAATCTGGACAACCTGAAGCAACTTGTACAGTGGATACTATGCATGATGGGTGCATTGCTTCAAGCGCTTCCCTTCTTACCCTGTTAAGGCCTTACCATCGCTCTGGCATAGGGTCAGTCTGGACTCATCAGACCACATAACCGTTCTCCATCGCTCCAAAGTCCAATCTTTATGCCAAACAAAAGCCTTTTTTTCTGATCAGTCTCACTAAGAAGGGGGGGATCAGGTGTAGCTCAGTGGTTTAGGCATTGGACTACGGATCAGAATATCTCAGACAAAGACAAATGTCCCAGGTGGAAAAACTAAAAAAATATATGATTTTCAGTAGACTGTTGAGTTATGCTGTGTGTACCAGGTGATGGACAAGGTGAAGGTAAGAGGTACTGGCCTAGCTGCCCAATGTTAGGGAGTTACAGTGTTTCTTGGGTTTGCAAAATTCTACTGCATTTTATCTAGCTTGCCTAGACATCTGGCATTGGACCAGGAAGCCAAATAGGCAATGTACCACCTGGCAACATAATAACAGCTCACAAACATCATAAACTATGAACATAATACAAATTTGCAGTATTTTAACTCAATAATCTTGCAAATATAATATCAGCTGCTTCAGCTTTCAAAATTACTTCCCTCAAATATAAAACTACACTATCGTTCAAAAGTTTTAGAACACTTTCTAACTCCATGATCGTTCCTGATTTTTATTTCTTTCTACATTGTAAAAGAATGCTGAAGGCGTCCAAAAATGCATTAATTGTGAGGGTTGCCCACTAGAGGGCAGTGTTTATGTTTGTAGTTTTGGTTCATAGACTCAGTTTCCCAGAAGGCTCCTCAGTCAGGTGACGCGGATGCTCACCTGAACTGAGGATGCTCATTAGAATTGTTATAAATACCTGTTTGTTCTGGGAAACTGGGTCTAGCATTAATGTGAGTTCTGTTAAGTGGGCCTTTGTTTTGTTCTGTTTTAGTTTGTTTAAATAACAGTATAGTTGACCTTTTGGTTTCTGGAGTTTTAAGTTAAGGTTATATTTGTCTTAATTTATTATGTTGCTGTGTCTCCTAGCAAGATTTGCCTCTAGGAAAATTAGCCTTTTGTGTGAGTGATTTCTTTTGCATGTCTAGATCTTAGTGCTACTAACATGTTTAGATCCTAGTCTGTCTAGTCTTCGAGTCTGTCTAGTCTCCTTGTCTGCTTAGATCGTAGTCTAAGTACTAACCCGTTTAGCCACTAACCTTTAGGGTTATTAGTCTGTTTCATACCTAGTCTGCTGTGTACCTTGTCTGTTCATGCCTTGGTTCTTACTGTAGGCTACTAGCCTGTTTAGCAGTTGGTCTGTTTAGCTACTAGCTAGCTTAGCAGCCAAGTCGACCTAGCCAAGCCTCTCTTGTTTGTTTATCCCTTGCATGCATAGTCCCTAGTGTTGAGTCCGTTAGGCTGTTTAGTGTGTCTTGTCTTGTCTGGTTCGTATCCCCTGTCTGTATTGTATTAGTGTGTGTAATCCCCAGTTTGTGTTTTGAGTTCTCTTTTTATAGCATGCTCCATGTTTTTAGCCAACTTCCTTTGTTCATGGTATTTTATTTAGTTTATTATTAAAGACTCTTTTGTTTCACTGCATCGCCTCTTGATGCCTCCACACCATGCCCACAGTCCAACATCTAACAGTTCGTGACATTAATCTCCTTTTGAACAGTTGATATTGAGATGTTTCTGCTACTTCTGCTCTGTAAAGACTTCATAACGCCTCTAATCTGAGGTGCCGTTAATTGGTCATTTCAGGCTGTTGAGACTAATGGCGCTTTTCCACTGCATAGTACGGCACGACACGGTTCAGTTCAACTCACTTTTGGGGGGTTTTCCACTGGGAACAGTACATGGTACCTGGTCCTTTTTTTAGTACCACCTCAGCCGAGGTTCCAAGCGCGCTAAACTGTTACCAAAACGTGACATGGAAACTCTGCTGGTCACTGATTGGCCGGAGAAAATCGTCATTACTACGTCACCGAACTTGCGACACGAGACACAACAGACCGAAGGATCGGATGCACCTTTTTGTATTAACCAAAAATTTTCTTTGGCTGCCGTCAGCCTCTTTTGAAACAAACTCCTTCGTCTCGCTGTTAACATCCACATGCCGAGAAGGAAGAATACCATGCCGTCGATATGCTCCATTGTTTGTTTGTGGCGCGTTTATGATGACGTCACGGCAGTAGCGGCGCTGCGACTAAAATGACACGTGAGTAATCCCGCCCACTCTAAAGCGTTACTCAACTGCAGTGGAAGCGCAAACTGCGCCGAACCGAAGTGAGTTGAACTGAACCGTGTCGTGCCGTACTATGCAGTGGAAAAGAGGCATAAATGAACTTCTCGTCTGTAGCAGAGGTAGGTTTTGGTCTCGCCCTCCTGGGATGGCCTTCATGAGAGCCAGTTTCATTATGGTGCTTGGCGGATTTAGCAAATACTGTTCTTGCATGAACTATTACAGAACGGCTGACCTCTGTGTCTTAAAATAACTAACTGTTTTTGTTGTTACGTAATTACCTAATTCCATATGTTATTTTATAGTTTTGAAATCCCCAGTATTGTAGAATGTAGAAAATAAATCACTAAACAAAAACAAAGAAATTTGCAAGTGTTCTAAAACTTTTGAACGGTAGTGTATGTTTATGGGAAATTTATAATGTTTGCAATTTTGTCTCATACTGTACTTTGTAGGGTGCCAGCCTGCTGATGGATTTTATCTAAGCATTGAGTGGCAGCTCTGTACAAGCAGGATTTCTGCCAGGTAAAAACAGTGTTAGGTGGCCCACTGTGGCATTTCCTGTTTTTTTTTTTTTAAAGGAATTTCCCTTCGTCTTGCAGATTGATCCAGCACCTATCTGGGGGTTGTTTTTATCCCAGATGGCATAGGGGGTGCTCCACATCAGCCACAAGCTCTCAGTAAAAGAACTTAAGTACAGCACAAACAGAGGTATGTCTAGTCATCATAGTCATCAAATGTGTCCATTCACACTCAGCTCCAAAGGCTCTAGCGCATGAGGGATGCCAGTGCATAGATCACCTGTGGGTATCTGGCCCTTCAGCCCTACAAATTTGAGGTCACCGGGGTGGAGGGGACACAGTTTTTGGTGGGTGTATGACCTCTCACCTGTGTGACTGTCAATCTTATTCGTGTTTCTTTGTGCTTTCAGGGACAGCCACAAATAGAGTGGCATAACTGGCAGAGCATGCCTGCTTGCCATCCTCACACAATCCTGCACTCTATCACATGAACACCACGGAGCATGAACTTGGACTGTGAACTGTAAAGAGCGAAAGCTAGTTAGTGATATTTTATATATATTTTTTAGTTGTGGAAGGTGCACTGAATGTAAAGATACTGCCACATTCCTCCTGTCTCCAGAATCTTCCTCCACAGCCTTACACTCCAGAGTTCTACATCATGTTCTTCCAGTATCTACATAAAATGTTCACGTATCTTCTATAACATCCGAACTTCAGTAACAAATTAGTTATTAAATAAAAAATAACCTGTAGCACTCTTTTTACAGGACTAGTTTTTTTCTTTCCACTTTAACTTCTGGCATGATGATTTGGGTCAGGGTCATTTCTGTAAAGCTGCTTTGTGAAAAATTTCTCATATCTTATTATACTTATTAGAGTATCTTGTAATATGTGTTATTACAGCAATCATTAAATACTTAAGTACTATAGCAGTAAAATAAAAAAATTAAGAATTGGCAGCTGTATTCCCATGATTTGTGAGGTGCTCTTTCCACACTACTATTAGATTACATTCGATTACATTAGATTAAGATTTATTGTCACTGCACATGTGGCAACGGAATACAGTTAGCATCTAACCAAAAGTGCATTTGTTGCAGTGCAAAATAAATAATTTAAATATGTACTCTGCTCATGTAAACAGTACACAGAGTAGCAGTTATGTACAATGAGTGCGATGATTATAGATGCAATGAAGGAAGATAATTGTATATGGTTATGATATTCATGGTATGATGTGTGCAAATTTTTATTGAGAGTGGAACGAGGGAGGTTATTATATACGGTATGTGCAACAGTTATTGAATCTAAATTGTGTCATCTGAATTGTATCACAAATTAATTATGAGGTGAAAGAACATGCGCCTTATAGGTCCTAATCAACTTGGGGAAATAATAGTGTCTGCATTTCTTCCAAGGAAATAAGGTTTTGGTTTACAAATAATGAAATTAGCCATCTTTGTTTGTGGTCTGTGTCTGTAGCCTCCATGACATAAGGACAAATACTGTAATAAACCACACATCAGTTAGAAAGTCAAGCACTAGAATTACCAGCACCAAAGGTTTGCACATACTGTACAGTATAAATACACACAAACACATAGATCAGCCATAACATTATAACATCTGCCTAATGTTGAGTAGGTCCATCACCGCTCCCCCCCCCCCCCCCCCCCCGCTGCTCCCCTTTGCCACCAAAACAGTGATGCGCTGTGTGTCCTTTCTGTCACAACCAGCATTAAACTTTTCAGCAATTTGATCTACTGTACACTAGTGCCTCTGTTGTATCAGACTACACAACCAGCGTCCACTCAATTCAATTCAATTTTATTTGTATAGCGCTTTTAACAATTGACATTGTCTCAAAAGAGCTTTACACAATCAAAAGAATTATTTAAGTTTGTATGGAATGTGAATGTGTATGAATCAAAATGGTCAGATAGTCCCTGGTGAACAAGCCGTGGGCGACAGTGGCAAGGAAAAACTCCCTGAGATGGTAATAGGAAGAAACTTTGAGAGGAACCAGACTCAACAGGGAACCCATCCTCATTTGTGTTCTCTGTTAAGTCTGGTTCCTCTTAAGGTTTCTTTCTATTGCCATCTATTGCTATTTTCCCTCAGCATGGATAGCAATGGACACAGGAATCCTCATTTGGGTGAAACAGATAGCAGGAAATGATCTGCATTTATACAGTGTGTTAGGAAAAAGAGACACAAGGGGCATCCATGTGACGAGACCTCCAAGCAGAAGCGGGGCACCAGGATGGGTCAGACAGGTCCGGAGGGCAGGGGGAGTCTGGATCACTGACAGCTCAGGAATGACGTGTAGCTCGACAGAGAGAGAGAAAGAGTGAAAGGGGGAGATAGGGAAGAGAAAGAGGGGGAGAAAGAGCAGAAGAGGAGAGATAACAGTTAGGTATGGTCACAGTCACATAATGTATAATGTGAATGTATATTTACTGTAGAGTGCAAGCAGAGACCCCGGCAGGACTAACTATGATAGCATAACTAAAAGGGAGAGCCAGAAGGAGAAACAAACATGAGGGCTCCCGGAGATGTAAAGCGACCAATCACCTCACCGTCAACAAACCTGAGTGATCAAATCAGAGTGAGGAAGACAGCATCTAAACATACCAGTTCACCATAATACTCTACGTCCATGAGTCCCCCAGATCTGCTCCTTTACCTAAGGCAAATCTATTTATAAAAATGCTTGGCTAAATAAATAGGTTTTTAGCCTAGACATAAACACTGAGACTGTGTTTGAGTCCCGAACACTATTTGGAAGACTATTCCATAATTTTGGGGCTTTGTAAGAAAAAGCTCTGCCCCCAGCTATAGTAAGTCCATTCCACATATGTTTCACTGAGCCACCCATGACCCTGTCACTAGATCACCACTGTTTCTTCCTTGGGTCACTTTAGATTTGTCCTGACCTCCAAGTACCAGGAATAGCCCACTAGAGCTGTAATTTTGGTGTTCCTGTGACCCAGCCATCTAACCCTCACAATGTGGCCCCTGTCACAGTAACTACAGATTCATCCTGTGCCAATGGCACCTGGAAAGTGAATGTTTTATCCCTGAAGTCGATGTGTTGGATACAGAAAGAATGGGCAAGTGTGAGAATGAGAGAGGATATGTGTGATTATATTAAAGTGTCCCAAACGCATTGGATGTGAGTTTGCAACTTTGTCAGTGGCACCTGATCGTTATAATGACTGTTATTATTCCAATGTCATTATTATTTTCGCTCTATATATTGGAGCTCATTTTTAGCTGTGTGTGTGTGTGGGTGTGTGTGTGGGTGTATGTGTGGTGGCTGTAGAACTTGTAAGGGAATGTACTGTGGGGTTAATCAGAGAGGGGGAGTCTGAGGAGTGCACACAATGACTTTGTTTCCCTACATACCTTTGAGTTAGGCAACAACACTGTTGAGGCAAGTTCAGTTTCTCTCTGTCTCTCTCTCTCTCTTTCTTTTAAACTGAGATTGTATCACCTGAGATCACATTAATCTCCTCAAACACACAAGGTAGAAATTCATTACTGTATGTACATGTCCTTTGAACTTACACATTTTGGCAACAATGTTGCAACTTCATTACACACCAAAATGCATCAGGTCCATAAAGAGCCAGTTACATCACCTCATCTGTCATGTGTTAGTAAAACAAAACTCCTGGCTGGGCAAAATAGCTGCTTCCATGAATAAACTAAGTGCAATTTGGAGAATGTTGAAGCCAAGAGGAATGAGGTTTACAGTCTGGTTCTGCCAGTGTTGTTTCCCTGGCATTAGTGGATGACTACAGTATGATGAAGTGAAGTCATCAACTACTGACCTGAAACAAAAACTGCTAAATGATGCTGATGATGATGATGAAGTGCACACTAATACTTGTGTTTCTCATAACCCTCAACATTCTTTATAACTAAAAAAGTTAGATTTGATGTCAGTATGAATCAGTACACGTAAGTCAGAGCGCCACTATACTGGGTGAGAGATGCATATTGCCCTCTCCTATGAGGCGCGTGGGTTCACTTCGCCTCTGGGAAGCAGGGCTCACCCAACCAGGGTGATCGTCCCAGTCTCACCAGCAGGAGGTATCCCCTGCAGTAATTGTGTGGCGCGAAGGGTTGGTCCTCCCCGCACACATTTCTTACATTTATAATCTGGATGTTCATGCTACTCCGCGCTCACTGCCCCCGAGTTAGCTGCCCAGGCTAGTTCTGAGACCTTCTTGGCTTTGTGCGCACACGCTACACAACCTTGGGGTCCAGACACCTGTAGTGCGGCGGCGTTGGTATTCTCGTTCCCATAGCGTTTTCACGCAGCATCGAGTGAAGCCTTGAAAGGGAACGTCTCGGGTTACATTGCTGTAACCCTGTTCCCTGAAAGGTGGGAACGAGATGCTGCGTCCGAATGCCGCACTACCACGTGACCGGACGGCTGTTCAGACAAATTAATCTGAGGTCGTTGCCGGCTCACCTGTTTTTATAACCTCCACCTACATCTAATCAGATGACGTCACCTGGTAGAGGTTATATATAGCCAAAAACTTTGGCGTGTTTTCACAGCATGCTTCAACGACCGGCAACGCGACAAAATGGTTCCCATAGCGTTTTCACGCAGCATCTCGTTCCCGCCTTTCAGGGAACAGGGTTACAGCAATGTAACCCGAGACGTTTTGGACCATGACACAAGCAGAAACAAGGCTCCTGATAAAACCTCATCCTGAGCTGCGCACCTGTGGTGTTACTGTAGCTGGTGACACACATTTGTAAAAATGTTTTATAAAAAATATACTCATACTGTATCTCACATACTGTATATACTCACTCACTCACTCACTCACTCACTCACTATTACTTATCCTATACAGGGTCAGGGGAGGCCAGGGCACAAACTGGAATATACCCTAGACAAGCCACGCAAATCGCTCTTATCAGCAGCTAAAGTTCCTGCTTATCATTTTAAGAGAAATAATATTGGAGACTTTCTAACCCTTATGGCATCCAAACAACTCCAACTCCATTAACTAGTGAAGGTCATGAAACGGTTACACGTTCTTCATCCCACTGTTAATTATCTTTAGTTTAAAATGACTGATATTCCGTTACAGGTCTATTTGCCCAGCAGTGATGACAGAATTTATAATAAAATAAAGTTGGATCAGTGAAAATGAAATGCAGTAATAACTGTCGCCTCTACAAACAAGGACAACAAAGGGGAAACCGGGCGTGACGCAACCCAGGCAAAACAGCCAATCAGCCCTTAAATAGGGAGGTGCTTTGCTCTGATAGGCCAACACCACTGTCACTCACCTAAACCCACTACATTCCACCCCCAGTTTCTGCAACGTCGCCCCGACGGTGAACAAAACAGAAGAAAATCTTAATCCCAAGGCCGGAACAGGGTACTAACTGTACCACCCACTATACTGGATACTGAACCTAAGCCTATGGCTCATGGGAGATGATATCAGTTAGAGTGCTGACCTGCGGTACTCCTACCTGTTCTTCTTACCACAACCTCACCTACCTCTGAATTAGAAGGGAATACCACTGACTGCACGTCCTCCTCAACCCCTGCGGCATTGCCGGCTTCCACCACCAGATCACCAGATGGCTGAGGAACAAACGAAACACTATCCTGTGGCCCTAACTGCCACCTAATGTGAGGGGTCTCTGGCACAAAAACCAACAGATCCTCCTCATCAGGCTCCTCTTCTGAAGGCTGCACCGACTCACGCACTGGGCTATCTGTCAACAAAAGAGGCAAATCCTGGCAGATCTGGAGTTTCACCAAGGATCGGTGCACGTGCTTGACCTTACTCAGATCTGTGGTAGGAGCAATAGTATACACTGCCCCCCCCCCCTCCCTAGGTGCCTTGATAACCTGGTACACCACTGAGCTCCACAGGTCCTGGATTTTACATCTACCCCGCACACTATGGTCGCGGAGGTATACTAACTGACCCTCCTTCAGTGGTGCCTCCCTTACCTGTGAATCTTACCTGTGAATCGTACTGGGCCTTCCGTGAGGCAGCTGCCGCACCCAACCACTCGCGGACACTCTCAAATTCAATATGCAACCGATCCTGCTGCTCCAGAATCCACCTATGAACACTACCAGATGATGGCTCTGGGACTCTGCCAAGTGCAAAATCAAAAAGCAGTCTAGGCTCCTGTCCGAACATTAAAAAAATATGGGGTTGCCTGATGAGGGGTTGTATTGTACGTAAAGCGTACTGTACCTGAGGAAGACAAAGCGGCCAATCGCACTTTTTGGACAATGGCAAAGTGCACAACAGATCATGCAAGGTTCTGTTAAACCAGTGGTTCTCAAACTTTTTCTGTCATTCCCCACTTAAGGGGGTGAGCGAATTTTCAAGCCCCACTTGTCAACAAAATAATAACGAAATCGGCCAAGTGTACTGTTTATTGAAATATCAATTTCTAAACAAATAAGATCAAACAACACCAAGTTCAAAATAGATAAAATACACGTGCAATTGTTATAAAAGGCTTACGTTGTCACATATCTTTGCATAATTGACCCCATATTTATTAGCTGATCAGCAATCGTTTGTAGTTTTTTTGCACTGGCCAATTCTGTATGCAACTTTGAACGAAGCCATTTGTGCTTTGCTGTCCACTGATTCAGATTTTACAATGCGATTATCCTGCTGTCTGTATTCTGCCAGCTTTCTTTGAAAGAAGTCGAGTGGCTTATTAACGTGACTGGGGTGTGTTGTCTTTAAGTGTCTTCCTAATTTGTTGGGTCTCATGAGGTCTGCTGCCAGCGATATAAGACACAAAACACACACGAGTCTCTCTTCTGCCCCCACCATTCCCACCATGAATCCAAGCTCAAGATAGACTTCATTAGCCAAAATCTTCTATCACGGTAGAAGCAATTTTCTACCTCGATAACGATATACATCACAATATAGATGCATAAATAAAAATTCAAACACAAAGAAACTGTTTTACATAATGTAATTTTATTTAAACTGTGATTTGCTGAGGTTTGCCACATTTTTTTTACTTTGGCCATATTCGTTTGGATGCTTGGATTTCAGATGGTAGAAAAGGTTTGACGTGTTTCCACCGCTTGTTGAAACAGTGCACAGACTGCACAGACTGTCCGAGTTCAGCATAGCAAGGTGCATAAAACCAGCCGACTTCGGAGTTACAGCTACAGCACAACTCCACCACTTCTCGGATGCAAGTGAAATGGGTTACGGAGCTGTCTCATACCTCAGGTTAGTAAACGCTGATGGACTTACACATTGTGCATTCATGATGGGGAACTCCCGTGTAGCACCCCTGAAACATACCACCATTCCACGAATGGAACTGACTGCGGCAATGGTCGCTGTAAAAAATGACAAAATGTTGAAAGAACAGCTAGAATTGAAATTGCTGGACTCTATGTTCTGGACTGACAGTACAACTGTTTTGAGATACATTGATAACGAAACACTTCGTTTTAAAACCTTTGTGGCCAACAGAATCGCCATTATAAGAGAGTCAACCAAGTCACAGCAATGGAGGTACGTTAATACCTCAAAAAACCCAGCTGACTCTGCCTCCAGGGGGGCAACCTGTGAAAAGTTCATTAAAAATGTTAACTGGATCCATGGTCCCTCCTTTCTCAAAGAAGCAGAGTGCAAATGGCCTGAAAATATTCATGACACATCAATAACAGAAAATTATGAAGTAAAGCTCTCAGCTTTAGTGAATATTGTGAGCATTACAAAATGCGCAGACGCAGTGAGTAAACTGATTAATCATCACTCTGATTGGCACAAGTTAAAAAGATCCGTTGCCTGGATCCTTCGCATCAGAGACATGCTCAAACAAAAAAACAGAAAGGGTTAAAACACAAGTAGATAACCCAAAGACAGAAAATTACAAGTCTCTAACAGTTCAAGAACTAACAAGAGCAGAAAACTAAATCATTAAATTTACTCAAAGACAAAATTTTAAGGAAGAAATTCTCACGTTGCAAAAGGGTAAAGCAGCAGCAGAATTCAAACAGGGAATTCCCACACAGCAAAAACGCAAGGCATCTGTAAAAAGAAACAGTTGCTTGTCCAAACTGGACCCAGTGCTACAGGATGGATTGCTGAGAGTCGGAGGACGTCTCGGCAGGTCAGCAATGCCAGAGCACGTTAAACACCCAGTCATTGTACCTAAAGACTCACATATCACAACGTTAATATTAAGAGACGTTCATGATAAGATAGGCCACAGTGGCAGAAATTACATGCTTTCAGAATTGCGGCAGAAATACTGGATTCTGACTGGTAACTCACTCGTAAGACAGTTTCTCTCCAGGTGTGTGATATGCAAGAAGTCTAGAGCTAAAGCATGTGAGCAAAAGATGTCAGAATTGCCAATCGACAGAATTATACCAGACCACCCACCCTTCACTACTGTGGGAGTAGACTACTTCGGACCCTTCGAGGTCAAACGTGGCAGAAGTAACGTTAAAAGATATGGCGTACTTTTCACTTGTCTGACAACAAGAGCCGTGCACATTGAAATTGGTCATTCGCTGGACACAGACTCTTGTGTGAATGCCATGCGACGCTTTATAAGCAGCAGAGGTCACGTGTCAGTTATGCGAAGTGACAATGGAACAAACTTCATAGGCGCTGAGACTGACCTGCGCGAGGCTATTCAGCAATGGAATCAGTCACGAATTGAAAGCTTCCTTACACAAAGGAACATACAGTGGACATTTAACCCGCCCTCTGGATCTCACTTTGGTGGAATATGGGAAAAACAGATCAGGTCAGTTCGAAAGCTCTTGAGATCAGTACTGAAAGAACAAACATTAACTTACGAGAGCCTGCATACATTCATGTGTGAAGTAGAAGCGATAATGAATAACCGACCCCTCACTACTGTCTCGGAGGATCCCACAGATCTGGAACCTCTGACACCTAACCACCTGCCGCTGATGAAAAAACAGCCAAACCTGCCACCTGGATTTGTCAAAAAGGAAGGCATCTATGCACGTCGCAGGGGGAATCAGACCCAGCATCTATCAGACCTGCTCTGGAAGCGGTGGGTGCGTGAATACTTGCCCTTGCTCCAGGAGTGGCAAAAATGGTTTCAAAACAAAAAAAAACCTCTCGATTGGAGATATAGTGTTAATAACTGATGAGTCTTCTCCAAGAAATTCATGGGTGATCGGATGAATCACGAAAGTGTTCCCAGAGACGTGCGTTAGTTAAAACTAAGACCAACACTCTGGAAAGACCCATCGACAAGCTGTGCCTCATATATGAAATGGACTGTTAAATGTGT
Organism: Channallabes apus; assembly: GCA_030522415.1. Lineage (NCBI taxonomy): Eukaryota > Metazoa > Chordata > Actinopteri > Siluriformes > Clariidae > Channallabes > Channallabes apus. The sequence continues at coordinate 36,605,797 of CM060104.1, forward strand.
GGTAATATGTTATGAAATTTGATATGCAAATATAAACACCTGAAATAAATATTATACATTTACAAGATTTGAAACATTTTAGAAGGTTAAGAATGTTTGATTTCATGGCCTTATCAAAAAAAAAAAAAAAACACACAAATTGTAATTGTCAGTCTCCATGCCTGTCAATTAGGGGCTGGAATGTAAGAGCCATATCGTACTTGTTATGAATTTGTTGTTGTGTTTATTTTATTTTATTTGTTGTTATTTCATTCATTCTACCTTGTTCTATTCATTAGTAAAGCATTAAGCATTAAGTTTTCTAAAAAGATGGTTGCAATGCTGTATAATTCCGCCAGATGGAGCATTGACTGGCACAGTTAACTGCAGTGTCCAGGAAGCCCAATACCGTATCTTTAATATATAGACAGTTCTTGTATTGTCAACATAGTTTCATAGATGACGTGGTAAAAAACAACAACAAACCGATTAATAAAACAGATTTGTTAAATCACTCAATACACAACCCATGATGATTATGCTATTTATTATTTAATAATGAATTAATAAAACTAGTTAGTGAAATATTTTTTAAGACATCCTTAAATGATCCTTAAAGACACGGTAGCGTCTGTAATTTGTCTATACCGATCATTGTAGGTACGGAATAAAAACGCGGGCTATGTACAGTATTTTACATTAAGGTGTATTTTACCTAGTTCCATTTAATATACTGATTGATAATATTTTGCTGCAAAGTAAAGCTCAAAATGTAACGTCTGCTTGGGATTGTTTTCGTTATATTTTTAATGATGTTTTCGCTGATTTCTTTTTTTCACTGATAGTCAACAAGTGGCATAAGAAAGGCAATTAATGGCGCATGCAACCTGGAATAAATATCTGCCCATATGGATCAGTATTTCTTTTGACATTTAATCATGCATAATTCTCCCCCGTCAAAAGATCTGATGGGGCATTAATCACTTATCACAACTGTGAATGGATGCGGCAGCAGAGACACATTAAATCCCCATAAACACTTGGAAACAATAGTAAAAAAAAGTTCCAGAGGGTTAGCGCCTGTTATACTAATGTATTTTTACTGATTTTTTACTGCTTATATTTCGTTTGGTTTTTACGCAATTTCATGTGTTGTGTGTGTGTGTCTGCACGAGAGAGAGGATACTCTGACAAGAGCCACTTCCGTGTGGCTCCCGTGGCGCAATCGGTTAGCGCGTGCTACTTATGAAGCGGTCCAGGTGAAGCAATGCCGAGTTCGAGCCTCACCTAAAGCACCCAAAGCATTTTACTGCATATCGCACTGTGTATGTGACAAATCCAATTTTTATTTGAAAGTAAAGCTTAAAATTTAACTTCTGCTTGGGTTTGTTTTCGTTATATTTTTGATGTTTTCGCTGAAAGTCAAATTGGCATAACAAATTGATTAATGGCGCATAATATCTGGAACAAATATCTGTCCATACGGATCAGTATTTCTTTAGTCATTTAACCAGCATGATGTCCTACATCAAAGATCTGATGGGGCATAAATCACTTATCACAACTGTGTATAGATGCAGCAGCAGAGACAGATTTAATCCCCATAAACATTCACACTTGAAAACAAAACTAACAGAACTAAACAGTTCTATAGTGTTAGCGCCTGTTAGCACAGGACAGGAATCACCTAGAGGATACTACTGTATTTTTACTGCTCATATTTTTTACCCTAGTTTCATTTGGTTTTACGCGATTTCATGTGTTATTTGTGTGTGTGTGTGAGTGCGAGAGATAGCGTGAGAGCGCGTGCGCGAGAGAGGGCTTACATGGTGATTTATCCAAGGTTACTAAAACCTGGCTTACTACCTATAAAAATTATTTCAATTTAACTCATGGGACTCAATCACAGATGACACGACAAATTATATACTCTAAAACGTTCATTTGAACATTTAAAAATATATACAAAAACATAAATACTAATGTTATCATGGTGTAAATTATTAACATTAGGGTAGGTCCTGCCCTTAATTAATTAATATTATAATTACTTTTACATAGTATAGTTACTGGACTGACATGACCAAAACTAGCTATTTCATTTAGCCTTTCTAAAATCAACCCTTCCATTCATTTATAATCAGAAAACATAAAACATATTATGATCTGTTCAATAGCCCATCTGTTTTAATTTAGTTTGTATTTTTTATTATTCATAAGACAACCTTTCAGTTTTGTAAATATTTTAGTTATAGTGTGTTAAGTCTTACTTTAGGTTAAACGTTTTTGAGAATTTGACCATCCAGCTTAGATAAATGTTATGTCATTGATTGATAAAATCTGGATTAAGGATATTTTATTTTATTTCTTTAATTTTTATTTTTTATTTTCCTCCCTGAGGGATTGCCACCTTATTGTGGTCAGGGGGTTTGCGTGCCTCAACACAATTCAGCAAGGACAATACTGTTACTATAAGCCCAGGGAAAAAACAGTGCTCGAACATGATGCCCCCTTCAAATTTCTGACTGCGCCCCTCCCCCCCCCGGTCTAGAACGGCCCTGCCTCTGACCGTCTTTTGTCTTGTAAATGAGTATTCTCAGTCACCTTCCAATCCCCCCAGCGCACACACTTTGTTTGTCCTGTAAACTGTAACTGTGTTTGCTAGGGCACTTGGTTATACACAGTACTTTAATGTATGGAACACTTACTTAACTTACTGGTTTGGTTTAAATATCGCTTATTACCTTATTCAGCAAAATTAATTAATTATTAACGTATTGAAGTATTTTAGTTAAGGACAAAAACAGACCCTGCGCTTGTGTTTAGAACTGCTGAACAGCCGTGTTCATAGGTTTAATCAATGATGGATGAATGGAGAGGTGTGTGTGTATATACGCGCGCGCGCTCTCCTGAATTTCTCCGTTGGCTTTAACACGCACACCCATCCCACCGCCAAAAACACACACACAGAGCAATTAACATGTCATACTCCGTATTCTCCATTGAGGTTTCTCACCTTCCACTCCAAGTTTGTCGTTGCTCTTTTGGAGTTCTTAAAACCCAAAACATTTATTTATACTGAGAAAAGATTATTATGGGTCACATAATCACAAACACAAATACATATGATCAAGTGTTTAACTGTTTTCATTAGTTTCTATGACCAATAATTATTATGATTTTCAGCCCAACCCTTTGACTATTTAAAACAAAGTTGTGTCCCATTTTTTGCCCATTGAAGTTGTTGGTTCAACTAAACGTTTTTTAAATACCCAAACAATCCCCCAAAATTAAAACACGCAAACATGACTTTAACAATTCAATTTATTCTTCCAAAACTAGTCAAAGTTAAAACAGTAATTTGTATAAAACAGGTGAATACATGTTGTCTTTTTGCTTAAAGTTCATTAAACAACCCGGATACACCAGCTGCTTATAAGTCTCTATCTATAGTTCTTTTATATTAAAATATAAATTTTTCAAATATCAAAACTATTAAACATGGAACAGTTCAAGTCTTTGTTTCCCCCAAAGTACTGTATCAGACATTTTGCAGTTCTGTGTTCAGAATATACAGTAGACCCGAACAAACATCATTCTAAAGCTGTCGGACTGTGACGTCATCCCTCCTACAGCTCCCTCAACAGCTTGTTCAGGCTCCTCCTGTAGCTCCAAAAGTCCAGCCATCAGCCGTCTGACCCCCCCAATCCTCCACAGCGGAGCTCTGCTTAAAGACAACAGGAGAATTTAGTCAAGACAAAGATAAATAAACTTTACAGAACATATAGTTCTAATAAAAATAATATAAATTAATAAACCTATTTACCACAGAGTGTGTAAAATACTGTTTTGGGAATTCTGGAATGTAAATAATCTGCCTGTGCTAATGTTAACCAGTGAACAGTGTTAGTGTTAACCAGTGACTGTTTGTATTAATATTAAATTAACCGAGAATTTACTTAATGCGCTTCTCATACAAATAAGTTAAGCGATGTAACACTCGTATATGAGCATTAGTTCATCCCTGAAGCCAAACTATAACTTACTGAAGCCCCTCATACCTCCACACACACCTCCCCCACACACACCTCCCCTCTCTCACACACACACACACCTCCCCCCTCCTCCTCCTTAACTGATAAACACTTCAGTGTTTTTATTCAGCTCGTTAACTAAGCGCTCACGCTACCGCGGAAAGTCATGGCCAAAGTGTGTAAAATATAAACCCGGTTATGAGCGTTACTAGCTCCTGTACAGCTACCCTCAGTCTGTGTCCCTGGTGGATCAACTGCATCACATTATATTACAGTCACAGAAATAACCTGCAGATTAACTCTTAACCAAAGAATAAATAACCGCTGAATTTATCCAGACAACACAAACACTCTTCATCGGGTAGTGCAGCTCTTGTAATAGGGACATTAATAGTATTGTCGAAGCTTGAGCATGTTTTTGAGTTAAAGTGGAGTGACATTGTGAGTTTGTGACACTGACAGTAAGCTGTAATGTTAACTCCAGACTTGGTAAACAGAACATTAAGTTCTCTAAAGTCACATCTGACCATTGCTGGTGCTGCCAGTGATATTTAAAACGGCCAATAAAAAACTAAACTGGGAAATAAACTGTAAACTACCCCAAACAAATTTTATAAAATAAAACATCATTTACCACGAATAGTCCGTTAAGCCGCCATCTTCACTTCTCTAGTTTGGTAGCGTCAGTACGGCGGGGGTGGAGGCGGGTTGTTAAAATCACGTGATTGCAACTCAGCGCAGCTGGCTTGTTTTAACGTGTTCTTGAGAACGAAGCGCCATCTAGTGGTGGCACCAGGTCAATGAATAAATAGGGCTTGAATGGGCGTGTTTACTGTGAAATCTTGACACGCCTTTCTGGCAGAAAAGGGAGGGGGGATTACGGCGTGCAAAGGGCATTCACACGCCATTCACACGTCAGCCACGCGGTTGCGGCTATTTGGCGTGGCTCCCACTGTAGGTTGGTCTGTGATGTCATTCTACTATTACATGCATTTGTGTGACTGTCATAGGATAGAGAGTTCAGTTTAGATACGGAAGGCTACGGAAACACAAGCTTTTGACCGTAAGCTGGAAATGTAAGATACAACAACTAGGTTGTTGTAACTGTAAGCTCCCGTAAGTAGAGATATACAACAAGAGTGTTGTTATGCACGTAAGCTAAGACTGTAATTTACAAGATACAGCAAATAGGTTGTTGTAAAAGTCAGAGATTTGCAAGATGCAGCAACTGGTGTCTGTAATCACAGTGGATTTACTCAAGACGACTGTATGAAGTGTTGATTCTTTGATGCTGACAAAATAAACTACAAGAGACAAAGAGATCGGACTTCTGTTGTGTGAGTGAAACTTTAAACCAAAGCTACGCGTCAAAACTGGTGAAATAATATGACCGCATCTACACATACCTTGCATGTTCATCTCATTCGTATCACTTTTCTTATACCCAAACCAATTCCACACCACAGACGATGCACCTTTTTTCTTTACAATCTCCTCGTTCTTGGTTTCGTCACATGTAAGCAAACTCACTGATGCTGCACCGTCTTCTTTGTTGAAGTGTATGTGAAGCCAAACATGTCAAAAGTGGGACGAAACCGTGGCTCCCGATTGAACCAAATATCTGTGCAAATACAGCGCAGCACGACTATCTGGATAGCGCAGAGTTGATCTGGTTTATTTGCGCAGCCCGGTGGATTGCGCAGCGCCGCTCGAATCACAAACCTGCGCGACTCAATTTATTTAAAATGTCAGGACTGTTTAATATTGTTTCCGCCTTGTCATGCCTGGTTTGTATGCGCGCATCCCAGCGGGGTAAAATGTACTTTGATGGTCGGCGCGGTCTATTTCTGTCAGAGTCGCGCAGCGCTGCCCAGTGGGTCGTGCAGGTTTCAATTCAATTTACTTGTATTAATGATCCATTTATTTGTGTGTGATTGTTTAGTTTTGAGAGTACGCTCTTCATTATCAATAAAGAAAAGCATGAATTAGAATAGGTACTTTCCTATTATTTTCCACTAATTTCCTCCCGTCAATTGCGCCCCACCTGTCATGTCTGTATTCCCCACTGTGTTAAACCATTCGCACTGGCCATTTCCCGCTGGGTGGTATGGGGTGGTGCGTGATTTCGCAACCCCATACAGAGAACAAAGCTGCTGAATGAGAACGGACTCAAAATTCCGGCCTTGGTCAGAGTGAATCCGGCACCCCAAATTTACAAAACCACTCCACCACCAAAACCTGAGCAACAGTCTCAGCCCGTTGGTCTCTAGTGGGTACTGCTAATGTGTATTTCATAAAAATGCCGGTCATAACCAACACCAGTACCATCTCTTGACGGTTCTAGGACTATGACATCTAAAGCCAATGCCCCATAAAACTACCAGGGGCGGAGGGAACTCTTTTAGCGCACTGACAACGCTCACACTCTTGGCACCAACATGCAATGTCCACAGACATGCCTGGCCAATAACAGCATTGGCGCACCAGTTGAGAAGTGCGCTCTACCCCCTGATGCCCATGCTGTTGATGAAGCTGGGTTAACACATCATGTCTCATAGCGGCCGGCAGTAACATCTGAAGAAGTAACTCCCCACCATCTGAGCGAAACACACGCTGATAAGGAACACCATTTAGTTCTCGCAAGCGGTCCCATTGTCAAAGCAGTATAATTGCATGTCTGGAAAGCTTCTTACGTTCTTCTGAAGTCAGAAGACTTTTACACTTCCAAAACACTAGCAATTCGCCTATCACTGGATCTACACCCTGCTGAACACCCAGGTCACCAAGTGGAATACACGGGAAGGAGGTAACCTGGTTAAACGAGGTCACCAATCCACCTTGCTGCAACGCCACTGGAACGGCCATACCTGGACACAACTCGCGCACTTCCCCCGTACCAGGAAAGTTTTGACGTGACAGGGCATCCGTATTACGATTGCTTCTTCCGACCCTATATTTGATCTCAAAATCAAATGATGCCAACTGAGCAGCCCAACGCTGCTCCATGGCACCCAACTTTGCAGATGTCAGGTTGTAGCGCGGCCACATAAAGGGACATTTTTTATATATGGGTAAATAATTGAAGAGCTAATGCTGCTCACCTGTAGCCTAAGATGTGCCCGAACGGTTTTAAACTTCCCCTATGACAGTGTTGGTCACTGGGCAAGCTCCCACGCGCATGCGCGATCGCGCCGCGAGGGACCCGGATGAGAACTGATCTCGTGATCCGGCATAAAGCCAGAACCGGCGAGGAAGCCGGCACGGAGAGATTTCCCCAGCGCGCTGTGTGTTTTTGAGAGAGAGTTAGTAGGTTGCTTCCCTTCGGATGATCAGTATTTGGATTAATCTCGTTGGACACTCACTATTCACCTCTCATTCCGTTACTCTTGCTCCCAGTGGCGACATCAATCCTGGTGAGGCAGAGAATAAATCTCTCCAACTCATATTTCATTTCCGCAATACACTACACCCTGGACTTCCACTCATACACACTCACACACCCCTGCATACACCATACACATTGTTTATTATTGTATTATATTTGTATATATTGGTTTCGGTGCACCGTGTTTGTTTGGTTATTGGTTTGTTTTGTATAATACACTTTGGTTTATTTTCACTACTTGCTCTTGTGTTACGTCTATTATTGTCCCGCCGCGGTTGCGCAATACCGGAAGTGGGGTTTAACAGTGCATTCCTAGATTCCCAAATCCGTATTTGTGTAACAAAAGGTTTTATAATAATCCCAGCGTTACATAGTGGTGGCCCGTACGCACGGGGAATCTATATTTTGGATATTTTCCGGTTTTGTGTGACGTGGCTGTACAACATGGACGCTAATGCTAACGCTAGCGCTAATGCTAATGCTAACGCTAGTGGTGCTGTAAAGGCCGACTTTGCTATTGATAGTAATGTGATGGAGAGAGATGATGCATTTGTAACACGCCGTAACCCTACTGCTGAAATAACATCTTTAATTAGTTCACTGTATATATCTGATAGACATGATGATGACGATGATGATGATGTTATTGCTCATGTGTCTGATATTAATGTTGTGCAAACAATGAACAATGAACTAAATCAATGCAAGGCGGATGTGGAGGCGCTCACAGACAAAGTGAGCAAGTTGGAGCAGGATTTTAGACAATCCGTAAACAGCAGTCTAAACAGAGAAACCAGTTTCCGTGAGGCAGTGGACGCTGGCTTAGAAGGGCTGGAGCGCTACTGCCAAGAGGCCTTAGAGAAGCTGGAAAGAGCTGTTACTGACTGTTTTCTCCGACGTGACGTGATCTGGGAAAACCAGATGAAGAAACTACGCTTCACGAGTACGCCCACCATCCAAAGATTACAGGCCTACACCCCTGCATCTCTCCAATCTCCGGTTCTACAATCTCCCAGCACTCCGATCACGACATCTATAACAAAGGTAAAGCCATCCATCAGTCACGAAACTTATGCCATTCCTCCCGGTGTTCCTACACACTCTTCTGCTCAGCTTACCTCCTCAGTTTCTCCCTCTTCTTCTTCCTTTTATGGTCGACCACCTATCCGCCTGGAGTTTCCAGCCTTTGGTGAAGCTTCAGAGACCGCGGATGTACTCCACTTCATCGAACAGTGTGAGAACTATCTGGAGATCAGACCACTGCCCAGCCCAGAACTGCTAGGAACCCTCAGCACTGTTTTAAGCGGACCTGCTCTGAGCTGGTGGAAGGCAGAGAAAGGCAAGGTAAGGGACTGGATGTCTTTCAAACAGGCATTTATGGCGGCATTCTTACCGGATGACTATCTCACGGAAGTGGAGGAAAATTTGAGGTCGCTGGTACAGCAGCCGGGTCAACGCCTGCGGGACTTCGCATATGACTATCGCGCCCTCTGTCTGAAGTGGAAGCCGGATATCTCAGAGGAAGAACTGGTGGGGAGAATCCTGAACAATATCAACCCCAGAGTAGCTGGATGTCTGAGGGGAACGGTAACCACAGTGGAACAGCTCGTAAAGATAAGTTCGAGGGTGGAAAAAGATTGCAAGAGCTCCAGAGATTACTGGCAGAAGGTGGACTCTCAGCAGAACAAGGAGAAGAGTCATAAGAAGACAGGTGAGCGAGCTCCTTCAAAGTTCACAGCAGGACTCTCCATAGCTCAACCTCTACCAGCTCCATCTCTCCTCCTGGTTCCAGTGACGGTGAAAGGAAGAAAGGTGAATGCGGTGGTGGACACGGGCAGTTCATATACGCTGATGAGGAACCATCTGTGGCAGACGCTCAATGATCAGGAGGACCAAGTTGGACTTCCATCTCCTCAGAAGTTCGTCATGGCTGATGGAAAGATACATCAAGCACAAACACACGCCTTGTTACAGTACAAGTGGCACACCATCGAATGTGAGATAAAGACATTCATCATGAGGGACGCTCACCTGGCCTTCTCTCTGATTGTGGGACTCGACTTCCTAAAAGCAACAGGAGCCATCCTGGACATCGCTGGAGGCGATGCACTGAAAACAGAGGAGGGGATCGTTTACCATCCATTTATAACGTCCCCACCCCACTGTGCACCATCAATGCTGACGCAACAAAGACCCATTCAGCTCCCAGCTACCGCCAATCTTTACCTCGCCTTGCCAGTGACACCCGACGAGCTCCAAGCTGCGGAAAAAAACCCTGAGATCACGCCATCATGGGACACCGACAATGAAGAGGAGCTGCTGAAACTCATGGCTGCTTGGCCACTCACCACCTCCAACACACTAGGCAAAACAGCAGTAGTGAGACACACTATCACTTTATCAGATGACACTCCATTTAAATCCAGAGCCTATAGAGTATCACCCATTAAAAAGACCATTATAGAAGATCAAGTAGACCAGATGCTGAAGGATAAAATCATCCAACCTTCATGTTCACCCTGGTCTTCACCTGTTGTGTTAGTACCTAAACCCAATGGGACTTACCGTTTTTGTGTGGATTACAGAAAGCTAAACAGCAAGACCAAACCTGATGCTTATCCAATGCCGATTATACATGACATCTTAGAATCACTGGATGGCGCCTCCTGGTTCTCAACATTGGATCTGCAATCAGGTTACTGGCAGGTGGAGATGGAGAAAGACAGCTGTGAGAAGACCGCCTTCATCACCACCAAAGGGCTGTTTCAATTTCGGTCCATGCCCTACGGACTCAGAAACACCGCAGCCACCTTCCAGCGTTTGATGGAGAAAGTCTTGGCTGAAATAAGGGGGAAATATTGCTTTGTATATATAGATGACATCATTATCTACTCCAAAACACAGGAGCAGCACATCAAACATCTTAATTCAGTATTCTCCAAACTTACCCAGGCCAACCTCTCCCTCAACATGAAGAAATGTAATTTCTTCAAAAGGCGGCTGAAGTTCCTAGGCCATATCATCTCCGAAGAAGGCGTGCAGTTGGACCCGGAGAAAACCCTGGCGGTGGCTGAATATCCTCCTCCACAAGACGTAAAATCTCTTCAGCGTTTTCTGGGTCTCGCCGGATGGTACCATAAATTCATTCCCCACTTTGCCGATATGACAGCCCCATTAAATCATTTGAAGAATAAGGGAGTAAAATGGGAGTGGACAGAAGAATGCCAGAACGCCATGGAGAACATCAAACACGCCCTTCAAAACCCACCAGTACTAGTTCAACCAAACCTAAATATGCCGTTCCAAGTACACACAGACGCCAGCGAAGTGGGCCTGGGAGCCATTCTCACCCAGAAATCAGCAGAAGGAGAACGAGCGGTAGCGTACGCATCGAGAATGTTGAGAGGAGCTGAGCAGAATTACTCCACATCAGAGAAGGAGTGTTTGGCTGTGGTTTGGGCTGTAGAAAAGTGGAGACACTACTTAGAAGGTCGCACGTCTTTACAGACCATGCCGCCCTGTCATGGGCCTTCAACTGCCCAAAAACCAGCTCGCGTCTCACCCGATGGACATTACGCCTACAGCAGTTCATATTTTCAGTCCATCACAGAAAAGGCTGCCTGAATCTGGGACCTGATGCGCTTTCCCGGGCGCCACCCCCGCTACAAGTAGGTACAGCTCCATGTCTTGCCATCATAACCACAAAATTGTCATCCGACTTACCAACTGACCTGTGTGAGATAACCCAAGCGCAACTGAATGACACCAATATCACAGAGCTGCTCTCTAAAGATCACCCAAGAGGCATAAAAGATCAGAGGGTCTCCTTCGAACATCATCAGGGCGCGTTATATCGCCGGGTACCCGTAAGAGACGGAGAAAAATTTCAGCTCGTTGTCCCCCAGTCACTAATCAATAACTTTCTGCACTACTATCACGGCAATCCACTGGGAGGACACCTAGGGCAACTAAAGACCTTGTTAAGGTTATTAGATGTAGCATGGTGGCCGACGGTGCGGAAGGACGTATGGCATTATGTGAGGACCTGCAGCGTGTGCCAACAGTACAAAAATGACAACTCTAAACCCAGTGGATTACTACAGAGTACCATGGTTCCAGAGCCGGGACACACCGTGGGACTGGACATCATGGGTCCTTTTCCAAGAAGTAAAAGGCGGAATGAATATCTTTTGGTGGTGGTGGATTATTTCACCAAATGGGTGGAAATGTTTCCCCTTAGGGATGTAAAGACGCCAAAGCTGGTAAAAGTGCTGAGAGAAGAAATCTTTACTAGATGGGGAGTCCCCAAATATCTAGTATCCGATCGAGGACCCCAGTTTACGTCTCAGCTGCTGGCACACCTCTGACAAACTTGGGGGAGCGTCCAAAAGCTAACTACGAGCTACCACCCACAAACCAACCTGACTGAGCGAGTAAACAGAACTTTAAAGGTGATGATCGCTTCATATGTCGGGGACCACCACCAAAACTGGGACCAATGGTTACCGGAACTGAGATTCGACCATCAACACAGCCCAACAGGAAACCACTGGGAAAACACCTGCAGAACTCACACTTGGTCGACAGCTTAAGGGTCCTCTGGAAAGGCTCATTAACCATCCCCCAACACCCAATCACACAGCCTATTCACTTCTGGAAAGGCAACAACGCATCACAGAGGAGGTGAAACTAAGAGTAAAACAGCAACAATCCAAACAAGCCAGATACTACAATGCCCGGAGGAAAGATGCGCACTTTCAACCGGGAGATCTAGTTTGGATTAAAACTCACCCACTATCCTCCGCAGCAAAAATGTTTTCAGCCAAGCTAGCGCCCAAGTGGGAAGGACCAGCTGAAATTACCAAGAAACGAGGACCAATTAATTACACTGTGTCTTGGGGCAACCCACAAAAAACCGACACTTTTAATGTGGTAAACTTAAAGCACTTTTACGGACGTTCTCCTCAGACGCCGGAAGCTTGGGGGGGGGGGTCTATGTAGCGCGGCCACATAAAGGGACATTTTTTATATATGGGTAAATAATTGAAGAGCTAATGCTGCTCACCTGTAGCCTAAGATGTGCCCGAACGGTTTTAAACTTCCCCTATGACAGTGTTGATCACTGGGCAAGCTCCCACGCGCATGCGCGATCGCGCCGCGAGGGACCCGGATGAGAACTGATCACGTGATCCGGCATAAAGCCGGAACCGGCGAGGAAGCCGGCACGGAGAGATTTCCCCAGCGCGCTGTGTGTTTTTGAGAGAGAGTTAGTAGGTTGTTTCCCTTCGGATGATCAGTATTTGGATTAATCTCGTTGGACACTCACTATTCACCTCTCATTCCGTTACTCTTGCTCCCAGTGGCGACATCAATCCTGGTGAGGCAGAGAATAATTCTCTCCAACTCATATTTCATTTCCGCAATACACTACACCCTGGACGTCCACTCATACACACTCACACACCCCTGCATACACCATACACATTGTTTATTATTGTATTATATTTGTATATATTGGTTTCGGTGCACCGTGTTTGTTTGGTTATTGGTTTGTTTTGTATAATACACTTTGGTTTATTTTCACTACTTGCTCTTGTGTTACGTCTATTATTGTCCCGCCGCGGTTGCGCAATACCGGAAGTGGGGTTTAACAGCGCATTCCTAGATTCCCGAATCCGTATTTGTGTAACAAAAGGTTTTATAATAATCCCAGCGTTACAAGGTAGCTGAGGGGATTGTTGTCAATAAAGACAACACACTTATGGCCCAACAGATACTTCCTAAATTTCTCAGTCATGGCCCACTTGAGCCCCAATAATTCCAGTTTCATGGAACTGTAGTTGGCTGGATTCCGCTCAGTGGGCCTAAGACTACGACTACCATAAGCAATTGGCCGTACCTTACCTTGTTGTTCCTGGGACAGGACTGCTCCTAGCCCTCCATGACTAGCATCGACCTCTAGAATAAATGGTAGTGAAAAGTCTGCATAGGCAAGCACTGGGGCTGTAGTTTAACTTTCAACCCCTCAAAACTACCCTGACATTCTGCCAACCAAGCTCCAGCAAAATCTCGAACATTTTGCCTCGGACGTTTTTGAGTTTGCTGGCTGAGCTTCCAACCTATGGAGGGGGCAGCAAACTTGGCAAATCCCTCCACAAAGTGCCGGTAGTAGCTAGCTAATCCCAAAAATGAACGCAACTCTGCGACGCTAGTGGGGCGAGGTCACTGTGCAACTTCCTCCACTTTTCCTGGGTCAGTCACCCCTTCCGCAGAGATGACATGCCCTAAATAACGCACTTCCTTTTTGAAGAAGGCACACTTGGACAATTTGGCTTTCAAACCTTCAGCCTGTAACCGACTCAAAACAACCTCCATCCGAGCAAGGTGTTGGTCCACTGAAGAGGAGAACACAATAATATCATCAAGATACAAAAGAAGGGACTGATACTGCTGATCACCAAACAACCGTTCCATCAGTCGCTGGAAGGTACTGGAAGCATTGCACAACCCAAAAGGCATCCTATTCCACTCAAAGAGGCTGAAAGGGTGCAAAAAACACTCATCACACTCTGTTACAGGTACTTGATTATACCCACTGGCCAGGTCCAAGGTGGAAAACCACTGGGCCCCAAGCCAGTGAGTCCAAAGTCTCCTCAATGCGTGGCAGAGGAAACGCATCCTTTCTAGTCTTCCAATTTAAGCGACGGTAGTCCACACACATGCGCAGACTACCATCCTTCTTTTTGACGAGCACTATAGGCGAGGCGTAAGGACTACAGCTTTCTCGGATTACCTGAGTGTCCAGCAGTTGATTAATATGTGCTTTTACCACCTCATACTCAGACAGGGGAATACGTCTAAACCGCTGCCTAACAGGGATTTCATCCACTAAAGGTATATCATGAGAAATCAGATTAGTGCAGCCTAAGTCCCCATCATTTGTAGACAACACAGACATGTATTTCTCCAGCAATGCCCTCACTTTACCCTGGTCTTCTTCTGACAACACAGATAAATCCAGTATGGCTATCTGCTCTGGTACCGTAGGTGAAACCGTAGGTGAATCAACAGTTTTGACATCCGAGACCCCTTCTTCACAGTACCAATAACAGTACGAACATACAGCACTACGTCTACAGTTCCAACATTCACTATAGGCATGTAGACTGTACCACCATCCACCCTTAAAAGAGCAGGAAAAACCAACAGCCCTACCGGTAGACCAAAAGTAGGTGGCTCAAACAGTACCGTCCCACTGAGCCGAACAAGTCACAGCAACCCACTTTAGGGTGCCACCAGGGATGCACCACGCTCGACGCCCACGTACCTTAACTCGCCCTTCATCATCAAAAACTGCCTGGGTATCAACCCGATGACAATGTTGTAGAGCCTGAAAAATAGAACTGGGGGCCTTTAACACCACTGGTAAGTCAAAAAGAGCAGTGCCATGATGGCCAAAGAGCCCCCAAAGAGCGGCTCAGGATGTTCATACCCAACACCCCAGGAATTTCTGCACGCACTCCACCAGGAGGGTCCCGGACCACCAACACACCACAACCGGACACGACCCATCCACAGAGCTCCACATCTAATTCCAAATAACCAACATACGGAATTGAAAAACCATTTGCAGCCCGGAGCTGTAACCAATGACATGACTTAAGCTGTTCTTGACCCCACGACCCAAAATTTGTCAGAAAATAACTCTCCGTCATGGTGGACACCATAGAACCAGTGTCCACCAGGCAAGGTACCAAAACCCCACCCATGGATACAACGAGCTGAGGACAAGTAGACATAAATCGTGACATAAAATCAGAACCCATTTTCTGTGTGGAGCCTGTCATCTTCCCAACCGACTTGTGGCTCTGCAACTCGGTGGGAGCTAGTTTTCCGACGGCTGCACTGGTGATGATTGTTCGCCTGTCATAACCCTTGAGTTCGCACGAGCTAGTGGTGGGTGGACAAATACCTGCCCCTCATCACAATCTCTAGCGAAATGACCAGGTTGGTGACACCTTCTACAAATTAACTTAGGCTTAAATGACCGCGCGTGTGACTGGGGATTTTGAAGCTGGGCCATACTTTGGGTTAACTGATTCAACTGTTGTTGCTGGTTTCGCAGCATATCCCGCAGTTCACTCATTTCTGGTGTTACAGAACCAATACTATTAACACGCTTTCCTTGCACCCCATATTGAATTGCATAAACAGATGGAACAGACTGACTTCGACCACGTACCCCCCAGACATGCCCTCTCGTTCCCAACGCAGGGCTTCCCTGCGAATGTCAAACAATGTAGAAGTGGGCTGCCGACGCACTAACTGCTTCAGTTCACGGCGCAGACCACAATCGTTAACGAACTCAACAGACTGACCGCGCAACAAAATCTCAGCGTTAGGCATGCCTTGAGGTGACTCACTTTTAACCTTTTCCAAGAGACTCATTAATGCTAAGGAGAACTCCATCCTGTTGTCTCCTGGAAAAGAATGACTCTTGCAATGCTACATACGACTTTCTACAACCATACAATTCACGCAATACCTGAATAATTGTGTCCGGATCCTCCCTCTCGTCACTAGACTGATAACGAATTTATTTCCGTGCCTCTCCCTCCAGGTGATCGAAAAGAAAAAATGCCCGATCAGCTGTAGACAGGTAACGAAGCCGCATACAAGACTGGGCTTTCTCCACCCACTCGTTGATGCTAATGACCGACCGACCACTAAACTTTCGACACTTACGGTCTCGGGGAACAAAAACAAACCGCTCCGCAGTCGATTTACCAGCACCAACGGGTGGGGGATCTGAAACCACAGGAAGAAACGTGTTAGCTATCCCAGGCTGTGCAACCGATACGGGGTCCTGCTGTAGCCTTTCATTATCAGCTTTTAATTGCACTACCAAATCTCTTAACTCACGTAATTCATCCTCCATCTCTGCCAATGCACAGGCTCTTACCACCAATATGCAATGAAAGTTGGACTGATGCCGATTCACCACAAAAAGGGACTGCCGTTGTCTGGAAAACAAAGAAAAAAAACCCCCACCAAATCCACGTCTCCACACTACAACAGAAGTATTCTGCCGATTACGCCAGAATGTGGTGGGGCCGGTGGCGCGAGGGCACGCACTCGCTTGTCCGAGGGCAACTACAGTAAGTGTTAGGGTTAGCACTAAAGATCCGATTATGCCACCCTGGGACAAAAAGA
This sequence comes from Channallabes apus, assembly GCA_030522415.1. Classification (NCBI taxonomy): domain Eukaryota; kingdom Metazoa; phylum Chordata; class Actinopteri; order Siluriformes; family Clariidae; genus Channallabes; species Channallabes apus. The sequence continues at coordinate 36,622,408 of CM060104.1, forward strand.
TTTAAACCACTCAATTTAGAGATCAAGCACACAAGTTCATCTACTTCACAGCAGGCAGGAGACATGGATGAGATATAAAAATGGAATTTTATGAATACAATTACTTAAAACACACTAAAAACAAAAGAAACCAAAAGAAACCCCAGGTCAAACAGGTAAACACAAAATACAGAAAAAAGAAAGAACTAAATGGAAAGACCGGACTGAAATGTATATATTGTTGGATAAAATCAAATAAACAAAATGCTGAGAGCTGAGGTTCACAAGGGCCAGACCAAGTAGAGTGGTCTTTTTACCGGAACACACTTCCACACACAGCCCTGTGCACAATGATCGTGCGCTCAAACACTCCAAGTCTAACACTGCACACAATCATGAAGAACCAACACCACAGCGAAGAAGATACTCGGTCACTGAACCTCAGCTCCTGCAAAACAACCAGAAAGAAAATGAACGAAAAACTCCAACAATATCACAGCCACTACTTAATGAGACATCTTCTGACTACAATTGGTGTCAGGAGCAGACAGAAGTACATAAAGAATGTTTATAAGACATTAAATGTACTGAATAGTCTCTATTACAGGTTGGCCGTCAGGAAATACATTCATTCAAATTAAAAGACTGAAAACAATCATAACATCAAATTAACAAAAAAACAGAATAAGCCAAATACACTTCAGCAAGAGAACCTTGTGTACTTAACTCAAAAGAGGAAAGAAAATGAAAAATAAATAAACCATACATCCAACGCGGGGCAACAAAGCAGCACAACACCCGACACCTAAACAGTCCCCTTTTGATTCTGGTCACGGCAACACTGGCATGAGGTTAATGGCAGCGTCTTCACTATCAACGATTAGCAGCCTTAGCTTCCACACTGTTAGCAGCCGTATCTTCACAGCCATATAAATTGACACCACTAGTGGCACCAATTGAGTAGCAACAGCCAACACAATATTAGCAATGAAAGGGAGTTTCCATTCAGGGCTCCATAGCCAAAGCACATACAGGCATGGGTTTAGTCAGAGCTGTATCCCATCATAGCACCACAGGGTACAAGGAAGCCTGCAAGGCGAATGCTCACAGCTACATCAGCCACTGCAGCGCCGGAAAACACGCTGCTGCCTCTACAAACAAGGACAACAACGGGGAAACCGGGCGTGACGCAACCCAGGCAACAGCCAATCAGCCCTTAAATAGGGAGGTGCTTTGCTGTGATAGGCCAACACCACTATCACTCACCTAAACCCACTATACATACATTAGCACGGTGATTCGGCTGTCACGTGGGGTCCAGCCGGTTGGAGTTTTTAATACCTTTTGTAAAGTAATTTTTTTGCATGAGTTCGGTTCATGCTACCACTTTCCCATGTTCACATTTTCAACATTCTTGGAATAAAGCCAGCTTTAGATTGACATCAAACATTATACAGTGGTGTGAAAAACTATTTGCCCCCTTCCTGATTTCTTATTCTTTTGCATGTTTGTCACACTTAAATGTTTCTGCTCATCAAAAACCGTTAACTATTAGTCAAATATAACATAATTGAACACAAAATGCAGTTTTTAAATGAAGGTTTATGTTATTAACGGAGAAAAAAAACTCCAAATCTGTGTGAAAAAGTGATTGCCCCCCTTGTTAAAAAATAACTTAACTGTGGTTTATCACACCTGAGTTCAGTTTCTGTAGTCACCCCCAGGCCTGATTACTGCCACACCTGTTTCAATCAAGAAATCACTTAAATAGGAGCTACCTGACACAGAGAAGTAGACCAAAAGCACCTCAAAAGCTAGACGTCATGCCAAGATCCAAAGAAATTCAGGAACAAATGAGAACAAAAGTAATTGAGATCTATCAGTCTGGTAAAGGTTATAAAGCCATTTCTAAAGCTTTGGGACTCCAGCGAACCACAGTGAGAGCCATTATCCACAAATGGCAAAAACATGGAACAGTGGTGAACCTTCCCAGGAGTGGCGGGCCGACCAAAATTACCCCAAGAGCGCAGAGACAACTCATCCGAGAGGCCACAAAAGACCCCAGGACAACATCTAAAGAACTGCAGGCCTCACTTGCCTCAATTAAGGTCAGTGTTCACGACTCCACCATAAGAAAGAGACTGGGCAAAAAAACGGCCTGCATGGCGGATTTCCAAGGCGCAAACCACTTTTAAGCAAAAAGAACATTAAGGCTCGTCTCAATTTTGCTAAAAAACATCTCAATGATTGCCAAGACTTTTGGGAAAATACCTTGTGGACCGACGAGACAAAAGTTTAACTTTTTGGAAGGTGCGTGTCCCGTTAATATAATCATATTACACAATATACAATAATCACATTATACAATAATCCACATCTTACTCCATTTCTGGTTCATTGTAATATTTTTTGTTATTTGTTTGTGTTTTTATTTTGTTGTTGTTGTCTCTGGAAGTTTCTGTCACCAAACAAATTGCTTGTTTGTGCAGTTAATGCAGTGGTTCTCAAAGTGTGGGGCGCGCCCCACTAGTGGGGAATACAGACATGACAGGTGGGGCGCAATGAACGGGAGGAAATTAGTGGAAAATAACAGGAAAGTAGCTATTCTAATTCATGCTTTTCTTTATTGATAATGAAGAGCATATGCTCAAAACTAAACAATCACACACAAAGAAATGGATCATTAATACAAGTAAATTTAAAATAACATCAGTTGGGGGCCGGGAGAAAAAGTGGAACCATAGTGGAACAATAACGGTTTAACGTCGGACAAACTTGAGCAGCTGCTCGAATCACAAACCTGCGTGACCCACTGGGCAGCACTGCGCGACTCTGACAGAAATAAACCGCGCCGACCATCAAAATACATTTTACTCCGCTGGGATGCGCACGTACAAACCAGGCATGGCAAGGCGGAAACAATATTAAACAGTCCTGACATTTTAAATAAATTGTTTTTAAATAAAACACAGTGGGTCGCGCAGGTTTGTGATTCGAGCGGCGCTGCGCGATCCACCGGGCTGCGCAAATAAACCAGATCATCACTGGATTTTGGTTATATCGCCCACCCCTAATGAAGCCTATCTTGAGCTTGGATTCATGGTGGGGATGGTGGGGGCAGAGGAGAGACCTGTGTGTTTTGTGTCTTATACCGCTGGCAGCAGACCGCATGAGACCCAACAAATTAGGAAGACACTTAGAGACAACACACTCCAGTCACGTTAATAAACCACTGGACGTCTTTGAAAGAAAGCTGGCAGAATACAGACAGCAGGAGAATCGCATGGTAACATCTGAATCAGTGGACAGCAAAGCACAAATGGCTTCATTCAAAGTTACATACAGAATTGGCCAGTGCAAAAAACTACAAACGATTGCTGAGCAGCTAATAAACATGGGGTCAATTATGCAAAGATAAGTGACAACGTAAGCCTTTTATAACAATTGCACGTGTATTTTATCTTTTTTTAACTTGGTGGTGTTTGATCGTATTGGTTTAGGAATTGATATTTCAATAAACAGTAAACTTGGCCGATTTCGTTATTATTTTGTTGACAAGTGGGGCTTGAAAATTCGCTCACCCTCTTAAGTGGGGAATGACAGAAAAAGTTTGAGAACCACTGAGTTAATGTAATAATACAAGTCTTTGACACTTTTGTAATTATACTTCAGTATATAGTGAAAAAAATATTTTAAAACACTGAAGCAGCAGACTTTTAATATGAAATAATAAAAATAATAAAATAAAATTCATATTTGTGTCATTTTCAAAACTTTTGGCCCCCCGCTGTGTGTCTCCTATAATGATGAGGCTTCTCCTGCGTCCTGCTATTGGCTGCGCTCGGGCCGGTGGGCGGGGCTTAGGGCGAGTTCGGGAGCGCGCGGTGCTGCAGTTGGACCACTGCTGGCTGAAGTGTGTGTGTGTGTGTGTGTGTGTGTCCTGCGGAGAGAAACGGGAGAACGGATTTATTACTGAGTTTCAGCTGCTTCTCCCGCCGGTGTCTCCGCTGCGCGCGCGGTGCGGACGGACAGGAGTGTGTCTCCTTCACATTACAGGCAGTGCAGAGACACAGGGGGGACCGAGCTGTCCTGCAGGAGTGTGTGTGTGTGTGTGAGAGAGAGAGAGACACTGAAGCGGAGAGCAGTTTGTCCTGAGCAGGTATGAGTGTCTTATTAATCACGTGATTAACAAAAACGCAAAAAGTTAGAAAAAAAGTAGTTTCAGGGTTTAAAGGCACTTCTAAAGAACCCACTCCATCTCAGGATGAGCTGAATCAGGTGTGTGTAAGAGTGAGATGGGGGTGTTGATTAGGCACCTGTGCATTATGGTCCATACTGTATCTGGACTTCAGGCTCATGGTGAGGAACTTGATGAGGAACTTCTCTCCTCCACACCCGGTCTGACCAGTCCACCCATTATCGGGCCAGTTATTGTTGTGCACTGAAGAGGAACGCTATGGTATTTATATAATCTTGACTGTTTCACCAAACTGAAAGTGCAGGCACAGGCGTTTACCATGTTAGAGGACGTACAGTACTGCCACCTTACAGTAGGTTGTTTTATTGCCAATGTCATAGACACAGGACATATTGTTATCAAAAACGACTCTGTATGTAATGCAACATCCTTTGGATATCTTCTGGATATATATTTTATATGCACCCACACATACAATCACACTTTTCTATTCTCTTTTTGTCTGCTTGTTTTTTTTAATGTTTAAAATCAAGTCTGACATTCAACACAATTCAAGTCAACACACTTCAGGGACTATACTGTACACTGCCAGCCATTTCAATTCTACCAATAGAGGGCGATGTATGCCTGCCTGAGACTAATGCCACTCTTAAGTAGGTAGTTTAGATTGAGTGAGTGTGTTTCTGCGCAGCTAAACCAGTGTTTAAACTTGGATCATTTAAGATTCTTGCTGAAAAGTAATGTTACTGGATTTCAGTTACACATCTTATTGAAATGAATCCTCCGTGTCTGTCTAACCTGCTCATATAGTATAGGTGCCTCTGTAACCTGTTAGAGTGTAAATAACTTTGTTAATTAACGCACGTGAGTATGGGGAGACGTCACAAAGACGTCTTAAACACACACACACACACTTTTGGCCCTGTTACTGTATCTGTTATCATCTGATTCAGGCCAGTGTTTTCGGTCTAGTCCATTTCTTCTGTAAGTCTGTAAAAATCTGAACATTTAATTGAGCATGAATTTATTATCAGTCTGGTGAATCCTGTCTAAATACATGGTTAGTAAACTCCTGTCAGTACTGTACCACTACCCTTAAGATTTTATCTGTCTTGTCTGAGACAGGTGCAGACTTGATGTAACTTGTCAGTGTCCTGAGACACCACTCTTTGTCTTTCTCAGTAAAGGACAAGAAAGACATTTGCTGATTGATTGGCATCATCTAACGGCAGAATGTTTTTGTGATTTAGGCATTGCTGTGGGACAAGCGAGGTGTTGGTATTCTGTCTTTACACATGCACTTCACACACTCAGGACACACACACAGTGACTTAGTTGTTCGGTGCATAGTGTTCTGGGTTGTTGGGGTGGGGCTTTTATGCCTCTAGTCCAATTAAAACAAGTAAATAATACAAATGAAGCTAAAATTGATCCAGTTATGTATCAGCTTTTTTTTGGATTCATGTATTGCTACACTGACTTCAGAATCGGTGCTCTTAACTATTCACATGTTGCCACAGCATCCCATATATTAGGGGATAGGGTCCGGTCACGGGCCGCCCCGCACATCATATCCATATGGGGATAGATCCCTTGTTTCTGTGGCACACACTTACAGGGTCATGTTGCCTGCTTGATGCTCAACTGTATCTGAGCACTTGGGGATGAAGAACCTTCTCAAGGGTCCAAAAGCACCAGACTGCCAGTGTTGGGACTCAAACCGGGAACGTCCTGATTAATCATTGAGCTACCCCTGCCCCCTGTCTTGTGTCTAGGACCAAATTATTTTGAAAGTTTGTTTAGAATTGTAACAAAATCAGAATAATAATCAAAATAATTATATAGAAACTAACTAACAACAAAATCACAATCGTCACCCAGGCATCGTGATGATACAGTATCGGCTGATCCCTGGTGATTCCCATCACGATTAAATAATAATAATAATAGTAAAAGCAGGTAATAATAGTAAAGCAGGACACACTTTAGCAGCATTCTACCATCCTGAAACCACTACAAATCTCATATCATTTAAAATCGATATATTTTAAAGTAAAGCAGTATAGTGTTGTGCTTCGACACAGTCTGTATGTTCTTGTGTGATTTTATGAACTTCATTAATCAGATGTGCTGCGACAGAGCCTGTGTAACATGTACATTAAATGCCTATTAGTGAGGAATGACAGATGTTGTTGCAGCTGTTCATAGACATGGCCTGTAGGGGATTCTTTTTTGGGTCTCTGCTGCCATCTGGTGGCCAGGTGCATGGTTTCTGCTGCTTTTGATCCTAAAGAAAGAAAGAACTGCCTGTGGTTGTGGCACGAGGCTGAAGTTCGCTCCTTATTTGCAGCTTCCGATTCGTTTGGCTTCTTATTACGCAGCCTCACATTCTGCGGCTGAATATAATATATACTATACATCAGGCAAATATAAACTATACATCACAGAGAGTTTTCAGCTACTAAAATGGTCTTGGAAATCTGTCTTATTCACATTATTGTGCATAAAAGAATGACATATTTCCATTTGATATTTAAAGTGTAAAATCAATCTGGACCAGGACAATTTCACTTTTACTATATAGTTGGGTACCTGCTAGGTGTTGTATAGTTCATATTTGCTTGGCCAGAATGGTTTAAGCCACCAAAATAACGTTTAATTGTTAAACTGCGCAGCTTTCGCCAGTGTGAACACTCCCGTTAGTAACGAGGCGAATAAGGAGCTAAACTTCAGCCGCGTGGTTGTGGCTCCAGTCAGAGCATTTCAGTGTGACTGGTGGAGATAAAGTGTCATGCTGTGGGAGCACCTGCTCATCATTCTCATCATGCTCCTGTGGGTTGCTGACTTGATGAGCGACTGCACATGTGCCTGGCACTGCTGTATGACAGCCATCATATCTAACACGTGATCTGCATGTAAGCACAGGAGACTATAACAAGGATAAGATGAAATGGAAAGAAAAAGTATTCTTTTGCACGTTGATGATGTAAATTAGAGTTACATGTGTGTGGTGGAATGATGTGATCCTTACCAAGATATCAAGATATAGAAGTTACTGAACATGAATTAATGGATGACTGTCTTTTTTTTTATGTTTTAACTTTTTGATAAAAGTCTGGAGCTGTGAATCATGTGTAGACTGTTGATTTAATTCAATTAGATTTTTGAGCATTGTAATTTTCAATTTGATTTGATTCAGCAGCACTGTCTGATCTGTCTAAATGTCTAAATTATTTATATTTCCTACAGATTTTGAAGTATAAAAACTAGTCCTTTCTTGAGGGTTGTGCTTTCTCTTTGTGACCGTGACTGAGCGAGGGTGAGTCAGGCTCTTTATCTGAACTTGTGCGATGGTTTGTGGTAGTGGTTTGAGCACCATGTTCTGTCAGTGTTGGTTACCAGTAGGGCTGCACGATATTAGGAAAATATGCGATATTGTTGTTGAATATTGCGATAACGAAATTTCTTGCGATATAACATTTCCCTAGAGAAATGCATTTTTTAAGAAGAATAATAGACTTCTAGACTTCGGTTTATACATTATTTCAATCCTCTCGTGTATTTTATACTTGTTTGTTGTCTCAATAATGATAATTTAAAAAAGAATATATATATATATATATATATATATATATATAGATAGATAGATAGATAGATAGATAGATAGATAGATAGACAGACCATTTTGCTACACTAGACATTAATCTTATTGTTTTAAACAATCTCGTAATACGGCGACGTAGGGAGAGAAAAAAACCCGGCTACTGGGTTCACTCTCTTTATTTTGCCCTTTTTCCGCATTTCCCTCTGTATAGCGTGTAGAATCATGGGACATATCCGGTCCTCCGAAGCATAAAATGAACGCGAAGAAAACGAACTAGAAGTGTTTTCCTTGTGTTCGTTGGGATTTGAACAGCAAGTGTAGATCATTACAGTGAATAATCTCTGAGCTTGTTGTAATTAATGATCTTGATGCGTTGCACTTTAGGTGTGTTGTGCTCTTTAAGAAAGGGGCCCGCCCCTCCCTGTTTTTTCACTCACTCATGCTCGAGTTGTTGGTCATGTTGGTGGCTTGACGTTAACAATAAATACGTCACGTTCATGCTCTCTATATCGTGATGGTCATTTTATTAAACATGCAACACCAATAAAAAGCTGCGTGCAACGCTTTTTTCTTTTTACTCCGTATAACCGCGCAGCCGGACAAACGCACGTCACCAAAGCCCGTGTGGACAGACTCACTGACTCCATTTTTTTTTTTTTAGTCCTGACCAATTCCTCCCCGTCGCTAGGGGCTCCCACATGTGTAGAAATCCCTCGGCGCTTCATCCGCGCTCACCGGACACTACGAACGGCAGAAAACCGCTCGATTTTAACGCCCGATAAGAGGTGTTTAATGTAAATTACTCCCATACCTTGGAGGACTTGGAGCGCGCGCTTTTCCCTGCAAATGCTTCTCTAACCTCCATTGCGCGAGCGACTGTGTATCTTTGTATTTGTGCATCTTGTGGTCGCGCTCCTCAATAACGTGAGCAGCCCAACTAATCGATAACGGCATTCGTTGACAACGAATTTCATTATCGATAATTATCGATTTTATCGATTAGTTGTTGCAGCCCTATAGTCAAGTATTCAGTACTGTTAAAGGGCACCTGCGGTGCTACATGGACTTTTTCAAGCCGTTTGCACTGCATTGTGTGTTAGGAGAGTGTGTACACAACCACTCTACAGTGATAAAGAGCCGCCCAGCGATTTTCTTTTAATTTAATAATATAAGATGCCCCTTCTGAAATCAGGCCGTTTTCAAAAGCCTGTCGGTGTGAACTCACACCGACAGAGGCCGCTCCCACTACAGTTGATTGACACTGGTGTTTTAGCAAAGACCCGCCCCGAGTGAAAAAAAGAGCCGTCGGCCATTGTTCTACACGGGAGCAAAATGGTGCCTACATGAGTGTGGTGTGCTGTTTGTTGTAGTAGTGCGGTGGTCTAGTGGTTAGGATTCGGCGCTTTCACGTGGGAGACCCGGGTTCGATTCCTGCTTAAGGTACATGCTTTTTTTGCACTACATATTTATAAAGTTTTTCTAATGTTCGTTTAGTAACGAGGCGAGTGCGCTATGCTTTGGTAAGCTTTTCTGACATAAGGAGAGACTCAGTCAAACACACACACACACACACACACACACACACACAATGCTTCGCGTGTATGATGTCCTATTCCCTGCATCTATATGACTCATTCACACACACAGACAGACACACACACACACACACGTTGTCTGTCAGAAAGGTCTCTGTTTATTAACAGCAAAAGATCGGTATAAATATGTTTGACTAAACGCCTGTGCTATAGACATACGTTACTACAAATTAACCATTGTAAATGTCCTGGTGAGATCCCGAAAAAAACAATGCTTCGCGTGTATAAGGTCGCGGGTTGAATAGCCGGCATTTCCAAGCGGCAGCCATTAATCCTCTGTGGTCTAGTGGTTAGGATACGGCGCTCTCAACGCAGCGGCCCAAGTTCGATTCCCGGTCTGGGAAGTCAAAACAGTTTTACAACCAGATTCACATGTAAAGTGTTATATACATATATAACTATATATATATAAATATGAGGGCATAATAAAAATCTTACAAAATATAGGGGAAATATATATATATATATATATATATATATATATATAAAAATAATAATAATATATATATATCCCCTATATTTTGTAAGATTTTTATTATGCCCTCATTTGTACATTGTATATTTGTACAACTATTTTACTAGTTAAATTTATTTTCTTTAGTATTTCTTTTTATTGATATTTATTCCTTACGTATAAGCTTTTATTTTTAATGTCACTGACTGTCGTATAAGCATTTCACTGCATATCATACTGTGTATGACTGTGTATGTGACAAATAAAATTTGAATCAAAGGAGAGGAAGATAAGTGGAAGGAGACAGAGAGAGAGAGACAGAGAGAGGGAGAGAGAGACAGAGTATGGGAAGGTGAGCGTGAATGAACAGATGCAAGAGGAGACAGGAAGATAGCAGCAGGGAAGATTTAACACGTTAATATCAGATCTATGAGGAAGAGAGCAAGAGAGTAGAAATAACTCCTTTATATATAAAATAATTCTAACATCATGTAAAATTATTTTTAACTGTTTTTTAAATATTTTTAACTGTTGTCAAAGCTATACCCCACTTGTATTGTGAAGACACGCCCCACAGAACTGGGGGGCGGGTTCAGTAGAGGTCATTAACATTTAAAGGAGCATGTACTGAAACAGGTTGCTGAGAACAGAGCTACTTTTTACCAGGTAAAAGTCATGTTTTTTTTACACAACAATTGAGAATTTTTAATTAAAGTATATTACAAACTTTTCATTAGGACCCTAAAGAATCATATTAACTTATGCAAAATTGAGTCTGTCTGGCTCCTTTAAGATCCCAATATAAAAACATGCAAACATGAACAGTATATTCTGCTTATTGAAATTTAAGTTCCGTTTAAAACGGACATTCCGGACTGTATTCATCGCTGGCCTTTGAACATTACACGGAGGAAACGCAAGAGGAAGCGTGGGTGTCGGGGAGGATTTGCGATCAAGTTAAAAGCCCGTCTGCATGCGGGTTACACTTCAAGCCCGTTTCCCGCGCCGCTATATGGAGGCTCTGTGGTTTGGCGTCTTGTAGATCAGGCGCATCGGAGGCTCCGATGTGTCCGATGATTCCCTCGGATCGGCTGATATTTCCGGAGAACTGGCGCTGCTTGTGGCATGCTACGGCCGCTGTGTAGAGCCTCTGTCTTACCCGGCGTTGCTCCTTCACCTAAGATGGTTTTAATTAATGCTCGTTCAGCAGTAAATAAGTCTTTTATGTTGAATGACTTTTTTTCCATGCAAAATCTGGATTTTATGTTCATTACTGAATCATGGATTAAGCATGGTGATCTCATTCCCTTCTCTGAACTGGTTCGGGTTGACTGTACATTTTTTTAACTCCCCCCGTCAAAACAGACGTGGGGGTGGGCTAGTGACTGTCATGAAAAACTCTTATCGTGCGCAGTGCTCCTCTATCTCCCCGGATATTTACACCAGTTTTGAAGCTCAACTTATCCATCTTGACTGGAACGGTCCTATTTGCCTAGGGCTGGTTTACCGTCCTCCACATTCAGATAAGGACTTTCTTCAGCAATTCACCGACTTCATTGGTAACATTGTCACCAAATTTGATCGTTTCTTATTGCTGGGCGATTTTAACATTCATGTTTGCTGTCAGTCAAACCCTCTTTCGAGAGATTTTCTTAATTTAATGGAGGCTTTTAACCTGACACAGTGGGTTAAAGGTCCCACTCATATACATGGACATACTCTGGACCTCATCCTCTCCTATGGTGTTTATCACTGATGTTATTGTTTCTATATGCTATATGCACTCTGATCATAAGCGTGTTTATTTTCAATGTGTCTTCCAAGCCTTCCTCTTGCTTCTTCTAAAGTGACATCTCTGTCTAGGGTTTATTCCCCTGAGTTTAACATCAATTTTAGTCAGTGTTTCTCAAAGTCTTGCTCCCATCTACTTTTGGACTCCCCGTTATCAGACTTGGATGCGGATGAACATCTCAGTCTGTTACAAAATGCCTGGCTTGGTGTAATGGATGAAATTGTCCCTCTGAAGCCTCTTAGGCTCAAACCTAAATCTGAAGTGTGGCATACCACTGAGACTCGGCTACTGAGACAGACTTGTAGAAAGGCTGAGCGAAAGTGGAAAAAAGACAACTTAAACATTTCTTTACATCTGTTCAAAGATGTTTATCGGCTTATCAGAGAGCCGCCAAATCAGCTAAGGTGACCTTCTTTTCAAACTTAATTTTGCATAATCAGACTAGACCTAAGGTGCTGTTTTTTTGTTATTAACTCTGTTGTCAATCCCCCTGGAAACTCTGTGTCAGTTGCTTCTGTCGCCCTCTGTGAAAGCTTCTCACAATTTTTTAAGGACAAAGTAACTAAACCTGATCTGAGAGCTTTTATTTTCTCTCTCAAGCAGCCTGTTTCCCAGCCGTTGTCTGCATCATGGAACGTTTTCGAGCCAGTTTCTATTCAGACACTCAAAGACACTATTGCTAAACTTTAAAATCTAGGATGAATAAGATCATATGGAGAGAAAGATGGTTTCAAACAAATCATTGACTCGGTCGGACCGGGCCTGGTGTCCTTCTTTAACAAATGCCTCTCGACAGGCGTGGTTCCTACTAATTTGAAAGTGGCTACTATCACTCCTCTCCTAAAGAAGCCCTCACTTGATCCGTCTGTTTTAAAAAATTATCGTCCTATCTCCGTTTTACCATTTGTGTCTAAGGTCTTGGAAAAGATTGTGTTTTTTGAACTTCAATCCTTTCTTGGTTTAAACAGTCTATTTGAGCATTTTCAATCTGGTTTCAAGGCGGCCCACAGTACTGAATCAGCTCTTTTGAGAGAGTTAAATGACATCTTTTTAGCCACCGATATGGGGGATTCTGTGGTCCTTGTTCGTTTAGATTTATCAGCTGCCTTCGACACTATTAATCACTCAATATTACTGAATAGACTTGAGTCTTGGGTGGGCCTCTCTGGCATAGTCTTAAAGTGGTTTCAATCATTTTTATCTGACAGAAAATATGTAGTAAAAATAGGAGATTTTTACCTGTGGTCTTCCACAAGGCTCTGTGCTGGCTCCCACTCTATTCTCATTGTACATGCTACCTCTGGGCTCCATTTTTAGGAAACATGGGGTATCTTTCCACTTTTACGCTGACGATACGCAAATTTACTTACCTTTTAAGAAAAATGATGGTCTGGCCATGACTACTTTGCTATCCTGTTTAGAGGAAGTTAAATCTTGGTTATCTTATAACTTTTTATCCCTTAATGAAAAGAAAACTGAGGTGATAGTCTTTAGCTCATCGGAACACATGAAGGCCCCTGATCTTGATCTGGGTCCTCTATCAGCTTTTAGATCCTCTCAGGTTCGGAATTTAGGCTTCCTGTTAGACGAAAAACTAAAACTTGAGAAACAAATCTCTACCGTGATTGGATCTAGCTTTTATCAGCTCTGTACGCTGGCTAAAATGAAACCTTTTCTCACTGATAAGACTCTAGAGATGGCCATTCATGCCTTCATTACAACCCGGCTTGACTATTGCAACTCTCTTTATTATGGTGTTTCTAAAGCTCAAATCGCCCGTCTTCAACTGGTTCAGAACGCTGCTGCTAAATTTCTTCTGAAAAAGAAAAAAAGGGATCATGTGACTCCGCTTCTGAAAGCCCTTCATTGGCTGCCTGTTGAATTCAGCATTCATTTGAAAATTTTACTATTTGTTTTTAAATCGTTACACCAGCAAGCACCCAGCTACTTATCTGAATTGCTGCACCATCATACCCCCCTGAGAAGATTGAGATCCTGCGACCAGAACCTCCTCTTAATCCCAAACTCCAGACTTAAGCGTAGAGGTGACCGTGCTTTCTCGGTTATTGGGCCTCGTCTCTGGAATGACTTGCCATTTGATATTCGAACGGCTCCCAGTTTGACTATTTTTAAATCCCTTTTAAAAACCCATCTGTTTTCCCTGGCCTACTAGGCGCTACTCTGCCTATTTCGTTGTTGGTGTTAGTGTATTTTTAGCCTATTACATTTTTGTGTGTATAGTGTATTTTTAGCCTTTTTATGATATGATGTGGATGTACAGCACTTTGGTCAGTCTCACGGCTGTTATAAATGTGCTTTATAAATAAACTAAACCTAAATTCAAGCCTCTTACCACATGAAATTGAAAAATAACAGATTCAGTACAACTGAACTCATTCTGATATTAAAAATACAGCAACTCAGAACATTTATCATTTTAGTGTGTTGTGTACTATTATCAGGTATTATTATTCATTATGTATTATTATATCAGAATTCTGAGTTAGGACAATGGACTCTGGTCTGTCTTGTTGTGTTGACTATAGTGTGAGGTAATTCAATCGATAGATGAATTTTCTATCATTCAACATGTAATCTAAATAGATTTTAATAGTGATTACATTTTTATATAATCAGTAAATAACCTGCGAAAGGGGCAAAACATTCTCATCCTGTTGAGAATCAATAGCCCTTTAAGGAAATGATACACACACACACACACACACACACACACACACACACACACACCAAACAGGACGTAAAGGTATGCGTGCGTGCAATGCATGTGTGAACATGTGTAGAGAGAGATATTAAATGTCCTCATTACATTCATGCGCGTTTTATGCGCGTAATATTACGTTGCAATGTTCAGCATCCTGACTGACGTAAGCACGTCGAGCGGGACGAGGTAACTAAGCGTGTGTAATCTGTCACTGGGCATGCGCATGACAAAAAAAAAAAATAAATAAATAAACTGCACATTCGCTAACAACTCCGTTTGTCTGTGATCTTTTTTTTTCTTCTATACCGAAGGACGTTATAATACCAAAGAATAAACTACTCGCCAAAGTGGCTAGTGAGACCAAAGTTATTACCCGCCACAGCCGAATTTTACCCACATTTGGCGGGTGGGCGGGTGCCAATGTCAAGCCCTGCTGCCAACACAATATGAATTACTTTCAAACATGACTTTTTATTTACGTGTAACCATACACTCATCAATAGTGTCTTAAAACAAGAGCATCTTTTAAACTAAATATTCTCTTTGGCTTGCCAGTTTAAAAAAAATAAAATAAATATTATTAAACAAAAATTTTATAAAAAAAATACTATTTGTCACACACACACTCGCTCCGCGACCGACACTAGGACCCGGAAGTAATGCGGTCGCGAACCCGGAAAGATAAGAGGAGTAAACAAACCACGGCATACAGCTTAGTCACTGAGTTCGCCATGTCGGTTCAGATTGTTTACTTTCTGATTCGAGTGTGTGTTTATAGGACGCGGGTTAAATTTGAGTCCTTAGACTAATTCGCGTGGTTATCCTGCCTACTTGCTTGCTTCCGCGTTTGGGTTTACCGTCCACGCCACTGTATGCCACAATCATCAATATTAAAACAATAAAAGGCTTGAACTACTTGAGTTGTGTGTAATGAATCTAAAATGTATGACAGTCTAATGTTTATCAGTACATTACAGAAAATAATGAACTTTATCACAATATGCAAATTCTTTGAGAAGGACCTGTATATAAAGATATAAGCGGGTATAAACATAGTAAGGGCCCATCTGATTGGTCAAATTTGGACACTCAAATGCTTGACACATAAATTATTTATCGCAACTCTTTGCGATATGGATATCGCGTATACCATTATCGCGATAACAATATTTTTTCGATATATCGTGCAGCCCTAGTTACCACAGCTGGTCAGTTTTCCGTTACTTACAGGACATTATTGAATTCTGAATTCTGTTCAGCTCTACCTGTTTAGGAGCTCTGTTGCTCCTCTTAAACCAAAGAGTTCTAAACCAAAATCTAAACCAAAAACGAGGTCACCTGCTCCATCAGACAAAAATGCAGGGAAGCCGAACATAAATGGAAAAAGATAAGCTCCAGGTGTCCTTTGACAATTTTCAAGAGAGATTATCTCAACATCAGAAACGTGTTAAAGCTGCTAGAACAAAACATTTTCCTGATTTGATCAAAAAGAACCGTCTGTCACAGATCAAGAATTTTATTTAGTGCCATAAACACTGGTGTAAATCCCACAGCACTATTGTCATGACATGACCTCAGCAACCTGTGAGACATTTCTCAAACAAGACTGTTGAAACACTAAGTCACACATTACACCTCCTGCTCACGACCCCTCTGTCTCTCCCACATGTTCTCAGTCAGATTGAGCATGTGTCCAAACTCCAAAACCACAAAATTCCACAGACTTAAACACTTGTTGAGGTTGCATGATAAAAAATATTAACAGTACAAATCAGAAATTTGTTTAATAGAAAAGTAAGAGTGTTTCCATACGAACATAATATGGAGAGAACTCACAGGATTGGGACTAAACAGCTGTTTGTCCATGATAAACCACTTGTTATTTTTCATGAGAAAAATTGTTTAAATTTGCCAGAGAGCATATACAGTGGTCACCTAATCGGAGCATTCGTTTTACCGTCGCGGCGCTCGGCGACAGCATTTGGGTTTGTGCGTTTGCTGGCTTTTACCACTGAGTGGTGCTATATAACTACAGACTGACGCCTCATGCCTTAGTTCATTCTCTGCTGGATTAATAAGACGCGCTCCTTTAGAACTGCACGTAGTAGCCGATAAAATCAAGTGAAACACTGTAGTTGACCGAATTCATAATCACAGTACTAAAATTACAGTACAAATGTAGAATTCAAATTAAATCAAATCTTATTAGGATCAAATTTAAGCACAATGAATATTAACACAGTGAACCTTTAGATTTTATCATGTGTAATTAGAAAAGAAGAGTGTAGGGTTTTGTGTCATCTTATTTCTTGCGTTCTTTAAATTTATATTAGATTTAGTAACTGAAATAAATGACCATATTTCTGTCATTCTGTCATACAAGCTGGTAACGTGCGAGTTTGCTGTTTTTTCTATAGTATGCTGAGCAAAATTAAAATAAAACTATTTTAAAACAGCATCACCCGGATCTCCCGCAGGAAAGAGCGATGCCTTACTCGGTACCACTCGGTCACTTGGAGACAGCACATCCCAGTCACGTTAATAAGCCACTCAACTTCTTTGAAAGAAAGCTCTAGATAAGTGACGAAGTACTGTAAGCCTGTTATAATAATTGCACGTGTATGTTATCTGTTTTCAACTTGGTGTTATTTGATCTTATTGGTTTAGAAATTTATATTTCAATAAATAGTCAACTTGGCCGATTTCGTTATAATTTTGTTGACAAGTGGGGCTTGAAAATTCTCCCACCCCCATAAGGGGGGAATGACAGAAATATGGTCATTTATTTCAGTTAATAAATCTACTGTAAATTGTTTTTACTCATTATTGTACAGTACATATTAATAGCTCTGGTTCAGATTTTTCATGTTTGTTGTGGAAATTACCATCACTGTTGTATTTACTGCGATGAATGAAAATGTAACTTTGCGCTTTGATTGGTGTGTCAGGGGAAGAAGAGAAGCGCATGAAGCCATGCACTCATCATACTCTTTTGTTATGATCTGAAGTTGCTTCACGCAAGGAACAAAGAAAATGTCAGAATGATTTGCATGATTGTTTTTCTATCACTCGTTTGCACGCCGCATTTTTTCATGTCACTGATCCTAGTTTGTGACATTACCTCAGGTCACCTCCAGGGGGAGCAGGAGAAACAGCACTCATTTAACAGTGGAGTTAGTAAAATCACCCACACTCCGAAATGCTCACAGAGCTTTAGATTTCTGTTCTGTGTGAAATCATTAAGAATAATACATAACCAGTCTACACAATCCTCACGGGAAATGGTTTAATGTAGTATTGACTGTTAATTAGGAGTGTGATGTCATAGTATTCGTTGAAAAAGAAAAAATGGAAAACGGTCCAAGCCCTTAGGGTCACATTTTAGGGAAAAAAAATGTATAATAAATATATAGGGGTGGGCCAATTTGACCATGGCTTAATTTGACCATCTTCATTGATTGCACATTCCACCAGTAAGAGCAGAGTGTGAAGGTTTAAGATTCAAGATTCAAAGAACTTTATTAATCCCGAAGGGAAATTGCTTACAGTATGCTCAGTTACAGGTGCTCACAGTTGTTAACTAAGGAAAGGTAATAAAGGTAATAAATAATAATAATAATAATATAAAAAAAAAAAGGTCCTAAAACATTAAGTACCAACAAAATATGACTCAAGACCACTTGTAAGTTTTGCACAGTAATCTAGTATGTATGTAATATTGTATTATGTTCAATCTTGTATTACATATTCTATTGGGAGGTAGTATTGCAGTTATCATATTATTAATATGGGTAAGTAGTAATGTCCTGTTGTATACCAGTCAGTGAAAAAATCCACATACATGTGTGTATGAGTTACAGAGAAGAGTTGTAAAGTTTTATGGCCGTTGGGAGAAAGGATCTCCTGTGACGCTCTGTGGAACACTTGATCGTAATCAGTCTCTGGCTGAAACTGCTCCTCTGTTCAGCGAAAACACTGTATAGCGGGTGAGAAGGATTGTTCACAATGGATTGTACTTTGGACAGAATCCTCCTCTTTGCTACTACATCCACAGAGTCAAGCTCCATGCCTAGCACAGATCCCGCCTTTTTAATGGACTTGTCCAGTTTGTTCTTATCAGACACCTTAATGTTACCACCCCAACAGACCACAGCGTAAAAAATGACACTCGCCACAACGGTTTCATAGAACATCCGTAGAATGGTGTTACAGACGTTAAAAGACCTGAGCCTTCGAAGAAAGTACAACTGACTCTGTCCTTTCTTGCAGAGTGCCGTTGTGTTGAGTGACCAGTCAAGTTTGTTGTCCAGATGAACTCCCAGATATTTGTAATCAGAGACAATGTCCACTATCTCCCCCTTGACAGATATAGGAGTCACAGGGGTCTTGCTTCTCCTAAAGTCTACCACCATCTCATTTGTTTTCCTGATGTTGAGTTGTAGGTGATTACGCTCACACTAGGAAACGAAGTCATCCACAACAGACTGGTACTCCGAGGTGTCACCCTCCTTTATACACCCAACAACCACAGAGTCGTCAGAGAACTTCTGCAGGTGGCATGACTGAGTTATATCTAAAGTCAGATGTACTGTATAGAGGGTGAAAAGAAACGGAGACAGTACCGTACCCTGGGGAGCTCCAGTGCTGCAGATCAAAGTGTCTGACACCCAGTTCTGTAGTCGGACATACTGGGGACGGCAGGTCAGGTAGACCATGATCCAGGAAACAAAGCGGGTGTCAATGTTTATGTTCCTTAATTTCTCCCCCAGTACTGCCGGTTGGATGGTGTTGAAGGCACTGGAGAAGTCAAAGAACATCATCCTTACGGTAGTCCTAGGCTTGTCAAGGTGAGAGTAGGTATGATGTAGGAGGTGTATTATGGCGTCACCAACTCCCATGAACGGCTGATAGGCAAACTGAAGAGGGTCCAGAGAGGACTTCACCAGGGGACGAAGTGTATCCAGGATCAGTCTCTCAAACACCTTCATAATGTGCGATGTCAAAGCAACAGGCCTGTAGTCATTCTGGGCACAAGGACGTGGTGTTTTGGGTACCGGCACAATGCATGATGTTTTCCACAGTGCAGGGACTTTCTGAAGAGACAGACTTAGGCTAAAGAGGTACTGGAGGACACCACATAGTTGGGGAGCACAATATTTCAGGACTCTCGGATTGATCTTATCCGGACTTACAGTACAGCTTTTGTAGGGCTGATCTTACTCAGGCCATGTTTAACTTGATCCACTGAGATGTTGATTGCTGGGAGTGCAGGAGTAGTGACTGTTCTCTGTGTAGGGGAGGACATAGGAGCAGGAAAGTGTGGATTTGGGTTGAAGTCGGGGGAAGTGTGAGACATAGGGACATCAAATCTATTGAAGAAAGTGTTGAGGTCGTTTGCACGAGGTCGTTGAGGTTGAGGTCGTTAATTATCAGAGTAATAGCACAGTTTTGCACAAAACATTATGGGTGACATATCCGAGTTCAAATGTTCAAATGACATATCCGAGGCCAAATTGTTGGTGCACGTCTCGCTGGCCACATCCAACAGGAGTAACTGTGGACGCAAGAGGAAGCTGTCTGAAAGGGATGTCTGGGTGCTAACACGGATTGTGTCCAAAAAACATAAAACCACAGCTGCCCAACTCACTGTAGAATTAACTGTGCACCTCAACTCTCCTGTTTCCACCAAAACTGTTCAACAGAGCTCCACAGGGTCAGTGTACATAGCCGGGCTGCTATAGCCAAACCTTTGGTCACTCGTACCAATGCCAAACGCTGGTTTCATTAGTGCCAGCAGCAAAAATCTTGGGCTGTGGACAATGTGAAACATATATTGTTTTCTGATGAGTCGACCTTTACTGTCTTTTCCACATCCGGAAGAGTTACGGCGTGGAGAAGTCTCAAAGAAGTGATGTGTTGGTTTAGGCTGCAATTTCATGGAATTTCCCAGGCCCAATACTTGTACTAGATGGGCACGTCACTGCCAAGGACTACCGAACCATTCTGGAGGACCATGTGCACCCAGTGGTTCAAACATTGTATCCTGAAGGCGATGCCGTGTATCAGGATGATAATGCACCAATACACACAGCAAGACTGGTGACAGGGTGGTTTCATGACCATGAAAGTGAAGTTGAACATTTCAGTAGCTTTGAAATCAGTAGTCGACTTTCGGTAGCTTTTAGTAGCCAATCACCTGCAAGCACATAAAAATCTGAGGTAATGTCCACAGTTATTGTATATTGTACACCATATTCCCAATTATTACGCAAATGATATCTTTCCCTGATTTTCATAATTAGTCAATGCAAATGACAGTCAGTATAATTTTCAAGTCATCAACCATTAGGGTGTAATTTGAATTTTATTGATCAAACCTAATGATAACAATATTTATAAAAAATAAATAAATAAATAAAAAAACAAAAACGCACTGTTCCAAATTATTATGCACAACAGAGTCTTCATGTATGCCTGGGCCCACTGCAACCGTTTCTGCTTGTGAGCATTTGTTAGGGGTGGCCGAATAGTAGGTTTATACACAACTGCAAACCTCTAAAGGTTCCTACACCTTGAGATTTGCGGGACTCGAGAGGCACCAGTAGGGTTGGGTATCGTTTGGGTTTTTTTCGATAGTGGTGCCAAATGGATACTTTGAAAATGGTACCGGTGCCAAAACGGTCCCTGAACCGATGCTTTTAAGCCACAAAATTATAGTGGATGACTCAAGAATGAATTTTTATTGAACAAAAAATTTTATGCTTAAAATTGAACAATATATTAAAAGTTTAACGTATATATGAATATGTAAGCTTCAAATTTTAGCAATTCTTTTGCAGAAATTTCACCATATTTGCCTTTTCTGTCAAAATACGACTCCTTTCCTGACTTATTGCCCTGCACAGGACATGCATAGCCTTCTTTACAATGGTAAATGGGGTCACTGTTGTAGTGCTACTAGTACAGGCTGGAAAGCCATAATTATAAACAGAATCCATGTTACATTAGTTTTTTACAAATCGTTTGACCATTTGTTAGCATGAATGCAAGATTTGCATTTTGCTATTAACCCTTTCAGGCTCAAATTAAGTTTTAGTAACAGGAGACAACCTGCAGTGGTACTTCTGAGTAAAAAAAAATATGTACAGTATCTGGGGTAATAAGGTAGTTAGTTTTTAACTGTTGCAAATCAGCAACGCCTGCCTTGAGAGGGTTAATATTACATTATCCTACTACTAACCTGCGGATAGGCTGCTGTCGGCATCATAATCGGTGACTCCTTTTTGCTACAGTTGGTGTGACTGGGACTGGAGTCGTCCACACCGATAGTTCCAGATGTTGTCCACAAGCTGTTAAACACGGTGCCTCCCTCTGCTTTTAACTTTATTCCGTCTGCCCTCGAATGTTTCATTAGATTTGACGTGTTTCCGCCTTTACACGCAACTGCTGTAAAACATTCGCTGCACGTCGCGGTGCCGGAATCCTTTATTGTGAAATACAGCCACACTTTCGACCGTTTAGTTTTAGGCATTTTAACGAGAGTTGTTTAATTTAGCATGCTAAGCTAGCGGTAGACCGCCTGCTACCCTCAGAGCGAGTGTAACGTTAGTTACTCCATTCATGCGCATCTCGCATGGTCTCTCATTTCCGGATGATTTGTGCTTTAAATTTCTTTATTTAATCTAATAAACTATTAATCTACAAAAAATATATGAATCTAGAGAACAAATATTTCAATCGACAGTTCAGGCATGTAAATGGCACCGAAATGAGGCACCGAAATTTGCGTTCTGTTCCGGTCCGGTACATACCGGTTCTATAGGTACCGGTGCCGTATTAGTGTAGCATGTCTGGATCGGTCACTCTCACACACACAAGGACCACGCAACCATGCAGCGATGAAATTCAGTGTTTTTTTTTTTTATTCTGCAACAAGGAGAAATAATCAGTGGGTGAAACAGGCGACACCTTCTCCCTCTCTGGTACACACACAGAGTCATTCACGGGGAGAACCCGATAACACATGCGCTCGTGAGCCTCGCACACAGGTAGACTGAGGCAGTCACATATATAAACAAAATGATAAATAAAATAAATAACATTTTATAATATATATATTTATATATCGATACATCATAACATTTTACTCTATTCATATATACACACGTGCACACATACACGCATATACATATAGGGCTCATCATTTAATAATGTATAAAATACAATAAACATGTTACATTAACTTCTATATTAATTAAAGTATCTATATCTTAAAATACACTATAAAGGAAAAAGAAAAAAATATATACAAAACCCTTCAGTACAAACAAATTAATATTGCTTTCATTACATATCAAAATTAAACATTCAATGCACTAGCATCCTACCGTGTAAACTGCACCATGTGCAACCTGTATTAAGTAAACCGATTCCCCTCACATGTGGCACTCTAAATATAATGCAGATTTCTTAACCAAATAAATTTTATTTATTTATTTATTTTTTTTTGTAAGCAGGATTAACCAACCAACATACCTGCAACAAGGAGAAATAATCAGTGGGTGAAACAGGCGACACCTTCTCCCTCTCTGGTACACACACTATCATACGACACCAATTGATTAGCATCACGAGGTACATCAATTAAGTCGGATAATCATATTAAATTATTAATTTCCATCATGACCAACACCATTAAATGCTAGTATAAGGTAGTCATGCTCATCCACCAAAAATATGCATTTTAGGCAAGAAACATTGTCATACCAGAGTCTTTCACGGGGAGAACCCGATAACACATGCGCTCGTGAGCCTCGCACACAGGTAGACTGAGGCAGTCACATGTCGCATGTGGAGAAAGCCTGAAGTGCCCCGCTGATATCGCTCCCCCCCCCAAACAAGGCCTCAACAACAGAGTTCCACTACTTTAACATTTTTTTCTTTCTTGTGAACAATTACAGAAGAACAAGAATTCGTGGAGTTCATTAAACCAATAAAACAAAATGGAAGAAAATTAAAACGTCAGGGACAATAAAATAAAGATGAAAGAAGAAAAATAAAAATACAAACAATGAAAGGAAAAGCAAAACAAGCAAGATTAAATCAATGTATTATTCACACCAGTTACATTCTCCCCCCTGAACTTCACGAATTTTGACCATAGTAGGGATAAGTATACACTGGTGTCATTAGACCAAATGTTATCCAGAAAGTTGTGCAACAAAATACGTCTCCCACTCACAGGGAAGGTGAGTACCGCAAGTTGATCAGGCTTACTGCAATCACCTGCAAAGGGTGCCTTAAACACCATTCATCTCAGACGAACTACGTCTCTCATCTGGAACAACATACTGAAATACATTGACTGTAATCATAAAACTCAAAATGATAATCAATATTGTACTCAATATGTTCTCATCTCAATAAAGATCTTACAACCCCACCAACTGGATCTAGAGTCTTGATGGATTGGGCCATGTTCTCTATCAATCTGTTGACAGGTTTCACAATCCTACCCACTCTGGTCCGAACTCTCATTTCCCTGGGAGCAAGAGGTGGCTTGCTAACCTCAGCAGCAGAAATACAAGAGCCACCCTGGAGAACTGACTCAGAACGCGCAACGTGCAAATCAGGACTCAGTCCTTCATCCGAGCAGCCCACGCTACTGTTCTCAGTACAGTCATCTTTGGTAACCAATTGCTCCTGTCCCAACGACTCAGGAATTGTGTTCAGCGATTCAGTACCATCAGATATGCATGACGATGTCTGCTGCGGGTTGTCACAAGCTGCTGTCTTTTCCACCCAACTGGCGACTCGCTCAAACAGAGGACATGCCTCGGATTCAGTACCAGCAACATCAGCCATTGAACCACTTCTACTGTTAAATACGGATCCACCACCATCCTCGGATGCCTCATGTTTACCCAGCTCAAGTGGAAGGAAATTCGCTTGCAACAACAAATTGCGGTGAACAGTTTTCTCCTGACCCGTTTTGGTGTTACAAATGCGGTAGATGTGACACTGGGGGTTCAATGCAACTACCCTATAGGGCGTGGACTCCCACTTGTCTGCTAGTTTTCTTTTCCCGCGTTCACCTTTGTTAGCTAGCAGAACCTGATCTCCCAACTCAATGTTACGACCTTTCGACCTTTGATTGTACAGATCAGCTTGACGCTGCTGACTGACATCAACGTTTTTCTGAGCAACAGAGAGCGCTTCCTTCAGGTCATCTCGTAACCTTTTTACATATTTGTCATAATCAACAACGTCACTGTCTCTCTCAATGTTGCTGAACATGACATCCACAGGCAGTTTTGGGACTCTACCAAACATTAGGTAAAACGGGGCGTAGCCAGTGGACTCGTGCGCGGTACAATTATACGCAAATGTCAGTGTTTGAAGCAACTGCGACCACTTTTCCTTAGCCCTCGGCGGAAGTGCCCTGATCATATTACCCAAGGTTCTGTTGAACCTCTCAACATTTCCATTCCCCATTGGGTGATATGCAGTCGTTCGCGATTTTTTTACTCCGGCCACCTGCAGCAGCTCTCGGATCAGCTGACTCTCAAAGTTAGCCCCCTGATCCGAGTGGATCCTGTCAGGAAAACCGTACACACAAAAATAGTGATCCCACAACTGTCGCGCTACTTGTTTCGCTGACTGATCACGACATGGAAAAGCGCGAGCCATCCGAGAAAAATGGTCAGTCACGACCAACACGTCCACACTACGACCTTTTGAATTTTCTGCAGTCCAAAAATCGATACACACAAGCTCCATTGGACTTGACGTCTTCACACTCTCCAATGGTGCTCTACCTTCGGGTTCAGGCGTTTTACTGACTACGCAGCGCTTGCAACACCTAACATACCTGCGAATGTCACGTTCCAACCCAACCCAAAAGAATCTTTGTCTTGCCAGATGCATTGTTTGACCTTGGCCCTGGTGCCCTGCCTCGTCGTGTACCCCTGTCATGACCTGCGTAATTAAAGAAGATGGGACAACATATTGTAATCGTCTCTTCCCTGTCAAATTGTCTTTGCTTACACGATACAGTACACCATCAAGCATCTTTAATTTGTCCCACTGTTTCAAAACCCTGAGCACCTTGTACGTCTCGCCTGCACGTTCACGGCGTGAGGCTCTCTTGCCCCGAACAACATAGAACAGAACCCGGGACAGACAGGGATCATTTTGTTGCCCGTCTCGAAGTTCATCTAAGGAGAAGACTGGCAATGGGCACTGCCCCGGGGGCAACAACTGTTGGGTATCCTGGGCAATCCAAGAGATGGCTCTTGACTCAACCCCTGCTTCCCAGTCACTGTGACTTTGTAACACCGCAGACACCTCAGCATTGGAAAGTGGATAATGGCTCAACACTGTGCAGGGAGAGCATTCAATGCTCTGAATATCAGCACTAAGCCTGAATGCATGCTGCACCGTCTCTTCCCCAAATTGTTCCGCTTCCTTGAGCAACACATTGTATGGCTCGTTTAACAGCCTCTGGCTGACCTGACTATGGACGAAGGGTCGACGGCTTAAGGCATCGGCCACCACGTTTTTACTGCCAGGTATGTACTTGATGCTGAATCGGTAGGGTGCTAACTTGGAAACCCATCTCTGCTCACACGCATCGAGTTTAGGCTTTGTGAGGATGTAAGTCAAAGGATTGTTGTCCGTCCAAACAACAAACTCGTGACCCTTCAGCCAGTGGCTGAATTTGTCACAAACGGACCACTTCAAAGCCAAGAACTCTAGTCGGTGAGCAGGGTACCTCGCCTGAGCGCGCGTGAGTGCTTTGCTGGCAAAAGCAATTGGCCGGGCTCTGGTCTCACCTTCTGTAACCTGTGACAGGACAGCGCCCAACCCGTCCATAGACGCGTCAGTGGACAAAATGAACGAACGGCTAAAGTCAGGATGCGTCAGTACCACAGAATTCATCAATGCAGCTTTTAACTGCTGGAAAGCCATACTGTGCTCTTCCTTCCAGTCATCGGAACTTAACTTCCTGAACGTAGGACCCCTCCCCGGAGGTTTCTTGCTCCTGGGCGCAGCTGTCAAAGCAAACAGAGGTTTTGCTATGGTGGAACAATTCTGGATAAACCTCTGGTAATACAAAACCATACCAAGGAACGATTTAATTTTCTTCTGGGATGGGGTAACTCCATCCTCCATCATTAAGTCAGACTCTTCTACCGCTCCAATAGCACTAACCTTATCTGGGTCGGTCGCTACCCCTGAACTATTGATGATGTGCCCTAGAAACCGCACACTCCTCCGGAGGAAATGACACTTCTTGGGAGCTAGCTTTAACCCATGCTCTCGGAGTCTACTGAACACCATCTCGAGCCTCTTGATGGCCTCACCTTCATCTGGGGCATATACAAGTAGGTCGTCCAGATAACAGAGTAACGTCAAGAAATTTTGATCGCCAAAGATGTTAGTCATCAGGCGCATAAAGCCAGCAGGGCTATTGCACAGTCCCTGAGGCAGACGATTAAATTCAAAGAGCCCCATCGGCGTTGTGAAGGCTGTGAACTTTTTGTCCTCCTCCGCCATCGTGATGTTATAAAAGCCAGAGGTAAGATCCATTGCACTAAAGATCGCGTTTCCACCTAAGGCTGCCAAGCAATCTGCTTGGTGAGGCAAAGGATGAGCATCCTTGACGGTCCTGGCATTAAGCCAACGGTAATCAACACAAACACGAAGATCACCGCTTTTCTTCCATACCAAAACTAACGGGGATGCCCACTCACTGCAAGACTTACGGATAATCTCTTGCTCCTCCATTTCGGAGAGCACCTTTCTCAGTTTGTGATATTGAGCAGGAGGAACACGACGATACGGGAGCCTGAACGGGCGACTATCTGATAGATGAATCCTGTGAACAAACTCCTTGGCTTTACCACAATCTAACTTGTGTTTAGAAAACACGTCTTGATGTCTTTGAATTAATTGCAGAAGCTTGTCTTTCCAGTACGGAGTCGTCTCACAAGACTCAAGGTCGAGATCACAGAGTCCGAGTTTCTGCAGCGTGTCACGAATGCCAGAAGGAGAACCAACCCCTGCATCTACACTAGAGGAGATAGATTGGCTCTGCATGTTCAACAATTCCCTGTCACCATGTCCAGACTGGGTGTCAAGGTCCTCCACCGCTAAAACAGGAGAAACATCTGCTATCTTAGCGTTACGTCTCAAGGTAATGGGTTTACTAGATGGGTTGATCAACTTAACCGGTACCCATCTGTCACCAGGCAGCGTAGCGATAACTCGTCCAACAAGAACACCCTTCTTATGAGTTTGTGCCCTCGGTGATTCAATCATCACAGTGCTACCTACAGAAACAGTGGAACTCATTGGGAGCCTACCCCACACAAGGTGCTCTTGCCGAGGTAACAGTGTGACTGCCTGAGTGAGCTTAGCAGTACCGACAACTGTTGGGATATTACCACCCTCCCACCTATCGTGCCCAGACAACATACTCAAGAATCGTTGAATCTCTGGTTCTCCCGTGACATTTGGCTGGTTCATGATACGCCAATAACTCTGCGACTGCTTAAGTTGACTCATGACATACTTAAGGATGTTAGTACCTACAATCAGCTGGTCTTTTTGCCCTGGTACCACCAAAGTAGGCACAACGACTGGAAATCCATACACACACATTTTTAGCTGATAGATACACTTAGGTTTGACACGAACACCGCCACAGCCGACGAGCAAAACATCGGCATGGGGCTGCTCAACCTCAAGAGTTTCACATGCATCAAGTAGCTTGCGCTCTACTTCCTCATTAATAGTACATGCCATAGAACCAGTGTCTAACAAGCCGTGGCAAGTGACCGCATCATTCACCAACACATCAGTGTAAAATAAACTATCAGCTTTTTCTAGCTTCGCTATGTTTTGGAACAAAATAATGCTACCGCTTGGTTCAACCTGACAATGGTTGCTATAAATTAACATAGGATCATCCTCGCTGGTGAGAGGCTGACTCTCAACACTCACACTGCCCTCTCCCCAATGTGAGTGATCTAGTTTTCCTGATCGTTGCTAATCTGGGCAACACCTTGTGCTACAACTCTATGACACTGTCTGCGTTGATGTCCAAACTCTAGACACTCAAGGCATCTTTTTTCTCTCATGCAGTGTGAGCGAGTCGAGTGGGATCGGTCTCCGCACACAGCACACGGCGAAGCTCGATGCCAGGGTGACGTTCGGGGGTTTTGTTCTGAAACCGGTAAAGTCGTGCGCTCCAGCACCCTTTCTAACATTTTCAGCACGCGCTCCAAAGTGCCCAATTCTGCGGCTTCGCTTGTTTTAGTGTGCGGGCTTGTAGGACACGCAGCAGAAGTCATGACCGTACTTTCGCTTCCCACTGTTACCTGAGTCCTGGCAGGCTTTTCCGCAACGACAGCTTGATTTACCGTGACTTTAAGCATAGATGGAAGTGGCTTTCGTGACTTAAGATCTCTCTCATGCTCGTCGATGGCCTCTTGGACCTCTTCGGCCGACCATTTGCTTATAGGCTTACACCTGAAGACATTCGAAAGATCAGGATTAGGACAGTTCCTGACAAACATCATTGCGATCTCTGAGTCAATGTTCTCCATCCTGCCCCCACGTCTCCGTAGATGAGCATCTGCTAGCTCGGCTGCTTCATTCAACCTAACCCAATAGTCAACAGGGTACTCATTAAGCTTTGGCTGAGTCGCGTAAAAATCAGCTAATGGCTGGCAAGAGCTAGGGCTCTCGCTAAAGTAACGCTGTAGTACCTCATAAACAAATTCAGGACATAGCACTGCAACCGGGCTACTTTTTAGCTTAACCTTAACAATGCTTCTTGCCCGACCACTGAGATGATTCAGTATTTCTTCTACGCTAGCAGCTTTGCTGCAACCCCTTTTGCTCAGATACACATTCATCTGTTCAATCCATTCCAAGATGGAATATTTATCACTATCATCCCCTCTAAACATTTGAGGCTCTTTAATATCAGTCTTGACTACTAGATTCACCTTGGAAAGATCAAGATTTGTAGGCAGGGGCGTTGTGCTAAAGCTTTGTTGCTCAAATGACCGAGAAGAGGGTAGTGTAGAGCTGTGACTGTTTAACAATCGTGAGGCAATTGAGTCACCAATTTGGCTTCCCAGCTCACCAATGAGATCGCGTAGTTGTTCTGTAACATTATCAGAACCAGCATTGACAGGAGTGGAAGACTGTGGTTCACTTAGCTCGTTATTATGTGATGTGGTTTGAGCAGTCACAGAATCATATACCAAAACACGTGGTTTACCAACTACAGGCTCGGATAACCCCAAAAAACCCCGTCCCCTGCCAATGTGCGGCGTGGTTAAATTTTCATTCAACTTCCCTTCTGCCATATTATGACAAGTAGATAGCATATGCAAAGAAAAAAGAAATCAATTTCAGTTACTGTACTGTTTACAACAGAATTAAGGAAACAAAAAAAAACCTACAGTTCAAAATGCACAGTGTGTGAAGCCAATGTGTGCATATCGTGAGTGAGGACTCAGTTACTCAGTTCAGCTCGGTGTCCAGACACTGCCACTAGAATGTCAATAATGAAAAACCTTTATTGTTTGTTGATTTCAGAAGCGTTGTGATTCCGCGTTGTCGAACCCCAGCGATCAGCTGCAGCAGATCTGGTGCATCCGGGTCACGGCACCAGTTTTATGTAGCATGTCTGGATCGGTCACTCTCACACACACAAGGACCACGCAACCATGCAGCGATGAAATTCAGTGTTTTTTTTTTTTATTCTGCAACAAGGAGAAATAATCAGTGGGTGAAACAGGCGACACCTTCTCCCTCTCTGGTACACACACAGAGTCATTCACGGGGAGAACCCGATAACACATGCGCTCGTGAGCCTCGCACACAGGTAGACTGAGGCAGTCACATATATAAACAAAATGATAAATAAAATAAATAACATTTTATAATATATATATTTATATATCGATACATCATAACATTTTACTCTATTCATATATACACACGTGCACACATACACGCATATACATATAGGGCTCATCATTTAATAATGTATAAAATACAATAAACATGTTACATTAACTTCTATATTAATTAAAGTATCTATATCTTAAAATACACTATAAAGGAAAAAGAAAAAAATATATACAAAACCCTTCAGTACAAACAAATTAATATTGCTTTCATTACATATCAAAATTAAACATTCAATGCACTAGCATCCTACCGTGTAAACTGCACCACGTGCAACCTGTATTAAGTAAACCGATTCCCCTCACATGTGGCACTCTAAATATAATGCAGATTTCTTAACCAAATAAATTTTATTTATTTATTTATTTTTTTTTGTAAGCAGGATTAACCAACCAACATACCTGCAACAAGGAGAAATAATCAGTGGGTGAAACAGGCGACACCTTCTCCCTCTCTGGTACACACACTATCATACGACACCAATTGATTAGCATCACGAGGTACATCAATTAAGTCGGATAATCATATTAAATTATTAATTTCCATCATGACCAACACCATTAAATGCTAGTATAAGGTAGTCATGCTCATCCACCAAAAATATGCATTTTAGGCAAGAAACATTGTCATACCAGAGTCTTTCACGGGGAGAACCCGATAACACATGCGCTCGTGAGCCTCGCACACAGGTAGACTGAGGCAGTCACATGTCGCATGTGGAGAAAGCCTGAAGTGCCCCGCTGATATCGCTCCCCCCCCCCAAACAAGGCCTCAACAACAGAGTTCCACTACTTTAACATTTTTTTCTTTCTTGTGAACAATTACAGAAGAACAAGAATTCGTGGAGTTCATTAAACCAATAAAACAAAATGGAAGAAAATTAAAACGTCAGGGACAATAAAATAAAGATGAAAGAAGAAAAATAAAAATACAAACAATGAAAGGAAAAGCAAAACAAGCAAGATTAAATCAATGTATTATTCACACCAGTTACATTAGCACCGGTTTGCAGTACCCAACCCTAGGCACCAGCAGCTTCAAATACCTGTTTGCTGCTTTGTAATGGCATTTCAGCAGCTGCTCTCTTAATCCGATGAACTTGTCTTGCAGAAACCTTCTTCATTCTGCCTTCATCTGCACGAACCTGTCTGTGCTCTGAATCAGCCACAAATGTCTTCACAGTACGATGATCACGCTTAAGTTTTCATGAAATATCTAATGTTTTTATACCTTTTCCAAGGCATTGCAATATTTGACGCTTTTCGGCAGCAGAGATCCTTTTTCTTTCCTATATCGCTTAAAACCTGCGGCCTGTTTAATAATGTGGAGCAACCTTCTTCAGTACTTTTCCTTTAATTGGGCTCATCTGGCAAACTAATTATCACACGTGTCTGAGATTCATTTCAGTGACCCAAAGAGCCCTGAGACACGACACCATCCATGAGTTTAATTTAAGAACTAAACACTTAATGTTTGACACTTACATCCAATTTGCATAATAATTTGGAACGCGGTATATACACTAATACTATGTAAAACATATTTGTTACTTTATTACAAAACTCCATATTGTTAGTGGCACTTTCATGATTTACATTTGATACATACTGGGTACTTGGTGTTGGTACGTCTAACTGGTTGTCCATGGCATTAAGAGGTGTGATGGTGAAGTTGCCAAAGAGCCTGTATGTATTTAGCAATATTTAGGTGAAATTTTAAACCGTTGGAGTGTGCATCCCCTAAGTGTAGTGTGCGAACGCTTGTATTATTAGATCAGCTGTATACAGGGCCACAGGGGGCCTGGAGCCTATCCCAGGACACTGAGGGTACGAGGCGAGGTACAGCCTAGAGATTGTTATTAATATTATTATTATTATTATTATTATTATTATTAATAGTAGTAGTAGTAATAGTAGGATGAGGATCTAACATCTAATATAACGTAAATCAAGAATTTGTAATACAATAAAACTTTTGTTCATTTCTGTTTTTGTTGCAGATGTGTTTATATAATCCTGAAGGTTTGTTTACTTGGTCACTAGTCACTTTTTGTCATGGTGTCTATTTCTTCAGGATTTTCCTCCTCTCAGTACACAATGAGTGTAAGGTGTGACCAAATGAATAGAAATTATTCAAATTATTCAAATATCCCCACTTGTTGGGGAAGTGCAGAAATACTTTACTTGATTACAAGTCGAGATACTCTAGATAAAGAATTAATTAATCAAAAGTAGAACTCCTTCATTTACATTTCTACTTGATTAGTACAAAATAATTTTCCTTCAAATGTACTTAAGTATCAGATATACTATTAGCTCACAGTAGTCTATAAGTCATTGTAAAAGTCTTTCTCTCTCTGTCTCTCTGCTTCCTGATTGTGAAAGTGCTGTTTAAAAGTCCCTCTCTACATCTGGCTCCACTTCTGATTTGAAACACCTGATACATGATTACGGCATGCAATTATACAGCATTGTCACCAGGTGGCGATATTATTGCTTCAAATGCTACACACCACTGTGGCTATGTAACCTGGGCACACAGTATACAGAAATGTAGTGGAGTGCAAGTAAAAATATACACTAATAAAATTGTTCAAGTAAAGTACAGGTACATTAATTATGAATTTAACCAAGTAATTCTACTTCGTTACTGTACTTAACTTCCACATCTCTATAAGATTATTATATAATAATATAAAAAGAGAAATGTCTGCATCAGCAGTATGTTGATGTTTTGATATTGTGTCGGATTGTGACCATTAATTCTGTAAATGTAATAAGAGACGGCTCGAGGCGGGAGATCTTTAGGGATGTGGATAACTTTACGATGCTCAATAGTTCAGGACTGAAATTTCCTACAGTTTTGTACCTGAGCCTCCAATAATGGCCTGGACTCCATATGAACTTAAACACCTCTCCAGCCTCCTAACACACAGTATAACTGCAGATCAATCCCTGCTATCGGTATCGCCGAGGACGAGTTCCCTGTAGAGGCTGATTCCTCGCAGGGTTTCTTCCTACTGCCATCTCAGGGAGTTTAACGGTCTGATCATTTTAATTTATCCACATGTTCTCACACATTTCATACTAATTTCCATAATTTGATTCTGTAAAGCTGTTTTGTGACAATGACCATAGTTAAAAGCCCTATACAAATAAAATTGAATTGAAGAAATGTAACGAACACGATGGCTACTAACGCTCACACTGCAGTCCTGTGGTTCAGAGTTGGACTGAATATACTGTATTATCCTGTAGCATGCAATATAAACATGTAACGGCAACTAACCATGTTCACCACCAGATGGCAGAAGTGTTCCATCAATAAATAGAAGTGAGCCTAGTGTTGGTATGGAGTAATCCTAAACTCCACAGGAACATCTGGATGCAGTATCAGTTCATGTTGTAGTAAGTGGAGTATATCTGAGTGGAAACATTACAGCCAGCAGATCCTAAAATCTTCTGAGTCGGGATTTTGATTGTAATGTTTGGCGGCTCTGAGGCACAGTGAGGTGTGTCGTCCGGAGGAATGTCAAGCACATGTTAAGCAGACTTGTTAGTACTCTTACTTTATTCCATGATTTATTCAAAATGAATATATTTAGTTGAGTCCATGTACAGCGTTTAAAATCTTTAATATGATTACAATACACTAGCATCATTGACGGGAAAAGAGTTTGTAGGTTAAAATAAACCGATCAGCTTTAATATAGTCAGTGATATTATTATTAACTAACTTATTAATACAAGGAAATAAACTAAGGTTGAGTATCTTACGCCTTATCTTTCATCATCACACAAACGCACTCCCTGTTCGGGAATCAGAGACTGAATGAAAAAAGTTGATCGGATAAAGATGAAGCTTTGTCTATAAATGTCTATAGCACATTAAAATTCACTTATACCACCACGGCACTGTTATTCCAGCTGGCTGATCTGTGCCAGGGGGCATTTTAACACATAACTCACGGTTTGGGTATTTTACATGCCCTCACATTTATACATACAGGAATCAAAGTCACCCTACAACGAAGTGTACTTGCCTAGTGTTAAAATCTCACATGGATTGTGTTGCTGCAGAATTGTTAGACATGAATTAAATTAAATAAACCCGGATCCTTGATCATTTTGCTGTACATCTGGATGTGTTGTGCTGCAGTGTTTAATGTCAGGATGATATGAATGATGTTTATTTTATTTCAAACTCAGCATTTTTCTTAAGCGTTTAAGGGAAAAAATTCGTTTTCATGTATCTTTAAATGTCTCCAGGTTCGATTAGAATCACAGTCCTAGTGAAAGACCGACCATAAGCTATAACATCTGTATGATGTAACTTGTGTTTAAATGGTAACTTGTTCCTTATGAACATTTCCACATGTTCTCAGCAGACGAGTCTCATTCTGAGGGTATCAGTGAGACTACGGTCCATGTAGAGACAAACTGCAGAGTTCAGGACGCTGTGTGACTGCTGCACTGGGACGGTGTAACAGGTTTCCAGTGAACACTACAGTATACAGTACAGGACAGGTCATAAATGTGTGCTGCAGGACTCTGTAGACCTGCGATTGAATATGATATGATCGCGTAAAACCAGAACTGTTGTGGCCACAAGGTGGCAGGAGTGTTCTTTTCAAGAAACGGATGAGTGGGGGGGACAGAACTATGAGAAATGTCCTGTTCTGTTCTCGCAGTCAGTCTGATTATTATTATTATTATTATTATTATTATATTTTTTGCTGCTTAAATCTTTAATCCATAAGCGTCCGGTTCTGTCTTAACTCTCGTCCAGAAGTCGTGTCTCATTTTACGGTAACAGCTGTGTATTTCCTCATCTGTCTCCGTGTCTGTAGTCACAGATTATCTTAAAGTTCCTTACCGGATGATTTTGGAGACTCTTCACAAAAATGGACACATTAATATTAAAAAAAATACTTTTACTTATTATTATTATTATTATTATTATTATTTTTATTAAAAAAAAATTTTAAAAACGTTTTTCACACTAAAAGCAGGACATAAACCTGAGATAACCAGAGAGACGAGGTCGACAAAATGACTCCAATAAACTCCAAACTAAAGTCAAACCATGAACAGCCCTGATGTCGTGATGCTGCTGGTTAACATTTCAATCATGTTTTTGTGTGCGTGTGAGAGTGCGTGCGTGTGTGAGAGAGTGCGTGCGTGTGTGAGAGAGTGCGTGCGTGTGTGAGAGAGTGCGTGCGTGTGTGAGAGAGTGCGTGCGTGTGTGAGAGAGTGCGTGCGTGTGTGAGAGAGTGCGTGCGTGTGTGAGAGAGTGCGTGCGTGTGTGCGAGCGTGCGTGCGAGCGTGCGTGCGTGAGAGAGTGCGTGCGTGCGTGAGAGAGTGCGTGAGAGAGTGCGTGAGTGCGTGAGAGAGTGCGTGCGTGCGTGAGAGAGCGCGTTCGTGTGAGAGAGCGCGTGCGTGAGAGAGCGCGTGCGTGAGAGAGCGCGTGCGTGAGAGAGCGCGTGCGTGAGAGAGCGCGTGCGTGCGAGAGCGCGTGCGTGCGTGCGAGAGCGCGTGCGTGCGTGCGAGAGCGCGTGCGAGAGCGCGTGCGTGCGTGCGTGAGAGAGTGCGTGTGAGAGTGCGTGTGAGAGTGCGTGAGAGAGTGAGTGCGTGCGTGAGTGCGTGAGAGAGTGCGTGCGTGAGTGCGTGAGAGAGTGCGTGCGTGTGTGCGTGAGAGAGTGTGTGCGTGTGAGAGTGCGTGTGTGTGAGAGTGCGTGCGTGTGTGAGAGTGCGTGTGTGAGAGTGCGTGCGTGTGTGTGAGAGTGCGTACGTGTGTGTGAGAGTGCGTGCATGTGTGTGAGAGTGCGTGAGAGAGTGCGTGCGTGCGTGAGTGCGTGCGTGCGTAAGAGAGTGCGTGCGTGCGTGTGTGAGAGAGTGCGTGCGTGTGTGTGTGTGTGTGTGTGTGATATGGTTGATGTCAATCGGCTTTCTGTGTGTGTGTGTGTGTGTGTGTGTGTGTGTGTGTGTGTATTCCATGGAATAACTGTAGTTATTATATTATAATAGTATATTATTAACTAATAAACTGAGTCCTGCAGTTCAGTTCGATCGCTGCTTCTGATGATGATGATGTTTTTCGGTATCTGAACACTGACTATAATGACAGCAGGCTGCCGTAGAGGTCTTTAAAATAAATTCATCACATATTACATGTTATATATTAATAATAAACAATAATACCAATAGTACTTCTGTTATATTGAACTTGTTGACAGACGGCACAGAAATGTCAAATATCTGCTTTAACTTAATTTTTTTTAAACCAAAATTAAAAGGCAGGAAGTCTCTGCAGTGCAGTTTGCTACAAGCCATGTGTAAGTGACTCCTCAGATGAAATGTACATAAGCGTACAGATCCTGTTATTAACACAGATAAAGAAGTTCTAGTCCATGCTGACTATTTCATAAAAGCTTATTTCATGTTTAGCTTATTGTAGATTATTGTTATTTGAAGAATATTTTTATTTACTCATAAATCATGTCCTCCTCAGATACAGGGCCGGTTAACACCGCTCTTTCTCCTAGTTTAGGGATTTTATAGTAAAAGATTTGTGAGATGTGTTTAAGAGAAAGTCTAAAACTGTTTCCTGCCATGTAGCAGCCCTGCGAGTGATAAGATCAGTCTGTCTGCGTGTGCATGTGTGCGTGTGCATGTGTGCGTGTGCATGTGTGCGTGTGCATGTGTGCGTGTGCATGTGTGTTCGGC
The DNA here is from genome assembly GCA_030522415.1 of Channallabes apus. Lineage (NCBI taxonomy): Eukaryota > Metazoa > Chordata > Actinopteri > Siluriformes > Clariidae > Channallabes > Channallabes apus. The sequence continues at coordinate 36,659,467 of CM060104.1, forward strand.
CTGAAGAATCTTCATGTAGTTGTTGGCCAATCATGTCACGCATTTCCCTTTTCCTCCTAAACTGTGGTGCCTCGGCTCGATCATCAGGGACAATCTCATCATAGGTTTCATACTCATTTCCATAATTTCCCTTTGATTTTGAAAAGCTGCTCTGTGGCAGACTGCTGTTAAAATCACTATACAAATAAATGAAATTAAATTAAAGTGAACAGCGAGGGGACAGCGAGCGGACAGCGAGGGGACAGAGAGCCAACACACTGTAAATCTGTAAATTAAATATATTCGTGTAGGATTGTGTGAGCAATGAAAACAACAAGGTGTACACACACTATGAGAACACACAGGCCGAGCTACAGACTGATCAACAGCCACTTTGAGCTCGACGCTTCGCCATAGTGTTACAGAGAACTGAACAGTTAATCTCATGAAAATAAAAAATCATGATTATTATTTAATTAAAGGCTGCAATTTATTACAGATAATATACACATGTATGTAGGGTTTGTCAATAATTTAAGTATTTGTTTATTTTTCAGATAGATAGATACTTTATTAATCCTGAAGGAAATTCCAGATATGCAGTAGTAAGACGGAGACAGTAAGACGGAGACAGTAAGACGGAGACATGAGAACACACTATATATCTTACATAAAGTCAGTAGACACGGGTTATAATAAATTCAATTCAATTCAATTCAGATTCAAAGAACTTTATTAATCCCAAAGGGAAATTGCTTATGCTCGGTTACAGGTGCTCACAGTTGTTAACTAAGGAAGGTGGGGAAAAAAAAAAAAAAAAAAAAAAAAAAAAAAAAATTGGGTAAGTATTAGTGTCCTGTTGTATACCAGTCAGTGAAAAAATCCACATACATGTGTGTATGAGTTACAGCGAAGAGTTGTAAAGTTTTATGGCCGTTGGGAGAAAGGATTTCCTGTGACGCTCAGTGGAACACTTGATAGTAATCAGTCTCTGGCTGAAACTGCTCCTCTGTTCAGCCAAAACACTGTATAGCGGGTGAGAAGGATTGTTCACAATGGATTGTACTTTGGACAGAATCCTCCTCTTTGCTACTACATCCACCGAGTCAAGCTCCATGCCTAGCACAGATCCGGCCTTTTTAATTGACTTGTCCAGTTTGTTCTTATCAGACACCTTAATGTTACCACCCCAACAGACCACAGCGTAAAAAATGACACTCGCCACAACGGTCTCATGGAACATCTGTAGAATGGTATTACAGACGTTAAAAGACCTGAGCCTTCGAAGAAAGTACAATCGACTCTGACCTTTCTTGTAGAGTGCCGTTGTGTTGAGTGACCAGTCAAGTTTGTTGTCCAGATAAACTCCCAGATATTTGTAATCGGAGACAATGTCCACTATCTCCCCCTTGACAGATATAGGAGTCACAGGGGTCTTGTTTCTCCTAAAGTCTACCACCATCTCCTTTGTTTTCCTGATGTTGAGTTGTAGGTGATTACGCTCACACCAGGAAACGAAGTCATCCACAACAGACTGGTACTCCGAGGTGTCACCCTCCTCTATACACCCAACAACCACAGAGTCGTCAGAGAACTTCTGCAGGTGGCATGACTCTGAGTTATATCTAAAGTCAGATGTATAGAGGGTGAAAAGAAACGGAGACAGTACCGTCCCCTGGGGAGCTCCAGTGCTGCAGATCAAAGTCTCTGACACACAGTTCTTTAGTCGGACATACTGGGGGCGACAGGTCAGGTAGTCCATGATCCAGGAAACCAAGCGGGTGTCAATGTTTATGTTCCTTAATTTCTCCCCCAGTACTGCTGGTTGGATGGTGTTGAAGGCACTGGAGAAGTCAAAGAACATCATCCTTACGGAGGTCCTAGGCTTGTCAAGGTGAGAGTAGGTGCGATGTAGCAGGTGTATTATGGCGTCATCAACACCCATGAACGGCTGATAGGCAAACTGAAGAGGGTCCAGAGAGGACTTCACCAGGGGACGAAGTGTATCCAGGATCAGTCTCTCAAACACCTTCATAATATGCGATGTTAAAGCCACCGGCCTGTAGTCGTTCTGGGCACAGGGACGTGGTGTTTTGGGTACCGGCACAATGCATGATGTTTTCCACAGTGCAGGGACTTTCTGAAGAGACAGACTCAGGCTAAAGAGGTACTGGAGGACACCACATAGTTGGGGAGCACAGGATTTCAGGACTCTCGGATTGATCTTATCCGGACCTACAGCTTTTGTAGGGCTGATCTTACTCAGGCCATGTTTAACCTGATCCACTGAGATGTTGATTGCTGGGAGTGCAGGAGTAGTGACTGTGACTGTTCTCTGTGTAGGGGAGGACATAGGAGCAGGAATGTGTGGATTTGGGTTGAAGTCGGGGGGAGTGTGAGACATAGGGACATCAAATCTATTGAAGAAAGTGTTGAGGTCGTTTGCACGTTCCCTATTCCCCTCAATAGCCTGGCCGCTTGTCTTATAGCCAGTGATACTCCTCATGCCCCTCCACACCTCTCTCGTGTCGTTTTGCTTCAGCCTTTGTTCTAGTTTTCTCCTGTATGCCTCTTTCCCCTCCTTGATTTTCCCGGTTAGCATTTTTTGAGCCTTCTTCACTGCTTCCTTATCACCAGACCTAAAGGCACTTTTTTTTTCATTTAAACACGCTTTAATGTCTTTGGTGACCCAGGGTTTGTTGTTGGGGAAACAGCGAATATCTCTCATCGGTACACAGGTGTCAACACAGAAGTTAATGTACTCCGTGATGCAGTCCGTCATTCCATCAATGTCCTCTCCATATGATGCACTGAGAACCTCCCAGTCTGTAGTCTCGAAACAATCCTGTAACGTAGCAGTGGCACCTTCTGTCCATCTTCTTACACTCCTCACATTAGCAGGCTGTCTCTGAACTAGTGGTTTGTATGTGGGCATGAGGTGGACTAGGTTGTGATCCGACCTCCCCAGGGGGGGAAGTGCTGCAGCACTGTAAGCACCTTTGACATTAGCATACAGCAGGTCTAGTGTCTTCTCCCCCCTAGTGTGACAATCCACGTACTGGGTGAAAGTGGGAATAGTCTTGTTCAGTGATGTGTGATTGAAATCACCGGAGATCAGGAGAAAGGCATCAGGGTGTCGATATAAATAGCACCTATATAAAGAATATATTAATAAAAAAGGGCATAAATGAGTAATAGAAATAAAGGAATTTAAGTGAAAAAATATATTTTAAATACTTTTATCCTGTTGTTGAGATTATTTGTGCCGATATTTGGTGTTAGCCTGGATAAATCGGCATAAATACCATATGCATAATTTTAATACTTTCATATTGCAGTTTAAGTTCGCAGTATGTGTCAGAATAATCTCAATATGATTTTATTTTTTACTAAATGATGACGCAGCCCTGCTCTTACATCCTGTTCTGTCATATAGAGAAATCTCACAGACACTCTGTAACATCACGGTTCGTGCTGCTCTTATTCACGTCCACATCAATAATCTGCGAAAGGGAATTAAACGACAACGCCCTTACGATCGTGACGTGGAGCTCCTGCTGTGTCTCCTGCGTCCCGTAACGCTGCTCTTCTGCTAAACATTCCTGAAGTCTGTACAGATCGCGTGAAGCACAGAGCTACAGTGTGTTCACCTTCCTCTCTTTAATTCCCTGTTTACAGAAATCATCTGCACCTCTGATGGATAGAAGTTCTGTACAAAATGTTCCCGCTTCCCTGGAGATCGCAGGATTTTCAACTTTCTGCATTTATTTCTCAGTTTATCACACTCTTATTGTCTCTAATGAGAGACAATTCCTGAAATTCCTCTCTCAGTGGATTACATTGTGTGTGTGTGTGTGTGTGTGTGTGTGTGTGTGTGTGTGTGTGTGTGTGTTTCTACTTTCTACAGACTGTTCTCTTTAGCTTGTACAGTGCTCTCATGTGATACGTAGTGATTTTGCTGACACATTTTCAGCCGCATTGTGTTCTTTCTCGGATCCGTTTCAGTTCCCTGAATATCGGACATCCACATGCGGCCAGAGATTCCTTTCTTTCTTTCTTTTCTTTTTTTTCCTTATTACCCTCTTCATTCTTCAGCAGCCATGAAAGGAGAAGGTCGTATTAAATCTCCGTAATGGCTGCTCCAGCTTTAATAGGATTAAAATTCAGACAGGAGCGCGAGTCGGCCGTGGCTGTTCCTGTCAGCTTAAGACCACCAGAGCTGATGCAGAGGAATAATAATCATAATGAACTGTTGTAGTGAATCAAAGGTTTTACACACAACGTAAACAGCTGAAACTGTAGAAACGCACAGACTCTATAATGTATTTCTGTCACACGGCCCGGAAACACGAAGATCTACATTAAATATCCACTCGAGGTTCTTCTCCTAAACCTTTAGATCCAGTATCATGATTATCCTGTTTGTTTTTTTCAAGTCAACATTTTATTATTATTATTATTATCACCTGTTGTATGATCCAGCGTTGAGTCGAGCAGACATATGATTCCTTTCTAGTCTGTATTTTCCTTTTGACTCTCCAGTCGCTGCATCCCAAACACCCCGAGCAAATCACCGCAGCTGCTTTCTCTCATCGCTCCGGATTAAGCTGCGTCATGGAAACAGTGGCTCATATGACACCTAATACAAAGTTATTAAGTCCATCCATATTACACTGAAATGTGTTTGTGGAGCATGGCTACTTAAACAGTCAATGCTGTGTATTCATATTAGATTCTTCTTTTTGTAAATTGTACATTAGCAATAAATAGCAAAGCAACCAAATCCAATAAACCAAATAAAACCTTTAATAGAATAAGTTTATAGTAGGACGTGTGGGTTCACATCTACTCTGAGGCTAAGAATCCTAATTATAATGAGTAATTCATGAATTTTCAGATTTATTTAATTAAGTTCCAGGTGCTGCAAGATCAGTCTGCTGCCTGGTATACTATATGAACTATAATAATAATACTAATACTAATAATAATATCTGTTCTATTTAACATATAAACTCATGCAGTTCAGTAGGGATGGGGATCAACCACTCGATACGATATAAACACGATACACAGGTGCAGATTCGATTTGTACTGAGATTCCGTTAGTATCATGAATTTATAAATATCAGATATACATACATATGTTTCATATACATTTTTTTTTTAGATTTTGTTACAATTCTGAACAGTCTTAGCAAATAATTCACTCCTATCACACTGGATGCTGTTCTGCCTTCCAGTTTATGAATAGTTTAGAATTCGCCACCTGTAGGATTATAGAGGAACGCCGACATTTTACCGCCTCAAATGCAAACATACATACAGTATATGTTGTTGGTCTTTCGGCTGCTCCTGATAAGGGGTCGCCACAGTGGAATATCCAGTCCGCACTACAACTTGGCTACAGGTTTTACGCCGGATGCCTTTTCCTGACACAACCCTCCCCTTTTATCCGGGCTTGGGACCGGCACTGTATCCAGTGGCTGGGGTGTGGGCACTGGCTGGGAATCGAACCCGGACCTTCCGCATAGCAGGCGAAACACCTACCACTGAGCCACCAGTGCCCTTATTATACATTTTTTCTCAAATCTGAGACGCGAGCTTGTCATTGGTGCAGCAGAAATACATTTTTATGGCGTTACTAACTCTGAGTGCAAATTCATCTCAAAATCCACTCATTACACACAGCACACAGCATTACAGCAGTCTCAAAACACCACACGCTAATTAGTCTTGATTGCGCGTCAGAAGCTCCGCGGGCGAACGTGTATTTGAAGTTAGTTTGTATTGTTTAAATGCTGCGTTTGGTTTTTAAGTGAGAGAATTAACGTTAATGTTATAAGGAACGGACATTTAATTACTCACGTTAAGTTCAGTTATGAAGCTGTTGAACAAAGATAAGGTATAACACTTTTGAGTTATGATAACTTTTAAGGTTCAATGTCTTAAAATTGTAACAAAATCTTAAAAATTTTATATTAAAATTATGATCGTCACAGAATCGCAATATAAATCAGATCATATCGTTATAACATCGTATCGGCTGATACTAATGAATTTAAATAGATAAATAAAACAAGCTGTAGGTTTTGTGAATAGAGAAGAGTGATTGATTTAATCTATTAATCTTTGATGATCGAGGCAGTTTGGCAATGCATGAGTTAAGAGTTAAGTTTTTCCCCTGTCTACTGCTCAGTCCCGTCTCCATACTGCAGTTTTTGATCTTCATTAATTCATTCATTCTTTGTGCTGCTTATCCTGGATCGGACTGGATTTTCATCCTTGTGTTTCAGCTAGTTAGCTTCGTAAATCAAAGTAGATAAATAAACTAAAAAAACTATACAGATACAATTCAGAGGCAGTTTGTAACGACTTAGAAGCAATTATTAAGCAGACGTTGTGTTTTTAAGATGGCATAACGTTATGGGTTGTGTGTTCTAGCTGAAAGTGCTTGTGTGTCTGCTTTTTTCTGGGTTTTTGGAGGCAGCTGCTCTCTGCTCAGTCCTGACCTCCCTTCACCCATGTTGTGACCGACAGTTAGTTCAAGTGACAGTTATTAGAGCACCTGTGGCACGGAGTGATCCATCCAGTTACACATTCCAGTGCTGTTACAGTCCATTATCACCACTTGTGGAAAACCTCTCCATGAATCAGATTACTCAGTTGAAACTCATTTTGTGTAATTACATTTACAGCTTTTGGCAGATGCACCTTTAAAGAAAGACTTAACTGCATCGAAGTCTCTTTCATTAAATACATCCTTTGCGGCCAAGACATTATTTGGTGAGTTTTTTTGCAACACCACCATTCCACCAGACATGTCTCTGTATCGCCTAAACCTCAAAAGTAAAAAAAAAAAATAGTCAGAAACTTGGCTCAGAGAGAATAATAAGAACCCTCCCTTTTTTATTCACCCTTCAGAGAACCAACACCTTCTAATTGGCATACTGCTGCATCGTCATCATCATCATCATCATCTTTATGATGATGATGAAGACCAAATGAACAGTATGAGATGGGTGGAGGGTCGGGACTCCAAGGGCATGAAAAACAAACAATGAAAAGAACCACATATAAATTTTCTTTCCGTTTCTAAGAGTTCATTAAAATAAAAACCTACACACACACACACACACACTCTCTGCACGGTTCAGCCTTTCTCCGAGGGAATAAAATAGAGAGAGCTTTGGCACCAGAGAGTGAGCCTTTAAGTCTAATTGTAGTGGTGATGGAGAGAGAGAACAGATCGAGGAATGAGAGCATAAGAGAGACATGGCTCACACTAGTGCCCACGACAACTGCCCTTCCCCAGGGCCTGGTACCCCATTTTAAAACACCCACTAATTGGAGCACTTTTTCTAATACGCATGCCAGAACTATCAACAACATTAAGTGTACAGTGCGGGTCATAAATAATTGAACAGTGACCTACTGGACGTCACATTAAACAATCACTCTGAGGTTGAGCTGCTGAGTCTGTACTTTATTTCATGAGCGTTTATGTTTGAATTCGACGCGGCACACAGACGACAATCAGTTTTCTTTTATACTGTGTACTTTTATACTGTAGTTAGTTATGGGATTATTCCTTTCTGCACAAGGCAGCTGGAGATATTCCTAGATGTCATCTGTTATTGGCAGTTCTTACAGTATCAGCGTGTTACTGATAAAAACTCCCTAAGACCATGAGAAAGATGAGGAAATTATTTCATTTTGAATCGTGAATCTTTTTGCTGATCCATGTATCACCACACTGTCTCCAAAAGTTAAAATAGATTTTTACAAAGTTGTGTTTTACATTTATAATTATACAGACTGCTGGTTTGATAGATATATAACTGATTCTGGAGCTCGAGTCCGAAGCTCAGATACAATAGAACACGTTCTGTCCCGAGTACACGGGCTTCTGATCTGTGCGACACAAACACATTATTTATTCATGAATTTATTCTTTATATATACTTTATTATAAATCATGTGCGTTAAAAGCAATCTGCCTTTTTCTCCAAACGCTGAGAGCAAATTAGTCTAATAATCTACTCATTACACACACTTACAGCAGCCTCAAAACAACAACAGCGCTAATTAGCCTTGACAATCTAGAAGCCCCGCGTGTTTTTAGAGTTTCTGTAGTTTGTATTGTTTAAATGTTGTTCTTGGTTTTTAAGTGTTTATAACACTTTATAAGTGTTATAAGGAACAGACTACATTTACAGTAATTACTCATGTTCAGTTCAGTAGTAAAGCTGTTGAACCAAGATAAGGTATAAAACTTGTAAGTATTGACAACCTTTTTAAAGGTTCAATGTCTTAAAATTTGATCAAAATCTGGAAAAAATCTGATATCGGATCCGGACATTTATAAAATCGTCAAAGTCACAGAATCGCAATATAAATCAAATCAGCACCAAGATTTTGTGATATCGTATCGGGTAGTGACTGTTACGTCCCATCTCTACTAATGAAGCTCTAAAAACCTCTAAATAGTAAAGAAAAAACTGTTTAAACACCACAAATGTGCAGATGTGTGATTTAAAGGTTAGAGAGGAAAAACATTAGTTGTAGGTTTTCAACAATGAAGATTAAGGTCAGCTGCTTCCATGGAGAATTCAAGAAGAACAACAGAAAGGCTCAAATTTGTTGCCATGCAAAAACCAAAACGTAGACATAACTTCAAAGTTAAATTGAATCAACTTAAAATGTAACTTTTGTATTGGCCACTCCCCTGATTACAATCTAATCAGTTAACTTGTGAAACTGTCGTAAGAACAAGTGAGTTTGTGGTGAAAGCCACACACACACACACACACACACACACACACACACACACACACACACACACACACACACACACACACACACACATACACACAGAGAGGACAGTGGAGGCTTAACAGTTTAAGGCTCTGGGTTACTGATTTAAAAACGACGGATGTTTAAGTCCAAACACTGCGGTGTGTCAGGTCTGTATCATCACAGGGACATGTGTTAATATTATTTCAGTACTCGTTAATACTGTACAAAACTATCGTTATGAACTATGAAAAAATATCGTTATCGCGATAATGGCATGCGCGATAACCATATCGCAAAGAGTTGCGATAAATACTTTATGTGCCAAACATTTGTGTCCAAATTTGACCTTACTATGTTTATACCCGCTTATATCTTTATTTATATATTACTTAATTTATATCTTTATACTTAATTCTGTCGCGAACTAACCCGGGATGATCAGAAGACTTAGTGATTAGCCGTTAGCCCTTTATAGCGTGGACGGTAAACCCAAACGCGGAAGCAAGCGAGTAGGCAAGCCAGGCAAAAAGAAAAAAACAGGCAAGCCAAAGAGAATATTTAGTTTAAAAGATGCTCTTGTTGTAAGACACTATTGATGAGTGTATGGTTACATGTAAATAAACAGTAATGTTTGAAAGTAATTCATATTGTGTTGGCAGGTTTATAGTAACAGCAAACCAGAAGTCAGAATATCTGCTGAGGGGTTTAAGTCATTCATAGTGTCAAGTCTAAATATTTGCAACTTCCTTTACATATAGTTTCTTTTTAGACTGAATTAGATTTAATTACATCAGACGAATATCTATTACCTGTTTATTTTAGTATCATCATTACATATAAATAAATAATAAAAAAATAGGCAATAATAATAATAAAAAATGCATTTCTCTAGGGAAATGTTATATCGCAAGAAATATCGTTATCGCAGTATTCAACAACAATATCGCATATTTTCCTAATATCGTGCAGCCCTAGACCAGAGGTTGTAGCCCTTAAAGCTCAGAGCATTTAGTCATTATTTGTTTTGCTGATGAGTTTCAGGATGTAACGTATAGAGTGACGTATCTTTTTTTCAGCACTAAATAGACAATATGATGAACTGAACCTATTTTAACAACTTACTGTTTACAAACATGACTGAGCAAATAAATAGTAATATATATATATATGCTCATTTTGGGAGTTTTTTTGTGACGTCATTCCCGTGTTCCTGTAGTAGTAAAATGTTACATGTTATATAAGTAATGATGCAGTAACTATGTTAAGTAATGATAACTGTCGCTCTGCCTGACGTAACTGAAAACCCAAATCGATGGTTTGAACAGCCTCCCAGTTAACACACACCAGCACGACTTCCATATACTGTAAGCACATCTATATATATATATATATTTTTTTTTTATCGTCATTGTCCCATGCTGTGATGCCGGCACGGATCTGTGCCACTTTGATTTTAAGGATTTAAATAGGAACTACTCATGCTTTATCTGTTTTTCCTTACACTTGTGCATGTAAAACTACAATAAAATTAAGTTTCAGAATACATTTTAATCGTTAAGGTAAATTAAAAAGGTTTACTGAGTTTGAAGTGATGAATGATTTGAGGCAGTTGTTGTTGTTGTTGTTGTTTACAGTATGTGTACAGTAGATGTACAGTATGTTAAATTCAAATTTTATTGGTCACATACACAGTCATACACAGTATAATATGCAGTGAAATGCTTATACGACCGCGAGTGACCTTAAAAAAAGAAAATAAAAGCTTGTACGTAAAATAAATAATCAATAAAAAGGAAATACTAAAGAAATAATTTTAACTAGTAAAATTAACTGTACAATAAGGGCATAATAAAATACTGCAAAAATATAGAATATAGGGTAGAGTATATATGTATATAGAATTAAAGTGTCAGTGGTTGTGCAAATATGCATGAAAGGTGACATGTGCAATTGTCCAGATGTATGAGTATTTAGTGCAAGTGTGTATGAATGTGTCCATGATTGTCCAGTCAGTGTTGTGAGCTTAAAAAGATGTTATTAGTCCTGTGTGGAGGTGTGATTGAGAGACCTTATCGCCTGCGGGAAGAAGCTCCTCCTCAGCCTCTCTGTGTTGGCCTTTAGGGAGCGGAATCGCTTCCCAGACCGCAACAAAGAGAACAGTCCATTACTGGGGTGACTGAGGTCCTTCATGATCTTCCTGGCCTTAGTCCAGCACCGCTTGCTGTAGATGGAGTGCAGGTCAGGGAGCTCAGTGCGGATGATGCGCTCGGCTGATCGCACCACCCTCTGTAGAGCTCGTCTGTCCTGCATGGTGCTGTTCCCGAACCAGGTCGAGATGTTTCCCGTCAGGATGCTCTCTATGGTGCAGGAGTAGAAGTTCCTGAGCACCTTGGAGGGCAGTCTAAAGTCTCTCAAGCGTCTGAGGTGGTAGAGACGCTGCCGGGCTTTTTTCACCACGGTGTTGATGTGACAGGACCATGACAGGTCCTGCGTGATGTGAACACCGAGGTATCTGAAGCTGTCCACTCTCTCCACTGGGCTCCTGTTGATGACGGGGGTCTGGTAGTTCCTCTCCTGCTTTGTACTAAAGTCCACTATCAGCTCCTTTGTCTTACTGACGTTCAGGAGGAGATTGTTCCTCTGGCACCAGTTCTCCAGATTTCCAATCTCCTCTAGGTAGTCCGACTCATCATTGTTGGTGATCAGTCCGACCACGACGGTGTCGTCAGCAAACTTGATGATGGAGGTGGAGTTGGTAGTGGCCACGCAGTCGTGGGTGTACAAAGAGTACAGCAGGGGGCTCAGAACACAACCCTGGGGGGCTCCAGTTCTGAGAGTGAGTGTAGCTGAGACATGTCCGCCCATCCTTACTGCCTGTGGTCTGCCAGTCAGAAAATTGGAGATCCACTGACATATAGATGAGCTCAGTCCCAGGTGCTCCAGCTTGGTGGTGAGTGTGGAGGGAATTATTGTGTTAAAAGCAGAGCTGTAGTCGATGAAGAGCATTTTAACATAATTCCCTTTCCTACTGTCCAGATGAGTGAGTGATGTGTGGAGGAGATGAGAGATTGCATCGTCTGTGGAGCGGTTCTGACGGTATGCAAACTGTAGTGGGTCCAGTGTGTCGGGTAGTGAAGAAATGATGAAGTCTCTGATAAGGCGTTCAAAGCACTTCATCACTACTGAGGTGAGGGCCACAGGGCGATAGTCATTGAGAGAAGCAGGATGTGGTTTCTTTGGAACAGGAACAATAATGGACTCTTTGAAGCATGTGGGGATCACCGACTGAGATAAAGAGATGTTGAATATCTCAGTGAACACAGGTGCTAGCTGGTCTGCGCAGGCTCTGAGGATACGGCCTGAGATGCCGTCTGGTCCTGCTGCTTTCCTGGTGTTCACTCTCTTGAAGCCTTTCCTCACGTCGTGCTCGGAGATGATGAGCGCGTTCCCGGTGCTGGCTGTGTCTTCCTGTCTGCAGCCGTTAGCGCCGCTAGCATTAGCGCCGTTAGCATTAGCGCCGTTAGCATTAGCATCGCTAGCGTCTTTAGCTGCAGCCTCGAAGCGAGCATAGATGATGTTGAGCTCGTCTGCCAGAGTCGCGTCCGCGTTCGTCATACCGGATGCTGGTGCTTTGTAGTCCGTTATTGTTCTCAGTCCCTGCCACAGGCTCCTAGAGTCACTCTGTTGAAGCTGTGACTCTAGTTTTCTCCCGTAGCGCTGCTTCGCCTCTTTCACCACCTTCCGGACGTTATATGACGCAGCCTTGTACGGTTCCATGTCCCCCGACGCAAGTCCCGTGTTGTAGGCAGCTGTGCGAGATCTCAGAGCGTCGCGGATGGTTTTATCCACCCACGTCTTCTGGTTGGGAAACGTTCTGATAGTCTTTTTCTCTACCGTATCGTCTGCCAGCTTTTCAATAAATCCCACAACCGCTTCCGTAAACACGCTGATGTCATCATTGGAGCTGTTTCTGAACATGTCCCAGTCTGCGTCATCGAGTGCGTCCTATAACGCGGCCACCGATTGGTCCGTCCAGCGCGCGACCTCCCTCTAGCCGGCTCGTACAGTACTGCATGAAAGCCTTTGTTCTTTTTTACCTGTTTGTGTTTCCCTGCCTGTTTCATGCCTCTTCATAAGTGTATTTGTAAAAGATGCCGGAAAAAAAAACCCATTAAACACGTCACCGGTGCAGCTGTAAATACACAACGATCTTATTTTATTTTTCAGCCCGTCCTAATACTAAACCAATAAACTGCACAACCCTACACACTTCAATTAAAATTTGGCAGAGTATGAATTGTTAAAGGAAACACCCATGATAATTAAACGACTCAAATGCAGAAGTATTTGCATATTTGTTTTTTAAAAAGTGCTCCATGTAGTTTTATAAAGCTCGTAACGTTCGAGATGGAAATGACTGAGGGAGATTTTATCATCAGTATAATTATCATGTTATCTGAGTCACGCTGGGCCCACGGTTATGACATGGTGTGTGTGTGGGGTGGTGGGGGGCGGGGGGGGGGGGGGCGGATGGTTTGTTGGATCAGATCATTTTTAAGACGGCATGCTGAACGACACCAAATTACCCAGCATGCCCTAAGACTAATAATACATTCAGAATGCTGGGGGAGAGAGCCTCTTAATGTCTCTGTCTATCTCTCTCTCTCTCTCTCTGTCTCTCTAAGTGTGTGTGTGTGTGTGTGTGTGTGTGTGTGTGTGTGTGTCCATGCAGGTACACACCTGTATTCCTGAACTGTTTAATTGTAATATCGTTAATATAAACATAAGTTGCATTTTTCTTAGATGTACAGTATTGCGTTCGATTTTCTTGATGTGCTTAAGGTTATATTTTGCACAACAGCAGAACAGAATATAAACACACACACACACTCACACACACACACACACTTGAACTTTTCTCATGAACCTCCATGGCGCTTGGCTCTTCTTTCTGTCCAAAAATCTTTCCTCGTGAAATAAAAGTTGGGAAGCGAACGTTTCCTGTGACCCATTAAGCGTGTTTAGTTTTTAACAAAGAAAAAAAACAGACTCGCTTACTGTCTTTAAGAACAATGCACAAAGGTGTGTATGAGGACACCTGTGCGTACATGAGCTGGAATTCCCCCTTAAATTACTGAACATCATTTCCATAGTGTGTCTGATGCAACAAGGTGCTCCATATACACACACACACACACACACACACACAGAGAACTGTTTTCGTATTCGTACCTTATTCACTTCATTCATTCATGTAACCCAATAAAAGCACAGAAGACAGTCAGCAGGGGTTCTGATCTACACCCAGCAGTTTGATGCTAGCACTAAGACGTTTTGTCTCCCAGCGTACGGTTATTTATCACACCTTTGTAGAGCAGACAGGAGCGAAAGTGTTGGGGAATTTTTCAAGACAAAAGAATGTTCTCGGCTCACTCGTGGAGAAGATAAATTGCTGTTTATGTTTCAGGTCCGTCTGACGGAAATAATGTAGTGGTGTTTATGGTTTGGCAGTTGGAGCCAGACACGTCAGGGCGCATCGGTGCTGCACGTTACTGAAGGTCACGCCAGGCCAGGAGATAGTTTTATTTGGCGTGAGTCGGTTCCTCTCTGAACTTTTGAGATGTGTAATTAGCTGTGGCGTTATCACAGGAGCAGGTAACACCAGAAAAGAGCAGCGATACATAGCTTAGCGTTTAGGAGCTAACGGTGCAGAAGTGCGACGTCTGATTCCATCTCATGTAGCCAGGACTCGGTAATGAATACTGAAGCTGGCCAAAATGGAGTGCAGATCTACTCGAGCTTCTTTCCTGCTGCTTGTCCCTGAAGACCAACGAGTTCAGGAGTCCGGATCAATTGCTGGAAAGGAAACGGTCCACAGTGGGACGGTAGCACTGGACCTTCCTCTACCCCCTGAGCCTCCCACCATATCAGACACTAATGCACTCTTAGTTCTCCTCATGTTACCCTTCAAACCTCAAACTCCTGGAGCTCCAAGAAGAAGACGCTCTGCATGACCGTTAATTCCCTCTGTTTTTGGCAGAGACATTTTCTTGAGATTAAAAACGACAGCGCTACCTTGGCGTATCCGAGAACCTCGCAGACCCTACTGATAATTACATTTAAGGAAAACATGGTTCTTGTTTGATTTTGCGCCTCCTCTGTCTCCTTGTTAATTCAAACCATGGAGCTCAATCAGTGCTGGTGAATGAATACTGTGATAAACAGCAGTTAGGGGTAGGTGGTACGAGGGACTGGAACTGCTCACGCCTTTTTCCGGATGGTTCAGGATTCAAGAACATTAAGGAGTGCTTCGCTTTTTGTGGCGGGCAGAGGACTGGTTTGGAAGTCGGGTTGGAAGCGTCAGGATGTATGTGGTTTATAATCCCAAAAAGACGTTTGGTTTTGTCAACTCTTTATCAGGAGTAACTCGCTAAAGGAATGCTTTTCCTCCATCATGGTCTCCATTAGCTGTATACAGTTAATTTGTTCAGACAGGATGCCACTGGGAGCGATGCTGCATGCTAGTGTTGGGAGTTGTCCAAATCCAAGAGCTGAACACTGTGTTCTCTTTGATTGCTGGAGGGTTAATGGTCTAATGGTTCATGTGTCTGCCTTCTGGGTGAATCAGTGGAAATTGGGAGCAGCCAGTGCAAATTATTCAATTAGATGCTCAGCAAGGTCTTGATTGCAAGGCCGGGGAAAGCGTGATGACAAATTCAGTCCTGTGTGTGTCAGCATTGACGATTTCTCCCAGGTAGCATTTGACTTTGATTAACTCTCGCATTTGCTACACATGGCCTCGTGGCCTCCAAACAGTTACGGACATATGAATATGAAAAAACTAAGAGAAAGACGTATTTCATTTTGAAGAAATCACTTCATATGGCATCGTAGTGATGGGAATCACCAGGGTCGACCCGATACCGTATCACAACGTGCCAGTTTAATCTGTATTGTGATTCTGTAAGAAATACCCCAGTTATGTACACACTGTATGGGTGTGTGTGTGGAGTTTGTTACAGTTTTAAACAGGTTTAGCAAGTAATTGTATTGTACTACACAGATGCTGTGCTGCCTGCCAATGTGGGGATAGCTACTCTAATAACTGTAATAGCACGCCACCTGTAGAATTGTAGAGGAACAGCAACATTTTAGCACTTCAAATGCAAACATGTAGGAAAAATATACGTGAAAAATGGATTGCAGACTGTCGCACAAAATAAATGACAATACCTGACTGAATACGTCTCTATTGCACTGATGCAGGCAGATTGTCATGGTTTAGGAGGAATGAGTTAAGAAGCGGAAAAGTCACTTCAAGGATCACACAAGGGAAGTGTTACATTTTACAGAGAGGTGACACCAGTTCAGCGTTCAGCATGGAGGGGAAGTCGAAGTCCAGAGAAAGCGGTGACCTGAGCGAGAGCCATGTTTACTTTGGAGCGCTTGTAAAGAAGCGCAGAGAGATAACGGATCTGTCTCTTTTCCTGTAAATGAATCGTTGAGAGACGAAAAAGGAAACTGTCCTTTATCCTCATGCCATCACAGAAGCACAAAGGAAACAAAAGATAAATGAGAAGTTCCTCTTTCTATTATTTCTATTTCGAGCATCACTAGGATTCAGGCTGGTGGTGGAAAGATGAGACGCAGCTAGACGGAAAATCTGCTGCGTCAGACTCCATTTTTACATCACACTCGGTACGAAGCGCATTTACACACACGAGATACATCATGTGGATGGATGGATGTTTATTTACATACGGTGTATATATTATATGTTTATATAAACTACTTGTAAATAAAAGTATATCAAAATATTTATAATAATTGACATGGTCACAACTGTAAAGTCTATTAACTGTATGTTACTTGATCATATTTAACCAATAATACTTAATAAGGAAATTAAATCTTTTATAATAATGAACATAATCAGGATTACTGGAAAAAATTAATTCATTTGCATTTTAATGGTATGTTATATATAACTCTTTCATCTTCAGTAACCAGTCACTTTATTGCTGGTCAGATTCGTGGTGCGTCTTCGCTCTCTTGGTTTGGGGTGTTTAAGGCAGACAGATGTGAGAAACGGACTCCCTTTTAAAATTACTCTGGGTCTCTCTGAAGCCAGCTGTCCATATTCTCCAGCTGTTGACAACGGCCCTGGATGGACAGAATGTTCTGTAAATAATTTTGTCTCCTCTTCTGATGGACAAATGCCGTTCTGTCAATGAGATCCTGCACATGTAAGACCTTTGAGGACCGGTGGTGCAGATGTGATTAATATGATGTGCAGAAATTCTCATCTTTATTAAAAGGGTGTACACGCCAGGTTATTTTCATTTTCCTTTTTTTTGCATTAAATATAAAGTGGTACCTTGGCAGAGAAATTTAGTATGTTCAGGAGGTCTTAAGGTGAAAATTTGTATTGTGAAATGCACTTTCCCATAAGAAATAAAATAAATGCAGATGATCTGTTCTAGCCATCCAAGAATATTACCAATATTAGCAATTTCCAACACTATAATCATATTTTTGCATATAAAAATTATCTAAACATTTAGAAAAGACATGTAAATGAAGTAAAATATGAAATAAATAAACATTAAACCTCATTTAAACGTAATTTATGACTCCTCTCGGCACCGGCTGATTTAAAAACCAAACTGAAAGTGGCCTAATTTTCTACTTGCTACCGTCCTTTCTAACATTATTGGGACTCTTGGTTTCATGTCTTCACTAAATCTTGCACAAAATGCAAAGAAACCCCACATAAACTTCATCACTTGGCTTCACGCACAACTTTGGTTCGTTGGCTCGTATTCTGAAAGCGCTTCACATGCCGAGACAAATCTCTTGCAAAATTTCAGTTCTTAAGGGAAAAATTCACGAGTTCATATGCCGAGGTACCACTGTATGTATGTTCATGAGGTTTATTGATTATTATATCTAGTGGCAACCAGAGGAATCATGCTGCAGGTGTAACAGATTAAAGAAATCAGTCAGACTTTTTTAAAATGTGCTTTGATTTATTCATCTAAAAAATCTTTTTTAAAATCTTTTTACAGAATGCAAAACGTTTATAAGGAAACGTGGCGAGCGCCCTGATGTCATCTGTTCTTTGGACCGAGTGAGTAGATATATCTAACTGTATCTGTAACTGCTATTATATGTGTATTATGTATATGTCTGATTCAAGTCACAAGACAAATCCTCCAGAAATATTTCACATAAATAAACACGACATGTTGGCTTGTGATGATTTACTGGAAGTAACATTTTGATTAAGCAGTTAATGTTTAAGAATGTCACAAAATGTTAAGAATTTAGTTTTTCCCCCCCAAAAAACTAAAATTAATTAAAAATAATTTGAAAAAACTAATTAAATAACTAGACAATGTACATTCATAGACAGTCACGTGGTAACGCTCTTTGATTAAATGAGACAGACTGAGGAGGTCAGGACCACACTCGCAGGCCTGCACTGGTGCCTGCAGCCCTGGGCTTTAAACTCACAACCTTCTGATCATCATTAGGAGCTCTTACTCGCTGGTTACCACTGCAAGTACTGTACTGCCAAGGGCACATGCAAATAAAAAGTCAGATACAGTTTGAGTAAACAGGATTACTCAGGGTTATTTATGGCAGAAGGCTTCGTAAAGTAAAAAAAAAAGTAGAGCTAGTGCGAGATTTTTGCTCCCTTGCAAAAATGTTATTGCAAAAAGTTCAGGTTACAGCCGTCGAGAAGATGCTGTTTTAAAGCCACGAGAAAAAAACTGCTGAATAGCAACTAAGGATATGTTGAGTTATTGGCAAGCTGCTGTGTTTTACTGGAAATACGTGTGTGTGTGTGTGTGTGTGTGTGTGTGTGTGTGGAGGAAAGAGAGAGAGAGATCAAATTTGTGGTATATGACTTAGGGTTGGTTGTTGCAGGTGAAGGCATGTTACAAGCAAAAACCTTGAAGACATCACACACACACACACACACACACACACACACACACACACACACACACTAATCCACAGAGGTACCACCTAAAAAACCAACTGCACCCAAAGGAGCCGCTGGTGTCAGTCCTGGAGCCAGACTCCACAGCACACCCCAGAGGTCATGTGGAGAAATGCCCCAGAGCTGCCCAGGTGGCACCAGGGGAACCTTACACAAAACCCCAACCGGTCAACATTCACGCACAACGGGCAGTTCGGGAACAGCAGATCTGCTTGTCTTTGGACTGTGTGAGGAAACCACGTCCGGGGAAAACATGCAGACTCAATCGAATCGAACCCAGACCCTGGAGGTGCAAGGTGAAGAACCACTACCCCACTGTAACTTTAAAACACACAGCCTGGAAATAATGTCAACATGAACCTACTGTTTCCTGTTGGTGGAACGTTCAATGATAAACAGCTCTGAAGTAAATGTGTATCGTGGAGTTTATTTTACGGTTCTACTGTAGGTCTGTCTGAATGTAAAGCTTCACAAACCCCTGCACTCTCCATGTGCTGATTGTGATGTCGCGTCATATCGGCCCTCAACACTCCTGCTTATGTACTGCAGAAAACAAATCATCTAGATCCCACGAAGAGCTCTGTATATGTCTGTATATTGTCTTGGCCAGTTCCTCTACGTGACGCTTCTCATAATCACACCTTTTGAAAGCATTGCCTCTGGGTCCTAAAGCCTGGCAGCAGGGTGCTTCTTCACCGCCGTAGGAATTAATCTGGAGCAATATCTAAAAGATTTTCTACCCTTTTTTTTCTCCCTTCTCTCTGTTTGTTGTTCATCCTTAAGTTTTCCTTTTGATCTCTGTGAGAGTCCTTAAAGCCTGTAAAAACCCCGAGCAGCTTTGGGATGTTCACGCTGGAGCTACACTTTGTGGCATTTACATTTATTCATTTGGCAGACACTTTGATCCCTAGCAAGTGGGGCAGATTCCACTTCTAAAGTCTTTTTTCCCCCCAAGACTGTCCCTGGTGTGTGACTTGTACCCTCCTGGGAGTAAAGAAATAAATAAAAAAATTAATATTCACTTATTGTTTAATACTATTTATTATTTTTAGTTATTTTAAGTATATAGTATTTATGAAGGCAGTTCAAGATGGATATTTCATCACATTTTCACCTATAAACGTTTCTCTTGTTTCCTGACACAGATTTGTTTCTATGGCACCGTTACGTCTCTCCATAGCGCTTAAAGCTCACAGTATTTTAGACATCATTTTTTGGTGCTTTTTAAATAAACATAGGACTCAGGATTGTGCAGTATAGAGTGATGTATCCTCTTTTTAAGCAAAAAATAGGCAAAATGATGAACTGAATCTTTATTTAATTTTAACCAACTACAAGCATGGCTGAGCAAAAAAAACTAATTCACATTGGCAACGAAATAGCACAGATACACATCATCACATATAATAAAAAAAACATAAATAATATGCTAATCTTAAGAGTTCTACATGTTTGCGACGTCAAAGGTCGTATTTACAGTTTTTTTTTAATCAACCAAGACCAAGTTAAGTTATAAGACTAAGACTAACTTGGCATCCCAAGGTCACACCAGTGTGTCTGCGAGACCGTGTTATTGCAGACACGCTCACCACACGCCCTCTCAGAGCTCTTTCAGAGATTAATGTCTCAAGTCTTTGTATGGCAAATACAGGTATAACATTTCTAAGGAAAAAAATTATCATAAAAACTCATCAAGTGCTGTACATTCAGGAAGCTGATTCCCACAAATCAGCCTGATAACTAATATTATCAATATTATTGATGTTGATGAAGTGTAGAGGACAGCATGCATTTATAATTTTTCAGCTGTGGCTGTGCAGTTCAGATGATGATGATGATGATGATGAGAGGAGGAGGTGTACACAGGTTTCGGGCGGAGTTGATGACATCACTAAATAACAGGCCACTTTGGTGTTTGGTGTGATGTAATGGTTAGTTTTCATACTTGAATTGAATTTTGCAAAAGTACATTTCCTGTCGTTCTGTACTTGAGGCCACCTTATGAAGTGTCCCAGGCATGTGTTCCTGCTGCTCAGAAGTAAGCGTCCTCAGATCTGTGCTCAAAGAAAGTTTTATTGACCGGATCTTCTTACTTTTTAATTCAGTACCCCTGCTCTAGAGTTTACACAGAAAGCTGTGCAAAACATTAAAGCACTAAAGCGTAAATCATTAAAGCAAAGTGAGCGACAGGAAATGCCTTGTTATTAAGCGGGGTCAAAGAAAAACAAAAAAGCAAGATTGGTTCAACCTGTCAGGAAGTCTGCAGTAACTCTTATAATCACTCCGTACAGCTGTGGTGAGCAAAAAAGCATCTCAGAATGCATGAAAAGTTGAACCTTGAGGTGGATGAGGTGCGGTGAGGTGGACAGCAGCACAAGACCACATCAGGATCCACTCCTGTGAGCCAAGATCAGGAATCTGAGACTCACTGAGACTGGAGAGCGGTTCGGTTTGTCTTGTTCTTGGTTGACTGGCGTTGGAACCCAACACGTGAAGCCCTTGCGTGTTAACCACCTCGAGCTTGGGTGTGTTGAGTGTTCTGAGATGCATTTCTGTTCACTGCGGTTGTAAAGAGTGATTATATGAGTTACTACAGTACAGATGTCTGGACAGTTTGTGGATTCTCCTCTGTTGTTCTTCATGAGTAAGGTGTTTCAGCGTGCACCACAGGATGGGTTTTGTATTTTGCACCATCCTGTATAACTGTACAAACTCCAAAGGCTGCATTTCGGAAATACTTCAGATTACTGGCCCATCTGACATGAACAACCACGCCAGCCGTGCCACGTCACCGAGATCACACTTTACACCAGTCTGATGTTTGAAGGTCTTGACCTGTAGCTGCATGATGTCATGTATGATGCTGCTGCCACATGATTGGTTAATTAGATAAATGCATTAATGTGCACATTATTGTGTTTCAGTCCCTCTCTCACTCAATCACTTATTCACTCATCATCTATACCTCCTTATCCTGTGTTCAGGGTCGCACACACACACACTCATTACACCCTATAGGCAATTTGGGAACCTCGATTAGCCTAATCTGCATGTCTTACGACTTGTGAGGTGGGAATCGAACCCGAACCCTGGAGGTACGAGGCTGCATTGTTAACCACATATTATGGTCATTGAATGCCCATTAAAACAGATTCTCCTGAATTGAAGCTAGGTTGAGAATCTACAGACCTTGAGGGAGATCTTCACGCAGGCTGCCTCCACCAGTTTGCGTCAAATGAAAATAATGCACTGTTGCAGCGAGACACTTGATATCATTATTTGCTAAAATATTACATTTCAGGGTAAGTAATGAATAACATAGACACACTGGCAACTCTTTGGCCTTTTTATGGGCACCGTGTGCTTCTGCGGTCTCGCTGTACTCAGTGTAGCGGGCGTGAGCTACATGACTGCGCCGCGAGATTTCATACAAACACACAAGCAGAGACAGATTACTATCAGCACATGCTTACAGTACCACTGAAGACTAAACACCCCCCAAATGCCATTCGAGCTCATGTACAGCTCGAGAAGACGAGATGGAGAACCAGGATGGGTTTGATTCGATGCTCAGACGATCTGATTTCCTGCACAGAGGAGCTGGAAGTCTGAGTGTAACGAAACCTCTTGTTTGTTTCTTCATGCTTAAATATGGTTCAGCATTGTGTTTCTTGTCTTCATGCTCCTTCACTTTGTTTGTGCTGAAAGCCACAATGTTTAAAAAATAAGCCAGTGCAAAGCTTTTCCTATTTATCAGAAGAAACACTGTGTATCGCATGAAGTTTACAGCGTAGTGACCGAAGAGGAACGAGAAACTCAGGGCTGGTCTCCTGACGCGGCGTCTGCGTCCTGTAAGGCTTGTCAAAGAATAAATGTATATTTTTATATAAATAAATGTAAATTGAATATTCAGAGCTGTTCCATGTTTATCTGAGGCTTTCGGCGTTCCGTGTCATCAGCCATGTTGTCGGTGATAATGGATGGACTCGGCGGTGCTGGTTGGATCTCTAACGTACAATTACACAGACATTTAGCATGAAAACGCTGTGATTTATGGGAGTTTTGGCAGAAAAAAAGATGAATGATCGTTACCACAATGGATAAACAGGTGTGGTTAGAGCAGGAGATAAAACCTAGGAGAATCACACAGCACCAATGAGCACACACACACACACACACACACACACACACACACACACACACACACTTGAATGCACTCACAGATAAAACCTTTCAGTTTTTACGCTCCCATCTTTCATGCTTTATGTTTTGTTTCCATGGGAAGTGATATTAAGTGCAGGAAAAAATAATAAATGGACGCACTGCCTACTGATTTTTATTTTTGTGGAAGTGCAGGTAAAGTATTTTTACAGATCTCGATGATACAAATGTAGCTGCTCCATGCTGTTGTAGTATGGAATGCCTGGAATGTCCCTCAGCACCCAAGAAGTGTGTGTGTGTGTGTGTGTGTGTGTATCCTGTATTCACACACATACGCACACAAAGAAAATCCTAGCTGAGAACATTTACTGGGTTACAGAACACTTACTATGCTGCAAAATCAATAGAATGTGATTTCCAACGCACACACGCGCGCATACACACACACACACACACACACACACACACACACACACACACACAAGGGGACCATCAAGAAAACTGGCACTTTGGCACTGCCTTATGTCCACATTGTAGGTTCCCAGTTAAACAAGCATGCCTCAATCAGTTCAGCAACACACACACACACACACACACACACACGCGTGCGCACATGTCTGGAAAGCACTGAACAGACCCACAGTTATCACGTGCACCTACAGTGGTATTATTATTATTATTATTATTATGATTCTTTTTCATATTATTTGACAATCTCATGGTACTTGCCACGCCTCTTTGGCATCGTAGTCGTCCACATGTCGCTGTCAGCATGGCTGTAACTGAATCACCTGCGTAAAGAGTGGAGAACAGCGAGGAAGTACATGAGGCAGAGAGTGTGTCAGCGTTACCACAAAAACAACGCCAACACTGGTTGAGTTTAGCCGCGACGGCCACAGAGCTATCAGAAACCCATAGCAACAGCACACACATACGGTGGCATGAAAGAAAAATATACACACACATGTAGAGCAGGAATTATGAGTTGTAGGTTGTTTGAATAACCAGAAGAGCGAGTCCAAGTCAGAACGTGGTAAGTGGAGAGACAGGATGATTAGTTATTGTGGGGAAAGCAACTAAATAGTCTCAAGAGAGGGAAAGAGAAACGGGGGGGAACAAGAAGGAGAAAAGATGAAGAGAAATGAAATGAAGAGAGGGAAAAGAGAGCAGGGAAGAAGCTGGACAGAGTTTGGCAGCTCGTTCAGTCGCTGGTCTCAGCTCTTGTAAACCGCTTCTTAAGTATCTCAATATGTCCAACATGTCACTGGGCAACGGTCGTAATGTGTTCCCTGGTGGCCTTAAATTACTGTGTGTGTGTGTGTGTGTGTGTGTGTGTGTGTGTGTGTTCATGCACATGAGTGTTGTATGGAACAGGGTTCATCTACTGGAGTTCTTGGCATGTGTTTCAGTTTAACCCTTCAGTCTGCAGATGTTCGTGTCTTTATTGTAACTCGTTAAGCTGATCTTTGTCTCTCTGGCCATTACAGAAACTACACACTGTCTGGACAAAAAGTAATCATTTGAGAGGCGTCAGGTTTTCGGCCCGAATCAAGCAAAGAGAACATTAAAATCACTGGAGTTGAGTTAAGAACTGTCCAATACAATGCAGGACATCTAAGAACTGTGTTGCAGAAACAAACGAGGTCGGAAAAATCATGAAGAGATCACTTAAACACTTGGTGAAGTTGCATGGTAAAGATTTAACTGTACAAATCAGTGTTGTGTCTAATTGTGAAAGCATTTCTCACTATTGAACAAGTAAGGAAAGTAAGAGAAAAATCCTCACACACACACACACAGACGAGATTAGAATTCGCAGGATTGGGACTAAACAATGGGTCCAGATGGAGCCTATACCAGAGTGATGGGCGTGTCAGGGTAAGAAGGGAAGCACATGAAGCGATGCACCCATCATGCATCGTGTCCACTGTACGAGCCTCTGGAGACAGTGTTATGATCTGGAGTTGGTTTAGTTGCTCAGGTCAAGACTCAGCACCGTTATGTGGCAGTAAAATAAAGTCAGCTGACGACCTGAAAGTCCAAGGACATGCAGATTAGTCTACTTAGCATTCCCAAATTGACCATAGTGTTTGAATGTGCGTGTGAATGTTGACTGGAGGTCCTACCACGGTTGTAAAAAATGGGAATAAATACAATGCTCACCACCAGACTCCATAGTTGAACTTCAGAGAATCCTACGTATATGAATGTGATATATAATATATACATTGCTCTCTACAGGGGTTTTAGTCTTACCACACACAAGTCTTTGTCTGGCATTAATGAGGATTCTTCAGACTCTGCAGAATCCCATTTACAACTCTGCTGATGTAACCATCTGTGGCCTGCTGGATCTGTGAATTTCTCCATGAGGATGAATAAAGTGTCCGTCCGTCCTATAACACCTGAAGCACCTGCACTTCCTTTATTTGTGATATACGGTTCAGTTTATGCTCCTGATTTGATGAAAATAGCATTTAATGCCTTTCTGATGTAACACACGAGAACACCTGTAAGTGTTAATGGTTTGGATGGACTGTTCCATGTACAGTACTGCAGACTCTGATCAGTATTCAGCATTTCTCCTGGCTTTAGGAATATCCTGTGGAGCGATGCAGGCTCCAGATGGAATGTTCAAGCTTTACACTTTTAAAGCTTTTTTTTTTTTTTTTTTTTTTTTACATTGAATTTGATTTGTAAAGAGGTAATTTTCCTGTCAGCAGTACACACTTCCTGCTAAAAATATTTCTTTTATTCATCATTCCTTTACAGTCTTGGGCAAGTCGTGCTTTCCCGTCTTATAACAAGCGGCCCACTCTTGCACATGTCATGAAATTGTCTGGGAGGTGGAAATGGAGAATGGATTGCACGTCAGTCTAAAGAATTTGTTTCTTCCCGAGTCTTTATGTTGGCACTTGCAGCTTGGCATCAGTGCCCGTCTCCACTCCGGTGCTGTGGAGCACTTCATGTGTAACCCAGCCTCAGGCGGGCAGCTGAAGAACCTTCCACAGTATTCCATCAAACAGAAATGAAAACTAAAACTTTGACGTCAAAAACCAGAGGAAACCTATAAAGCTGAAACACAGTACAATAAGTTTGTTCGAGTTTTTAAAAAGAGCTTCAGATCTCACAGTTTAAAACCAACATCAGCCACAAGGTTCTGATAAAGTGTCCCCTGTGACTCTGCTGTTTCCTCTGACTAGACATTCAAGGACACTAAAGCTCTGGACAGCACTTCTGTTACACCTAAACGAGTTCCTGGTGAGGTGGGATTCAGTCTTGTGTAAGTCCTTGAAAAGAGGTTCGGTTCTTCTGACTTTTCCTTTTTGTCTTTGGAAATATTATTTAATATTGTATTCATCTTAGTAAACTCATTAATCGGGCACTCTGTAAATCACATTAATCAGTAAAGTCTCTCTGCATTATTGAACAAAGAATGAAGAACCATCTCAGGACATTCCTGTTAATAACTCAGATTAGATCTTACATGGCTTTCAGCTTCCCTCTCATTAATAAATACGAGTAGCAGAATTTCATCCTACAAACTTTTACATTCATCTCACATACAGTACATAGTCCCTCAACATATTAATCAAATGTTATGTGAAGTGTTTTAGCAGCTTGACAAACGTTTTTTGGTGCCTTTGCCCTTTGTTGGACCCTTTGGGAGACTCCTTTGAGGGTAAAGATGATTAGAAACCTCAGATTGTGACATAGTCTGTGATAATTTTTTATCTGGCTTCTGATTGGCCAACATGGCTTTACAGGTTTTTAAAATACATGTACTGTATGAGTGAAATAAGATGCAGTGAAACCTCGGATTACGAGTAACGCGGTTTACGAGTGTTCCGCAAGACGAGCAAAGATTTTTAATAAATGTTGACTTGGAAAACGAGCGTTGTCTTTGTTTACGAGTACCGAGTATCATGCGTCACGCATGCGCTTCTTGTTTTGATGCCGAGCGTCACGTGATCACAACTGAGCCAACGGTTTTTCTCTCTCTTGCACTGCGGAACTGTGGGTAATCGTCTCCCCTGCTCACCTCACCTGAGCGCATAAACGGAAACACTTATCTGTCGGGATTTATTTTTAGTTTTTTTTAAAGGTAAAGTGCATGTTAATTTGTTTTATTTTTAGCTTATATTTTGTATTAATTCTTTTTATATATATTTTTTTTAAGCTGTAGAGCAAATAATTTGAGTTTCCATTATTTCTTATGGGAAAATTAAATTTGGTTTATGAGTGTTTTAGAATACGAGCCTGCTTCCGGGAACGAATTATGCTCGTAATCCGAGGTTCCGCTGTACTGCCATCAGCAATCCCTCTGTCTGTCACCAGGCATGCTACTGTAACTGTCCTTCAACAACATGGCAGAGATTCTCTGTAGATTATTGATACCTTCGGTTGGTCCAGTCTGTTGGTTGTGTAAGGATAAATACGGGTGTGCTGTTGTAAGAAAATAATCAGTGATGGCATGGTGTTGAGTGGTATAACCCAGAGTTACTGTTACTGCCTACTGCCAAGTTTATTATTTTCCAGTGATTTTGATCTTAACAGCGCTGGAATATTTAACTATTTTTCAACTATATGTATCACTCGGCATCCCAGGTGTTCAGGCAGCATGGGTGAAAGCAGGTAGGGTACTGGAAAGAGGAGAGAGCAGCTGCCTGCCAAAACCCACATTCATAAACTGTCACAGAAGGACTTTCAGGAAAAAAAACACATTATAAGGTTATGTCATCTTAAACAACATGCTGTGTCCTTAAGTAATTGATACTAGGATTGATTCATTGCTTCTGAATTGCTTCTGAACCATTGTTGTTGATTCGTTCATGGCTAATATGAGCTAGAAAGTGACTTCTAACACAAGGCTGAATCCTAAATCCCTCTCTTACCCCTGATCAAGTGCACTCCTTTGTGTGTGGAACATGGGATTGTACATGCTACATGGCATTCTAGCTTTTTATTTTACACTAAGCATTCAAATTTAATGTTCCAGAGACGAGTTTTTAAGGCGAAAGTTCGTATTGCAAATTGTATTTTCTCATAGGAAATAATATAGATAATCTGTTCCAGCCAAAACATGTAAATAAAGTAAAATATTAAATAAATAGACATTAAAACTCAATTAACCTTAATTAATGATTCCACTTGGCACCGACTGCTTTAAAAAAACTGAAGCGACTCCCTTTTCTTTTTGCTGCTGTCCTTGCTAACAGTCTTGGGACCCAAAGTGCTGTCTCTTCACTAAATCTTGCACAACCCCATCAAAAAAAATGTTTTTTCACTGATGCAAACAAATTTTGAACGCTGACCAGTTTTGTTGGCTCGTATGCCGAAAAATGCATTGTTTGCTGAGACAAATTTCTTGCAAAATGCAAAGCGAAAGACGTTCATATGTTAATGTCCCCCTGTACAGTATTTGGGATTCAAACAAACAAATTGTGGAACTGTTATATAAAAGCAATATGAGAGCAGTGTTGATATTCAGTACAACAGCACTGTCTTACATAAATAAAATTAAATAAAAGCATATCTCTCAATCTCTGGATGATGGGGCAAAACTTTGTTTTTTATTTGTTGCACCACTCAGGAGCTTGTGCTCGCGACTCTAACTGGTAGAGAATTGGATCTGAGTTCAGTCTCTGAGTAGTCAGTGCTCGCATATTGTATTCACGTATTCATATAATTTCACGTATTAGTCAGTTCTTTTGAATTTTTACGAAATTGCTGTTGTGATATTGTTGCTGTAACAGAATCAACTCACTTCTCGATCATCATTTAGTCATGGTCATACTTCTGCAAAATGTACTCAAGGCAAAGAATTTTTTTCTTTGTTTCCATCTGGATAAATTAGAGCAGGCATGGTTTATTCAACAGTAATTATTCACAGTCGCTTTTTACTAATGCAAGCTGTTATTTTGACTTTCGCACACTTGCGGTAAAGGGGTTTTGTCTTTAGGAAAGTGTTGCTTAACACGAACGCGTCCTCGCAACCATTGGTTAAGCGGTCCGCGTCAGCCACATCACACGTGGTCTTACTAATCTTCGTTCTGTGTGAGATCAATACATCACGAGCCACACCATGCAAAGTTTCCTCTCCCAATTAAAAATAATAAAATATAAAAAGGTAGAGCAGAACACTTGGAAGTTTAGTTCACTGAATGCAAAGCTATTAATCTGGCTGCTCATTGATCATTACGCTGGAAAGGGACTGGACACACAGTCACAGCTCGTAAAAAAAGGCCGTCTCGTTCATTTAGTTAGCTCTTAATTAACAGCAGGGTGTCCTCGACCCTGGAACACTAGCTGCAGCTGGAGCGTGAGAGGCTTTTAAAAAAGAAGGAGGAAGAAAAGAAGGGGAAAAAAGATCTTCTGCCACTTGGCTTTTTATAAGTTATTTAAAATGGGTTCTGTAATGTTCCAGTGGTTTTGTTCTTGCTTTACTGCTCTAAAAGCTGGCTGACTTTGTGGAAGTATGGTGCAGATTTTCGTTCCTGCTGCAGGAGAGCATATACACACACACACACACACACACACACACACACACACACACACACACACACACACACACACACACACGGCCTCATTTATCAAACTGGATTCAAAATCCGGTCGGTTTTGGAAAAAATGTTTGTATAATTTGAGCTCCTGATGTTGTTAAGATGAACATATAGGGAGGCTTAATAATACAAAGCATTGTTCATCCAAAATTAACAAATTTATTACAAATATCCAGCGGCTTTTAAAGAAAATGCAAACCACTTTCATTATACTCATGTTTTGAGAGAGTATTCTTTCTTCTTCTTCTTCTGAGTTTATGAGCAGCTGGTATTATTCTCGTTAATAAAGTCAACTATTGATTTCAATCATGTTCACAAACTTAAAGGAAACATGTAGTACATTTTTCTAATTAATTACTTGAAATGAAGCAATCCAGAATAAATCCTAAATGTAAATGAAACTGTAAACATTCTGTTATTAGATAAAGTCTGTATTTCTTTATTAACGTTCAGGATGGCGGTCTCACGTATCGTACCGTCATTTCAGCACGTCCTCAAAGAGCACCAGAGCACGTCCCTATGGTGTCATATGTACACTAACTGATGTCTATAGTGATGGCGTATAGAAGCACGTGGCAAATAAACACACTAATATCTCATATCTAAACCTGCATGCTTACTGTATGCACTGCTCTGGGCTGTTATTGAATATTTAACAGTTTTCCTCAATTGTTGTTTAATTTTAAGCTATACAGTGTATACAGTACACAGTTTCAGCCCAGCACAGAAAGTTTTATAAACAGACATTAAAATTGCGCATGAAACATATTTGTCAGATTTGCGCATGGTGTCGATGAGGTGTGTTTGTGCCATGTGCATGTCTGGTAGCTGATGAGCTGCAGTGGCTGAGCTGCGTTACTGGAAGATTTAGTGCACACAAGCGCTTTGAGGGAGTTATTCATCACCTACAGCCGTCATTCATCTTTCTGTCGCTTTCAGCTGCCTGTAAGTTTTACCGCTTGTTTTTTGGTAAATCACAGTAAATAACTGTGCAGCCATGAACTCACTGTCATTTACAACTCATTGCTTTGTATCCATAAACTCGTATCAGTACAAATAAAATCAGCATTAAAGAAGATTTTATAAAACTTTTGGGGGTTTTATTGGAGATTTTTTTGTGGGGGAAATGAATGAACAAGACATTCAGCCATCAGATCAGCACGTCTTGTGGCTGGGTCATGATTTCTAAAATCCTGCAGATACAAATTAGGACGGGACATGACATGGTTGTCGGTGATCGCACCTCCTGAGATTCTCAAACTCAACAGTTAATAAAGAGAAAATAGTTAAGACATGCCAAGGAGGAAAAAAAAATGAATCTGACCAGTTTAACTGGCGATCTGCCCTCTGTAGTGTCACACTGCTGTTGTTGGCTGATGACTCTAGAGCCCAGTGTTTCTTTCTGGCTGGTGTATCTGTCTGTGTGGGTTAAGAGTGGTTATTAAGTCTTCCTGGCCGACTAAACTGTCTGGACATTGTCCAGGCTCTGAACACTCTCACTAACAGAGTTGACACATGATTGTCTGATTACACAACAGTCTGAATGAGCACATGATGTTCCTAATTAAGTGGCTGGTATGCTTGTATCCTACTTGTACTCTATGTGATCCCATACTTTACTGTGTGGCGTGTGTAGGTGTAGTGTAGGTGACCATGTCCAGTCATCAAAAAGCACACAAATGCACACCGGGACAATCATACTCGCACAGCCGGAGCACAGGAAAGTCCGATAATAGTCAGTAAACTTGCATTTGCAACAGAATTGCCATGTGGTCGTGTTTATGACTGATGCTGCACCTACAGTACTGTGTGAGAGATACATGTGTTTAACTAATGCCATGTTAAGGCTGTGTTACGTGCTTTATAGTACGAGCGTAACAGCGTTTACATTCAGACGGTGTTGTCACAACACTCACATTCTCCTGATGCCACCGGCTGCTGTTCATTCAACAAAAATCAACAACTGGTTTCCAAAAATTTACATTAAAAAAAGTAAATACAGTCTTGGCCTAGTTTCTTTAAAAAAAAAAAGTAAATAAACTGCATATTAAAATGCGTGTCTGGTACAGAGATTATGTCCAAGTGATCTTCACAGCAATTTCTGAATGATTGGACACGTCGAGTGTAATGTGACTTTACTTGCTAAACCATTTCAGATGATATTTACATCCCCTGACTTTGGCCTCACCTCCCATGAGGAGAATATTCCTCCTAAATATTTATGGCATTTGGGACCTTTTCCAGAACAACTTATAGAAGTGTTTTAAAATCTACGTTAATAAATATATCCTTAAATATCTCTTGCGCTTTGTGTCCATAACATGTAAAACACATTTATTTTTTTTAGAATCGATTAATTTGTATGAATGGTGTTTTTATGTGAACTACAGTATAGGAAACAGAAAACTGCAAATAACAAATGTTATGTTTTCATACAAATAAAATGAAACCTGAAAACCCCACAATCAGCTAATTGATGAGGTGTGTGAGGCAGCTTTATCCTGCAGACGGTCCTCACTGCCGTTAGGGAACACTGTTGCCATGAAGTACTTGGTCTGCAGGAATGTTTACGTAGGTGGTGCGTGTCAAAGAAACATCCAGATGGATTTCAGGACTCAAGGTTTCCCAGGAGAACATCGTCCAAACCATCACGCTGCCTCCGCAGGCTTGTCCTGGCTTTGCCGAGTTCTGGTCTGCCCTGACCACTGCTCACGGGGAACACTCCACAAGATCTGACACGTTGGAGATGTCCAGCCATTACCATTTGGCTCTTGTACGAGTCGTTCAGAACCTTACGCTTGGCCATTTTTCCTGTTTCCAGCACACCAACTTTGAGAACTGAATGTTCACTTGCTGTCTAATATATCCCACTCCCTGACAGGTTACCCATGTAAAATCAGTGTTATTCACGTCACCTGTCAGTGGTTTAAGTGTTATGGCTGATCCGTGTATTACAGACATTAAGAGATTTAGTGGTGTTTTTTATTCTTTTCATACTCTATGCATGCACAGCTGTTGTCAATAGTCATGGCAAATCTTTAGTGAATTTCTTATGGTGGAAAAGTTAAAGTTTCCTAAGGAACTCTTCCTCTTGTCTTTATCCACTTGTTTGTGAAGTGCAGAGGAAAACTGCATTTGGTCTGCCTGCACCAGGAGCGTTATGGCACTGATTTACACCAATCATCTTAAAGCATAATTCTTCTTGACGTCAGCTGCTAATGGTGTTATTATGATTAACTGTTTGGCTTAAAAAAGGACACTGAAGAAAACAGCTGGGAGTGGAGCGGTCCATGCAGAAGGAAAAGTCGGGCAGTTTCTGAAAGCCTTCCAAATTAAAAGTAGTATTTCAGGCTGCGATGCCAGGCTCAGAGCTCTCGATGTTTCCTGCTTGGACCTCTTTTTCCATGAACTTCATGATGCAGAGAAAGTAGACTAAATATGTGTGACTTTTAACAGCCTCCATATTCACTCTGACTTAATAACTAAATGATCAGCCAGTCTGACAAAACACAAGTGGAACTCGATGAAGTGGAACCGCTTAAATACCATCAAGCCTCTGAGAAATCAAATGTGACATGAACCTGCTAGATTTACACTAGGAAGTACAGTACAGTGAGTGCCCGTTGTCCAAATACTTTTGAACTCCACCTGTGGACGTGGTGGTAGTTTGTAACGACGGCTGTAATTTCTGAACAATTAATGCTAAACTTTCGCTCAAGCCCTTGAAATAAAGCTGAACGTTTGCACTTCAATCACATCTTGATTGCTTCGTTTTAAATCCCTAAACTAGGATCAAGCAAAGATTATAAACAGTAGGGCACAACTCGTATGTTAATCAATCATCTTAATCCCAGTGAGTCAGGAATGTTGGGCTAAAAGATTCCCAGTAGAACTTTGGGAATTTAACATAGACTGAGCTTTATTTACCGAACACACAAAACAGATTGTCAAGCCTGAGCCTGTTTGCCTGCTGCTTGGCATAACTTCACTGTAAATACAAGTAAGCCACTAAACCTTCTATATACTGTACATACCTATACATATGCAATAAACATTCATTTCACAAGCCAGCTCTTGGGAAATGTAGGTGCCACATGGTAAATGGCATTCAGCTAAAATCAGTGATCTACACCGGTTCTTCTCCACTGGCGTAAGCAGCTCAGATGCATTGCACTCATCTTATGGTAAGAAAAGTTACAGACTATGATCATTTATTATCATCAAAATAATAATTTGACAGAAATGCTACAGTAGATTTGTCCCAGGAAAAAGAAAATGTTTTAATGAAAAAGAATTAATGGCTGCAGCTGTTAAAGGAAGCCACTGATCCTGAAATTTACTGTGAAACGATGCTCGCTCACGCATGCACTACTGTGAAGCAACACTAATAAACTTTGATGTTTTCTGTTAAGTCTGTGTCTTCATGTCCTAGTCTTACTGTAGACTTAGATGTAAAGGTCAGCCTTAGACATAGCCGATTCCTTGTTGATTCGTACGTGCTTCTGAGCAGCACACACACCAGTAAAGTTTAATTCCTGTAGAATCTAAAGCCTGATTTTTTAATTTTTTAATTTTTGCTTCTTTGTTTGTGTCATGCTGCAATTCCACCACCAAACCACTAGTTGGTGATGGGATCTTTCTCTTCTGCAAATTGGAAACAAGTTAACCCGCTGATTTTCAAGGACCAGGCATTCCACTCTGAACGTTCACGGTAACGACCGCAGCGAGCTCCGAATCAGAGTCTCATCACTGTCCTGTGCTCAATATTATAATAATAATAATAAGTCTGTATTCCAAGCCATTCAAGAAAGTTGCCCTCTGTGCTTCTCTTAGATCTCTTGGATCTGTGCTAGTGTGTTCTGTTTGGTCTGTCGGACTGGCGTTCTGTTAAATTCTCTCTTTATCTCTCTATATCAGTAAAACAGCAAAATGCTTTAAAAACCTTCAGTGTAGCTGTACATAAATCAGCCGTGGATGCCGTGGAGTGTGAAAAATCCCCAAAGCTTTTAATCTAGCTCGCTAAACAATGTAGTGAGAGTCATGTACGATAGCTAGACCTAAAATATACAGTAACGCCTACATGTTTGTGAGTAAATATTCTGATGACGTCTACAGAGACTGATTTCAGGAACTGAACTGCCTTCAAGCTGCTAATGAAGACCGCAAGCAAGTGAGCAGATGCTGGAGCTCGTCACCAGGAAGGCCAAGCTTTCCTTAAAGAGCTTTTACTGTCACCAAGAGAGCAGTACAGCAGTGAATAGGAGAGCGGTTTGTGCTGAAAGTGTTTTAATTTGAGAAAGTCTGTGGTTTACATTAGCTTCTTCTTATCTTCTCCTTATTGTTACAGACTAGCTGAAGTGAAAAAGTAAACCGGGTAAAGAGTTAAATAAAAATAGTTAAAATGTTAAAGCTAAAAATATGTTGATCAGCTTTAATGTAATCAGTGATATTATTATTATTATTTCAGGTTGAAGTCCACATACAGTACATGTCAGTCTGCAACTAAGATGAACCACTTTAAAAACAGTATATGTTGTTGTTGTTGGTCTTTCGGCTGCTCCTGATAAGGGGTCGCCACAGCGGAGTATCCAGTCCGCACTACAACTTGGCACAGGTTTTACGCCGGATGCCCTTCCTGACGCAACCCTACCATTGTATCCGGGCTTGGGACCGGCACTGTGTCCAGTGGCTGGGGTTTGTGCACTGGCTGGGAATCGAACCCGGACCGTCCGCATGGCAGGCGAAACACCTCCCACTGAGCCACAAGTGCCACAAATTTTTTTTTAAACTGTGATTTCACAAAATTTAGTTTGATGAAACATCATATGGTTTTGGTCTCCACTGGACTGGTGGCTAAATGTTAGGAAATGCTACAAAATGTACCTAGTTACAGCAAGATGTCATTCTTACTGTGATGATTAGATGATTAATATCTATTGGTGCAGGTGTTTGTTTACATTCAACAAGTAGCGCATTAGTAGCTTAATTTAAAGTAGATTATTAAATCTGGCACATAACTGTTCATAACATCACTTTTACTCAACATTTTGATTTCACTTATGGTGCAGGTTAAACTTCAGCCAGATGTGTGTAAGTACTACAAAAGTTTCTTTAAATTCTGTCCAGACAGTTTTGTGTGATGCTTGGAAAGATCTGGGTGAACGGACAAACAGACTGGTTTCTGGTCCTCGAATGTGTGAAACCAACGTTCAGACAAAACCTTTCTCTTATTCATACAGATGCATAAATCTAGCAAACTTATTACTAAATACAATACAACTGTGTTTGACTTGACTGTTCTTGTAGAATATATCAAAACGCATGTGTTCACTGGTTGTGTGTGACGTACCTGAGGCAGTGTGCCGTGTAATCTAAGCACGTCTGAGCACTTGATGGGATTCTGGCAGTCGTTTCATTTTAACTTTAGCTATCTTCACATCACTAATTCAAAGCCTTAACCAGAGAGCTACTGCAGCCTGAATCTGGAAAGTGAAATGGAGAGAATAAATAATCAGACAAAACAGCAAAGAAGACCAGCAGACATGACACAACCGTCACGGGTGGAACGAGCGGTTAGGGATTTAGTGCCATGCAAAACTAAATGTGGAAGTAGTTTGGTCAATATAAAAACCGTTTACGTATTTAGCCGTTAGAGCCGTTAGCTGTGTTGTTATTTACGCACCCGCTCGGCTGTTCCCTCAGTATCATAGTGAAACATCATCTCGAGGGAAGAAAAAAACTAAAAGTTACAAAAAGTATTGA
Organism: Channallabes apus; assembly: GCA_030522415.1. NCBI lineage: Eukaryota > Metazoa > Chordata > Actinopteri > Siluriformes > Clariidae > Channallabes > Channallabes apus. The sequence goes on from CM060104.1 coordinate 36,695,737, forward strand.
TTAAAACTCAAGTTTAATTTAGAAAACATTTGGATAATTAACCACTTTGGGCGTCGTCCATCTTTAGTCCACGGCACATTGTCTAATCTAAGTGTGTCTCTCTACAGTATCTATCTCTCTCTGTCCAAACAATCTGCGCCATTTCTGCATCGTGCGCCATGTTGCACACCCACACACACTTTATTCTGTTCAGTAGCTGGTGCGGTGGCCGGGGTCACTCGCTCTCCTGTCTTCAGTTCATTTGCAGCCGTAATCCATGCCAGTGCCGTTAACAAGAGCTCCTCTTTTTCCTGGTTTTTTTTTTTTTCATCCTCATTGTTCCATCATTACTGACCCACCCACTCCCGTCTTCCCAGCATCCCATGCTGTCATCTAATTGTACCCCCGGTGAGATGCCCTGGCAGACATATGGACACGCGTTTTTCATTTCTCGCTTCACATGCTGCAGACTGATGATGATTACTATTGATGATTTGCTGCTATTTATATTTCAGGCTGTGTGTGTGTGTGTGTGTGTGTGTGTGTGTGTGTGTGTGTGTGTGTGTGTAACGTGGCGGACCTGTTGGCATCCCTCACTTCAGGCTTGTTTTAATCCCGCTGCAGAAAATAACCACCATGACTGTGCAGTCTGAGCAGAAGGATTAGATTAGTGCGGCTAGATTACTATTTAGAGTTGCTGTGTCTCTCGTAGAAACGTTCCTTTTCTCATTCCTGCACTTATGATCATGGATCCTGTCTCTCTCTCTCTCTCTCTCTCTCTCTCACACACACTCACTCACACACACACTCACTCACTCACTCACTCACTCACTCACACACACACACCCTCTGGAGTGACTTGCAGTATGTTATGACTTTATTATTTACTGGAATTGTTGTAAACAGACTTCGTTTTACACGTTTTATCCTCAGTTCTTGTGTCATGGAACACTTATGACTCTACCGCGCTATAAAAAGACTCACCTGCTACTTAATGCTCTTGGCTTTCTCTCAGCCAGTGGAAAGAATTTTTTTCCATTTCTGTTTTCTCATTTTGAGGCTTCTCCTCTCTTTTCGGCGTGATCGTCAGGAAAAGCCCAGCGCACCACCACGCCCTCGCACCTCGTCCGTGCTGACGTCTGTCCTGCTCCTTCGTCAGCACGCGCTGAAAGTCAGATCGAGCTTCTTACTATACTGTTATTGTGTGGAAACTGACATAGGAGCTGCTTTAGAGAAGAAATGCAGCCTCATGCTGAGGTTTAAGGGAAAAACATCCAGATGGGATATAAATAATAAGATCCCACGATAAGGAAACAGTAAAGGTTATTCAAACCCGTGGAAAGAGCTTCTGACGTTTAAAGGACTAATTATAATAACACTGTATGAATCTGCATCTGTCTTTCTATTCTCTTTTTCACACTCCAGTGTACAGATGATCTCTGTGTGTGTGTGTGTGTGTGTGTGTGTGTGTGTGTGTGTAAGGACCCAAGACCTGTAAAACTGTAGGATTAGTGTTAGCACGGGTTACTGCTTATAGCATGTGATATTCAGTGTTTCTTTATTAAACTAAACCTGACCATTTTTAAAGCATGTACAGTACAGTAAGTCCCCTACATATGAACTTTCGAGTTACATACTTGCGTACAAAAGATACAAACATGCTTTCACACACGTTCATTCGCTGGAGTTAAATCACATGTTCGGTGTACATTGTTACCTACGTGAATCCCAGGATGTGTGGAAGCGAAGGTAAAAGCAGCAGTGATGAAACTTGTACTGCTAAGAAGCACCAAGCAATAACGATGGAGACAAAAGTGGAAATAATTAAGAGAATGGAGTGAGGTGAAAAGATGACAGACATCGCTCGTTCTTTTAACATGAATCGTTCAACCATCAGTATGATTCTAAATAACGCTGCACTATAATAGACTGTGTAATAGACACATCCTAGTACCTACACCATGTTTACTGGACTTACAGACGAGCTCTCGGAAAAGACCTCATTCATATTCACTCAATTTACTTTAATCCCATTTACTTATTTTTATATGAGAAATGTTACAAGGAAAAAATAAACTTACATCAGGTAATTAGCCACTAGCTACAGTGAGAGCATACAGTATGTTAGCTTTATCCGCTTAGCAGAGATGATTTTATGTGGCCCAAATAGGGCATTTTTCAGCGTCAACGTCAAACAATAATACTTTAAAATGCTAATTATTCATGATGCATCTCACTTCTTATTCAGTCTAGAAGCACATGGCCTGTAAAACTTGTTGCTTAAATTAAAGCATTACGTTTTTTGTTAAAAGCTTAAAAAGCAAAGAATCATGTAGTGTCCGTAACCATGTCGAATTTATGTTGTGATATTTTATGATTTTACATTTTAGTTGAATAATACACTTTTTCAGGTTTGTCTTTTTATGTGAAATCTAAATCACACATGTTTCATCTGAATGACAGTTAAAATTGTTAAAAGATTTGAATAAAAAAAAGTAACGGACACTACAGACATGAAAGGGCGTGAAACTGTATTTAGCGAATGTATTTCTTTTTATCTAATAAAAATATAAATGTGTATGAGTATTTACAAAAATGAAGCATGGATCGGGAGATACGAAGCATTAAGTGTTATGAAAAATGCTATTAATCTGAAAATTAATATTATCCTTTTTTTTATCCTATTATTTTATCCTTTTTTACAATTTATTTTTTGGTCCTAATGTGACTAATTTACAGATGTGATATTTAAATGAAAGACTTTTTTCCACGCGTTAGTTTTGGGCTTTGATTAATGCTATCCTGTACATTGTTAAAAAGAAAGGAGGCATTGATATCAGTGAACGTAGTTTATCATGTTTTTTTTTTTTTTTAAGTAGACCTCCCAAGAGGCATTACTCCACAACACTGATCTTTTGTAAATCCTCCCTTATGTTCTTTCTTGTGTAAAGGTAAGTCAGATTTAAGGAACTGCTTGAGCTAGAGCAAAGTGGAAAAAAAAAAAAAAAAGATTTAAACAAGCAGGAGGGAAGACGGAGAACTGGTGATTAGGAAATGGTTAGGAATTGTAACTGCTGAGAGCCTTGGCTTCCAAACGAGGTGTAGATGCCAACAGTAAACAAAGCATCCTGGCAAAACAATTTGGTGCATTACAAAGGGAACAGGAGTGATGAAAATGGCAGCTCAGACGCCACAAGAGAGGGCTCTGACAGGGTGGGTGTAGGGAGGATGCTGCTGATGAGAATCACTTGCACTGCGGTGGAGTTTTGGAAGGTTTTTTTTTTTTGTTTCCACTCCACTCCTACATGCCCCCTCACCCCCCCCCCCCTTTCCCCATTCTTTCAGTTTCATGAGAATGATCTGCAGTAATGCACATTCTGCTCACACACACGCTGACTGAGAGCTCAGATGAGTTTCAAAGCTCTTGCCAGTAAAATTATGTAACATAGACATGAGAGGCCAGAGTGTGTGTGTGTGTGTGTGTGTGTGTGTGTGTGTGTGTGTGTGTGTGTCCAGACCGTGATGTAAGCTGTATCGGTACATAACAGGCACGGTAAGCCATTAAGCTGCCAATCAGCGTCTATCAAGCATCACTTTGTGGCCAAATAAAATGGAGCTCAGTGGGAGTGTGGGTGTGTTTGTGGTTTTTGGTGTAATTTCAGCGCTCTTATTTTGTGTGATTGAGAAACAGGCCTTATTTCTGTCTCGTCCTTGCACACAGGCACATCATCTTATACAAACCAGATCTGTGGCGATATAAGAGCAGCTCTGATGAACTTTTTTTTTTTTTACTTTTTGTGAGGAGATGTACAGTATATGAGCATTCTTAAAAGGACTCTCCAGTATCAGTGCTTAGAGATAGTCAGGGGCAAAGCTTAAGTTTTCAGACACAGGAAAGACTTTGTGGTTTCTTGGTAACTTGATTAGATTTCAAGATTTCAGCAGGGAGAGAAGCCGAGGCTGGTGAAGGGATGGCTGTTTGTAGTTTGTAAGCAATAAGAGGAACTAATGAGTTTTGCAGATGTTTCTTAACTTTAATGTAACTTTACGCGTGCTGGGCTGCACCACTCCACCCTACAGTATAGATGATTATTTTCTTTTATAAAAGCCCACACCAATATATTTGATTCATTCATTATCAGAATACTGAGCATTTTTATAGTCATTAATTAGTCTGTTGTGAGGATTTTGATATGGTGAACCCCACGCTTTACTGATGATGGTTAATCTCTCACTTACTCATCGTCTATAACCACTTTATCCTGTATTCATGGTTGCACCCTGGATGGGGTGCCAATTCTTCACTGGACAATTTGGGAACAGCAGTTAGAACACAGAGGCAGGAACAGAACCTGGACCCTGGAGGTGCAAGGCGACGGTGCTAATCATTATAACCAACAATATGTACTGTATATAGGTGGAGCTCAGGTGTGGGTGTGTTTGTGGTTTTTGGTGTAATTTCAGCGCTCTTATTTTGTGTGATTGAAAAACAGGCCTTATTTCTTTTACTGTAGTCGTGCACTGCACAAAGTTGGCCTTTATGGAAGAGTGGCAAGAAGAAAGCCATTGCACAGCAAACATGTGGAAGAAGGTGCTCTGGTCAGATGAGACCAAAATGAAACTTTTTGGCCACAATGCAAAACGCTATGTGTGGCGGAAAACTAACACTGCACATCACCGTGAACACACACCATCCCCACTGTCAAATATGGTGGTGGCAGCATCATGCTCTGGGGTGCTTCTCTTCAGCAGGGACAGGGAAGCTGGTCAGAGTTGATGGGAAGATGGATGGAGCCAAATACAGGGCAATCTTGGAAGAAAACCTCTTGGAGTCTGCAAAAGACTTGAGACTGGGGCGGAGGTTCACCTGCCAGCAGGACAACGACCCTAAACATAAAGCCAGGGCAACAATGGAATGGTTTAAAACAAAACATATCCATGTGTTAGAATGGCCCAGTCAAAGTCCAGATCTAAATCCAATCGAGAATCTGTGGCAAGATCTGAAAACTGCTGTTCACAAACGCTGTCCGTCTAATCTGACTGAGCTGGAGCTGTTTTGTAAAGAAGAATGGACGAGGATTTCAGTCTCTAGATGTGCAAAGCTGGTAGAGACATACCCTAAAAGACTGGCAGCTGGAATTGCAGCAAACGGTGGTTCTACAAAGTATTGACTCAGGGGGCTGAATAATTACACACACCCCACTTTGCAGTTATTTATTTGTAAAAAATGTTTGTTCCACTTCTCACGTGTACACCACTTTGTATTGGTCTTTCACGTGGAATTCCAATAAAATTGATTCATGTTTGTGGCTGTAATGTGACAAAATGTGGAAAAGTTCAAGGGGCCGAATACTTTTGCAAGCCAGTGTGTATATATATATATATATATATATATATATATATATATATATATATAATATACTGTATAGGTGGCACGACGGTGTAATGGTTAGCACTGTCGCCTTTCACCTCCAGGGTCCACACACACACACACACACACACACACACACACACACATATATACTATCATTCAAAAGTTTGGGTTCACTTTCTAACTCTATGGTCATTTATTTCTTTCAAAATTGCAAAAAGTTGGTAATTGTGCGTTTCTGGGGTTTAGTCTCCAGTGTTCTGGGCATGTACTGTATGTGGCCCCTGCACAAGTCAGGCCACTTCTGTTGTACTTCAGGACCCTATGGCCAGGACACATTAAGCTGAGCATTGACCCTCTGTAACCTCCGTTACATTAAATATTAATTTTCTCTCTAATTTGATTGGACTAACTCACCTGGACACAGGAGCTGTGAGGAATTCTGTCCAAACTAAAAGCACAGCTGGAAGCAGAGGCATTTTTCTTCCATCAGTAGAGATGGAGGTCGGGTCGATAAATAAGGACAAGCGTAATTTCTACCCAAAAGGCCAGAGTCCACTCACACTTACCCTCAGCCAGATGTGTTTAGGGGTTTGAGGAATGACAGAGGGGTTTGCAAGGTCTTACTAACAATGACCATCGGGGTGATGTCATCATACACCAATGTGTGATTTATTTTATTTTATTTTTATTTTTCCTGGTCAGTTTATTGTAAAACTTACAAGTAGTAAATAATGATGATAATAATACAGTGCCTGCCCCCCCCTACTTCACACACACACACACACACACACACACACACACACACACACACACACACACACACACACACACAGAAATACTGCTCTGTTGCAATTCTTTCTAAAAGGTAAAGTGCATAGGTCATGGTGGAGGTCACCTTGCCCCTCCAGGGTGCGGGTTCGATTCCAGTCTCGGGTCTGAGGAGTTTGCATGTTCTCCCTGTGTTTGGTGGGTTTCTCTGGGATACTCCAGTTTCCTCCCACTGTACAAACACAAGCAGATTAAGTCGAGTGGCGACCGAATTGCCCATAGTGTGTGTGTATGTGTGTGTGATGGATTGGCACCCTGTCCAGGGTGTACCACGCCTTGTGCTCCTGGGATATGCTCCAGGCCCCCTGTGACCTTGTATACAGGATAATAATAATATATACAGTGCAGGAAATGAGGATTTGATCCCCTACAGATTTTCTAAGTTTGTCCACTTACAAAGAAATGAAGAGTCTATAATCATATTCTCTATAATATATCAGAGGTTTATGGTAAAGGATTGAGACAGAATATCAACCAAAAATCCAGAAAAAGCACATGATACAAATGCATTTCAATGAGGGAAATAAGTATTTGATCCCCAAGCGAAACATGACTTAGTACTTGGTAGAGAAACGTTTCTTGTAGTTGTTTACCAGATTTGCACACATCTTGGGATGCATTTTGATCCACTATTCTTTACAGACTTTCTCTAAATGTTTAAGGTTTCTTGCCTGTTGCTTGGCAACTCGAAGTTACAGCTCTCTCCATGAATTTTCGGTTGGATTAAGGCCTGGTCCCTCATTATTCTCATGATTATTCTTTACTCCATGAGGTGAAATCTTGCATATAGGGCCATTAATGGTTACTTTGTATTTTTTCCATTTGTAAATAATCGCTCCAGCAGTCGTCTCCTTCTCATCAAGCTTCTAGCTGATGGTCTTGTAGGCCATTCCAGCCTTGTGCAGGTCTAAAATCTTGTTCCTGACCTACCATGACAGCTCTTTGGTCTTTCCGATGGTGGTGAGGTTTGAATGGAAGATAGAGATTTTGTGGACAGGTGACTTTTATACACATACCACACTGTTGTTAGGAGCACCTTCTTCAATTAATATGTGTACCACAAGAGCACATAACCAGTCTGTGAGAGGCAGAATTATTGTTGGTTGGTAGGGGGTCAAATACTTATTCCCCCCACTGTATATCTATATATAATAATATATGTATAATAATAATAATACGGTTGTTTTTAAGGCTACCATATGTACAGCACATCTCAGTCTCCTAAGTTGTGTAATCCTGCTTAGAGTAAATAGAATCATGTACAGTAAATTGATACAGAAAAGGGAAAATCTGAGCCTTGCTCAATGCGAGTGACTTTCACTTCTACCTCAGATGTGTTGCAGATGTGCATCCACGAGGCAAAGCCTGAGAGCGAGGGAGAGTCCGCGCATGTGTTTACTGATTAAAGTGTGTGTTTAGGCCTTCTCTGTCTGTGTTTGTACATAAACACGTGTGCCTGTTCACACACATTTGTTGGTTAATATGGTCTAAAATAAAAGATTTTTCTTAAACAGACGGACAGATGAAGGAGAGGGTTTGTGGTCGGAGATGAACTATTGACACAGCGCTCCAAAACAACCTCTGGCCCTGGAACTCAATCCACTCATTTACATGCATACTGAGAGTCGAGATCCAGCCCCACACACACACACACACACACACACACACACACAGAGTTCTGCAGGGAGAGTTTCATCAGTCTGCAGTCATCAGAGCCGGTGTTGTTTTTGGGGTGAGTAAGCAGACGACTGTGAGATCCTGAGATCAGGTTGCGTAATCATACGCAACATTCTGCGCTGCGGCTCCAGAGTTCGGGTGAAAGTTCCAGTCGTGTTGTTGTGAGATGGATACCACTGATGGAAACAAAACATTTGTTTCAGGACGACCCATACAAGTACTCCCTCTAACACTTTATCATAAGTTCTGTCTGCTGTGTTCCATTATAAATAGTGTTGATCGAGCCGCAGTTGCTCCGCCGTGCAGCTGTTAACGCGTCGCTCCACTCCTTCTTTCACTTTTCCATTTCTCTCGTTTTGTTCTTCTATTTTTCCTTGGTTTAACCTGTAGCTTACACCTCTGCTCCTCTGACTTTCTAGCTGCTATTAAACATGATGCTGTTTTACATTTATTGCATTCTGTTATGTGTGACTTTAAACATTGCATCAGAGTCAAATACTAAAATTAGACTAATAGTACAGACGGACTGTGGCATCACATTAAGTCATTAATATTAGCAGGAAGTACTGCAGACCAAAACTTTATATTGTGAAGTTAAAGTTATACACTCAGCGCATGCAGTTAGTGCTAGTTAATGTGCACGTGTGCGTGCGTGTGTGTGTGTGTGTGCGTGTGTGTAAAATGCATGTGGTTGGCTTGCAGTGATGGAGATAATCCCCTTGTGTCCTGTTTCCAGATGTGTGGAATGGTTACTAATGGTGTAAGACTCCCTGGGAGACACTCGTTCCTCCCCTACTGCTTCCTTCTCTACTTGACTTGAACGTGCGCTGAGACTCTTCCTCTCCACTTCTCCCAGCTACATTTGCACAGAAATGCCTAAGGAGGAATTCACTCACTGTATGCCACATGGATCTTCTAGGAAGAGAGGGATATTCCAGAAAAGCCGAAGTGTTGATGGACATTATCAGGAAAATGTCATTCTAATAATATAATTAATAATGATGTAGTTGTGCTGATACTGATGTGAATTCTGGTTTTAGCTCAATTCAGGAAACAAGTTGGTGGACAAGTGAGAAAAAAAAAACCCACTTACACTACAGGACGGGTTTCTCTCTCGTTAGTGATTCAGTATGAGGAGATTAATGGAATGTTAAATATGAATTCATTCATAATGTCCAACACCGGGCCTCATGCAGCAACATTCCCTTAAATTTCTCTTACATTTTCTCTTAATTTTTTATTAAGAGGGAAAAAAAAACATGTCAATGCCGGCCTTCTTTAACCGTGCATGAGAGTATCCAAGGGTTTTCACACTCTTAATCAATAGACCAGGAGTATCTCTTTACCTCGCGATCCAATCATTGTAATTGCTCTAAAACATAGAAATCTAAATTTGATTATAATTAGATGATATATTATATTTGTCAACATACCAGATATGAATGTGGATGAACAAAATATGAAAAAGTTGTAGATATGAGAAATTTACAGAACAATACATAAAATAAAATAAGGCAACAGAAAGTAATGTTTTATCATTATTATTATTATTATTAATGATAACAATATTATATATGTATATATATATATATATATATATATATATATATATATATATATATATATATATATATATATATATATATATATATATATATAGAGAGAGAGAGAGAGAGATAGATATTACTTAATGAGACTAAAGGGCGGTGATTGGCGGTATAGAGGTATAAAGGTGTAGCTGCAGGCAGTGATTGGTGGCTCAGTGCTGTCTGGTGCAGCAGTATGTGCTTCATAAGCAAGTGTTGCCATGTGGACATTATTATATTTTGGGAAGGTCCATTGGTGACCTAAGTGTGACTGTATATAGTCAAATTGCACCCGCAATTTGATGAACATCATCAACCAAGCAACAGTCACAGGAAAGCCATAGTTGTATGTTATCAGAGGTGGAAAGTAACGAACTACATTTACTCGCGTTACTGTAATTGAGTAGCTTTTTTGTGTATTTCTACTTTTTAAAGTAGTTTTTAAAATGTGTAATTTTACTTTTACTTAAGTACGTTTTTGTTTGAAGTATTGTAATTCGCTACATTTTAAATCATTTTCGCTATTGAGTAAAAAATAAATGAATGAAAATGATAAAAGAATAAAAATATTTTGCTTTTGCACTTGCGTGTGTGTATCATGTCCTGGTCGCGCGCGGCTCCAGACTCCACTCCAGGTTTTCTGACATCGGCATCACCTGACCTTCCACACGGTCGCTTCCGCCCTGAGAGTGACGTCATCGACTAGCGCGACCATATATAAACCGGAGAGACGCGGGAAAGATGAAAGATTGTGATTTTGGTTTGGTTGGTCTTTGTATATATTTGTAGATAATTTCACTGTTTTTGGTTTAGGGAGTCCGGGAAGGTACCTGTATTTTTGTTTGTGTGTTTTTTTTTTTTTTTTGCAGGTAATCTAGCTACTAAATATAAATACCATTTAGTTTATTATATTGGCCTGGGTCCATCCTCAATCTGATCCTCCTCCTCCTGGTGTGTGTGTGTGTGTGTGTGTGTGTATATACAAACCTCATTATTTCATCAGTTAATGATTGGATCTAGTTCTTTCTGCCATATACCACCATTTCCATACAGTTTAAAATAGAACCCTGAACCGTTCTTTTGCTGTATGGCCCTAGACTGGGACGTAACACCATATTTAAGTGACCACTTTGATTTTCAAGCACAACAATGACAACAGCTTTATTATGTAAAGGTGTTCCTTCAGTTAAAAACAACTAGTTTGAGATTTATATCTGCTCATCTTGAAACAGTACTTGAGTACAAAATTTTATTACTCTTTCCATCTCTGCCTGTTAGTAAATATAATGTATATTAGTTTTAAAGTATTATTATTTGTAATCAGACCACTCTGATTAATAATGATAATGAGAGCAGTGGTCAGTGCTAAGTCACTGAGTTACAGATTGGAAGATCAATGGTTCGAGCCCCAGCTCCACCAGGTTATCACTGTTTGGCCCTTGAGCAAGGCCCTCAACCCTGTCTGCTCCACAGCTGCTGTATCATGGCTGACTCTGTGCTCTGACCCCAGTAACCCTGAGATATGCGAAGAAAGAATTTCACTGTGCAGTAATGTATATGTGATAAATATAGTCAGGGGTGATGGAGGTGATGGAGTGATGGAGGGATTCCAGCTCTCCTCTCCTCAGCATCGTATCGGCCAACATCTCAGCTGTTCCACTGCAGGGATTTAAAGTCTATCACACAGACTGAACATCCGCTTTGGGACGGCAGAGCTGGCGAACATGTTTCACTGTCAGGATTCACTGTGCCACTGACTCTGGCAAGCAGCGAATAATTGTTTTCCAAACCTGGAACTTTTGACCATGAAATTTCATGCCTCTTTATCAGAGCAGAACATTTCAGGAGTAAAATGTGAGAGGTGTCTCAGTTTCTCCTTAGGTCTGGCAGACTGTAATGGACCAGCTCCAATTATAGCCACATGCAGTGCTTTGGTCCATCAGTTCTGTACTTAATCAGAGAGCTGAAACCAACAGGCGGGTGTGGGGATTGAGCGATGTGGGGGGGGGGGGGGGGGGCGGGTACAGTTGTGTCTTTGGTGTTAAGCATTTATACTCTCTCTCTCTCGCGCGCGCTCTCTCATACACACTCACACACTCACCGACTATATATAAAGTTTATACTGTAATAAGCAAAGTATGTGCTTACTTGTGCAGTGTTGGTTTCACCTAAATTTCATGTGTTAGTGTTGCTTATTTGTTATTATTTTTTACATTTTCATTGCTTGAAACAAAAAAACAAATAACATTAGTGCTACACTTAAACAAAAAGCATAAAGCTTATTTCATCCCATATAAAGGTTAAGGTTGTTCAAGAGTCAAAATTTCCTCTTGAATGAAGGTAAAAAACAGTCGTTCCCGTGAATGTTCTGTGAGTGGGACACCTGATCCTTGAAAATCAACTGAGAAAACTTTCTACCTTGATGGTGTCCAACACTAGTGAACCACTGGATAAGTGTAGCAGTGGATTATATAGAGAAATAACACTCTTATAACTGTGTTCTGTTATTCTGTACAAACAAAAGTCCCTCGTATTTTACTAAGTCCGTTCCACAGAGGCCACGTCTCGAGCTTCCGAGGAGGAAGTGAGGAAAAGAACATACCAACCTGTACACGTATGATGCTTCTAATGTTGTTAACTTTCAACAACACGTCTCTCATTAACAAAACGTGTACAGTATTTCCCCTGCATGCCATTGCCTGGAGACGGACACATGATAAAGCACTTAGGCTGCAAGCCATAAGCAGGTATGATGAGCTACATCATCAGTGATTCAGCACAAACGGCCAAAAGAAACGTACACTCTTAAAAGCACATCTGCGGTAGCTTTAGTACTGAATGTTCCCAGAAACAGTGAATATATGGTACTTTTTATTCTTAAAGCTAATTAAAGAGGGTCTGTAAGGGCCAATTTTATGCATTAAGTCAGTTTGGAGGAAAGCTGTAGTAGAGTAGGTACAGTATAAAGAAGACAGTGTACAGTGTGTGTAACACCTCTGACCATCCAATTGTATCACACGGGAAAGCAGCCGTCCCTGCGTACACATCCCCTTACGAGTTCATATCTCTTACTAAACCAGTCATCATTACACACAAGTAGTAATAAATGATATTTAAAGGTTGTAAAATTAAGTACAAAGATTTTCAGTCAAACATGTCAGTGCTCTAACTCTACCTTGTTGGTTCCTTCTGTTATTGCAATATTTTAAATTCCATGAGCTGCGTTTTTTCTACTGCATACAGTATGTTGCCTTAAGCCATAAAAAAAAACAGTGTTAATGCTGCATTAAGAACCTTATGATTTAAATTGTGGTTTTGGTTTAGCAAGCAAAGACCCTGGCGCTTTACACCAGCCGTAATGCGTAAAACCGACACCACCTGAAATGCTGTATCCTGTAATTTAGCGTATGGGTCACAGTAATAAAACATCAGCGTACAGTATGTGGCCACATTTTATACATTCAGTGCACTTAGTTTTACACAAACTGTGAGGGGCGTTCAGGTCAAAACCGGACTTTGGATTGTTCAGAATAGCAGAACACAGTTATGAGAGTAAACACTCTTGTTATTTCTCTATATAATCCCACTACACTAATGCACTTATCCCAGTGTTTCACTAGTGTTGGAAACCATCAAGGTAGAAAGTTTTCTCAGTACACCGGAGCCATGACCGGACTGCCTGCTTCATGCCTGACACACTGGCCTCCCAGGAACTTCTTTAATGACCCAAACCTGTGCAAGTGACTTGAAGTGAGGTCAGGACGCACAGACGTGGGATGTGGCAATAACTCCCAGACGAGCTCCTGTAACGTGCAAGCGGACAGTTATTACAAGTTATCCATAGATTTTCAAGGTCCAGGTGTTCCACTCACTGAATGTTCACAGGAACGACTTCATTCAGGAGAAGTTGCATCATAAGTCCTGGTTTTGACTTGAACCTGTTGTATATACAGAAACAGTTTAACATGTGGTACAAAATCTAAATAATTATTAAAGTATATACAGACGAGGTTGTTTATCTTTATGCAATCTTCAATAATGCAATTTATAATCAATGATCTAAATGAAATCACTAGTTTAAGCAATGAAGCCTTAATAGATATAAAATACTGCAGTTTATACCTCAGCACTTTGGGATTGTCCGTCTGAATCAGTCAGAAGGTGTTAATTAACAGCAGCTCTCACACCAGCGCTCTAATACATTATTGTTTCTAACAGCTTACTCAGGCACTGGGTTTAAAAACTCATAAAAATGATGAAAAGTAACTTGTTTTGTGACACACAGCTGTGAATGTAACTAACTGGACATAAAGTATGACATAATGTGGTTTAATAAATAAAGAAATCTTAATGATTCTGAGAGGAATTTAACACTATTATTGAAAATGTAGAAACGTTAAGGCGGAATCACATCACACCATCACATCTGTCTTTAATTATTTGCATTTAACAGTAAGCACATTGTGTTATATTATTTACATCTATGTCAATTGTTCTGAAAAAAGTTCTGTTTGGTAAGCGCGATAAAATATTACATGTTTCCTGAACACATTCCTTTTTTTCAGTTAGAGAATTTCACAGTTTTCCTTAAAATTCTGTGGGATAAAAGATAACCATGACGACCACAGATCGGTGTATTAAAACATATTGAAGTTTTTATGCTGATCTTCCTTTTGTTGAGTGAGGACGGGCTTCCCCTATTCTTTTTGACTCTACTTTTTAATAGATAAACACTTGAACAGTTTTGGTTAGGGCTGCACGATTCTTGTTAAATGTGAGTCATGATTTTTCTCCATGAGAATTGAGATCACGATTCTCTCACATGATTCCCTTCTCTTTTTTTAACCAAAATATTTATCACACTTAAGGTAAAAAAAAAAAAAAAAAACTGAGAAAAAAGTGTAATTTTTTTTTTTATAAAAATAAAAACACTTTTCCATATTTTAAAACACTTAAAAGTGATTGAACATAAATATAGTGTTAAATATAATAAATAATAATAACTAATAAATAGGAGCTGTATGTAAACTACATTTTGGACACTCGGCCAACTACAGCACTTCATCATCACACATGTTAATTTATATGATGATGATAATTGTTATTATTATTATTATTATTACTATTATTACTATTATTATGTATTATCATCATAAAAATAAGTACATAGGTTACAATATTGAATTTATTGTTGTCAAAAGTTTAATTGCTGAATCTAAACATACTTTTAGTTTAATTCTCTGTAGTCTGAGTCTCTGTGTAACAGCTAGAATCAACAAATAAGTTATAATGAATTAATACAGTAAGTAATATCTCATGTACATGTCTTTGTTCAGATTTTTGTTTATAGTGTGTGTGTGTGTGAGACATTGCCATTATTCTGATAAAAATAATAATATAAATAAATGCATGCGATGATAAGGATGTACTTGCTGCTAAAAGCAGGAACAGAAGCGTATATGGTAAGTGATAAGTGTAATTGTTTGAAGCACATTCAATGACACACATCATCAGAATGCCCCCCCCCCCCACCCTGCAGTTTCTGATTGGCTAGTACTGTCCCTCCTCCAGCCTCTGATTGGCTGGTATTGAGCGAGTGAGCGTTGTGATATTGAGCACACACTGATACTGGACCGCCGTAAACAAGGAAGAGAGATGAGAAGCGACCGAGTTGTATAACCGAATCATTCAGTAATCTCTGGCCTGGTTGGTGCATTAACACTGTTTTGTGTTACACTGTGACTGATGTAGCATCTTGGATTGTTGAGAGTAAATAAGTGAACACGTGAATGCAGCATGATCTGAACGTGGGAAAATAAATGGAAGTGAATCTCTTGTTGCTGAAATCCGCCTCTTCCCTATTGTCCAGAGTATTTTACAGTCAGTGAAACAGCACCCCGTAAATGTTATGTTGTGAGTTTGTGGTGCAACTCGGCATTGCGTGTCTACTGTAGACTGTGTGATGTCCGCAGGCGGGGGGGCTGAGCTTGGCTTCCCGTTGTGACAAAAAGAAGGATTAACTAATCAGACGAGGCTTTGGTCATAGCCGTGTCAAACTGTGATCTGTCAGGCCTGTGCCGAGGGAAGCCAGATGCCTTTTGGCTTCACACCAATTAAATCATAATAGCATGTTAGCACAGTAAGTGTTAGCCATTTTGTTTTGATATCCCAGTTAGCAATGTTAGAAAATGCAGTTTTGGAGGATGGAGATGGGGATTTGAAGTTTCCAGTAAATAATTATTAAATCCATCAGTGCTGAACTTACTGTAAGCTGCTGTTTTGCCTCCTGTGACTCTTGATGGGACGCTGGTTATTCTGCCCTGCGACTGTTGGCGTGTTCACTGTACTGGTTGTTTTAGAATAAGGTTTTCTTGGAGTTTTAAAAGATATAGATATAGATTTTAAAAAATATATTGTGTGCATCAAACTTGTACAACAGGGTTTGTCACAGTCATCTCAGCCCCCTGATTGAGTTTGTAATTAATGCTCTTTTTATTCACTATCGAATCTCTACTGCACATTAAACCACATGCATGTGAGTGTGGAGTTTATAAATTAATAATAAGAAAAAGCATAAGTTACATGGTGGAGCTGTGCGCGTGTGTGTGTGTGTGTGTGGGTAAAAGCAACTGTCAGATGGAGTGTGCACATGTACAGTATGCATGTGTGTAGCACCAAGTGTCAGATAACAGGCGTCTGCATAATACAGTTCTGTATAAAATCCAACCAGGCGTTCTAAAATTTCATCTGCTTGCATTTCATTGTTAAAGCAGTGACAGATGTTGTACAACAACAAAAAACAGACCTAGATTAGCGTCTTGTCTCAGCTGGCTTCCTTTAATATTTCTCTACTGTATACAAGTCATCAAAGCTAATACTAGGAAGTCTCAGCTGGGCCATGGGGTGATGATACAACTATCCACCATCTAGGGGCGTCACCATCACCAGTTTTCATTCTTAGGTTCCTAATTGTACCTTTTAATAAAAGTTGAGCTGCATGTCAGCCTGATCGTGTTAATTGGAAGGCAGTACATGCAGTACTGTCAGTACATATGTTGGGGCTTGTAAAAAAACGCTTTAAGGTTTTGATTTTGATTCTATAAAGCTGCTTTTCAACAAAATTGTTAAAAGTGCTATACAAATGTAATTGATGTGAATTTAATTGATTTTGTTCACTTACAACCTGTTGGCTTTTCAGGTTCCTTGTTCATTATCTGCTCATGTTCTTGTGTCCATCTCTCTGTTTTTTGTGAAATGTAACATTTCGAGGTGGCATGGGGGCTTAGCGGTTAGCACTATCGCATTGTATCTCCAGGGTCTGGGTTTGATTGGCGTCCAGGCTTGATTTCTGTCTCTGTGTGGATGTGTTTATGTTTCATGTTCTCCCTGTTTTTGGTGGGTTTCCTCTGGGTACTCTGGTTTCGTCCCCCAGTCCAGACATACAGATTAGGTAAATTCCTAAATTGCCTAGTGTGTGTGAAAGTGCATGTGAGTATGTGGGTGTAGTTACATTAGGAAGGTAAAGGTGTAGTTTGTATATTCACACACACACACACACACACACACACACACACACACACACACACACACACACACACACACACACACACATTTCTGATTTGAGTAGGGCTGCAACTAATGATTATTTTGATAATCGATTAGTTGGTCGATAATTTTTTTCAATTAATCAGATAAAACTCAGCGCTTTAATTGGATGTTTTGCTTAACAATATAAAACCATAAATCAGGGTATTATTTATGTATAAAAGTAAACTTTAAAAAATGCAATAGCCACATAGTTTATTTTTACATTTTTAATTTTTACATTTCAACCTTACAAAACATTTTTTTTAACAATAATTGCAGATGGCAAGTTGACAGTGTGTGTGTGTGTGTGTGTGTGTGTAATCTAGACTTCTAGATTATGATATTTTTAATTGAAGTGTCTCTTGCTACATTCTTTTCACGGTTTATACATTATTCCTCTCGTGTATTTTATCTGTTTGTTTGTTTGTTGAGACAACAAAAAATAGAACAAAAACAAAAAATTTTTTTTATATATATATATATATATATATATATATATATATATATATATATATAGACCATTTTGCTATACTAGACATTCTCGTAATACGGCGACGTAGGGAGAGAAAAAAAACTCGCCGCTACTGTGTTCACTCTGTTTATTTTGCCCTTTTTCCGCATTTCCCCTCTGTGTAGGATCATGGGATATATCCGGTCCTCCGAAGTGTAAAATGAATGTGAAGGTGTGTTCGTTGGGATTTGAACGACAAGAAAAAGCTGCATGCCGTGTTTTTTTTTTTTGTCACCGTATAACCGCGCAGCAGAACAAACGCACGTCACCAAAGCCCGTGTGAACTCTCTCACTGACTCCTATGTGTAGAAAACCCTCGGCGCTTCATCCGCGCTCACCGGACACTACGAACGCCCGAATAAAAAGCGCTTGATTTTAACGCGCGACTAGAGGTGTTTAATGTAAATTGCTCCCATACCCGGGAGGACTTGGGGCGCGCACGCTTTTTCCTGCAAACGCTTCTGTAACCTCCATTGCGCGAGGTATCTGTGTGTATCTGTGTGTGTATTTCTACATCTTGTGGTCGCTACTCAGTAACGTGAGCAGCCCAACTAATCGATAACGGCATTCGTTGACAACAAATTTCATTATCGGTAATTATCAATTTTATCGATTAGTTGTTGCAGCTCTAGATTTGAGTAAGCGCAACATTTTCACAGGGCTCAGGACTGCCAGTTAGCTCTTTCCTCAGAGTGTATATGACGCAGCATGAGCAGCCGTTTGCAAAGATGAGACGTGCTGCCATGAGACGGGCATAGCTGGCTGATGGCTATGAGCTGGCAGATAACCAATTTAGGAGACTTTCTGGGGAAAATGTAGGTGTCTGAGTGTTGGGTCAGAGCAAGATCTAGAATGGGCAAAAAAACAATTGTGTAATAAATGGATTTATTTACAGGAAGAAAAAAAGAATAGAGAGATGGAGAAGTGGCGCAATAAAGCCTTGTAGATGGATGAGACTATTGGCAAAAAGCCGATTACAGTGTGAATGAGGTGGAGAAGAAAAATTCCCCAAGTTTTAGCAAAAAAAAAAAAAAAAAGGCTGCAGGAGCCAGGAAAAGAAAGGAAAGCCGGCTTTTGTCTCATTTTGCAGACATGCTAATCCATCCTTTCATCTGTAGCGTCTCTGCCGTCTCGTTGCTGATAGAGGCGTCGCTGGGGTAACGTTGAAAATAAGGCCGGCTAGCCATGATGTCATAGCTTGGATGGCTTAGCACGTTTGCACTCACAGGGGGGAAAAACAGAGAAAGCAAGAGAGTGAGAAAGTAAAGATGAGAACTGTGAGAGTGAAGGTTGTAGTACAGTAATGGCAGACGGGCTACTGTATCTTCTGCTATCTACATACTTGTCGTCCTGTGTGATCTGAGCTCAATATACTCGTAAAGGTTGAACTTAGCATGATAAAAGTGAACTTGACACCATGTAGTCTGATCCAGTGCAGGAATCTTCTGAGTGTTGTATACAGAACATGCATACAGTAGATGTTCATCTATCTGTGAAGGACACTGCTAATTCACCTTATTTACTATAGAAGGGGATTTTTATGAAGCTTGCATGTATAATTTATCATAACTCTGCATGTAATTTCTTGTAGTTTGCATTTACAGTACGTTCCACTTCACAGCACAGTTTTCCCTCAAATGGTTCTTAGAATTTTTACCTTTAGATTATTTATACATGTTGTATATTAATACTTTGTATATTAAAACTATAAGAGAAAAAATATGCAGTTACTGTATGTAGTCAGCAAAAGCCTGACAAATAACCCAGCATATGTTTTATATTCTTGATTCTTCAAAGTTGTGACCTTTTGCTTTGATGACAGCTTTGCACCTTCCCGGCATTCTCTAAATCAAGGCAGTCATCTGGAATGTTTTTCCAACAATCTTGGAGGAGTTCCCTGAGGTGTTGAGTACTAGTTGGCTTCTTTTTCTTCACTCTCCGGCCCAACTCATCCCAAACCATCTTAAATGGATTTAGATCAGGTGATTGTGAATGCCATGTCATTTGATGCAGCACTCCATCACTCTCCTTCTTGGACAAATAGCTCTTATATAACCTAGTGGTGTGTTTGGGGTCATTGTCCTGTTGCAAAACAAACAATGTCCCCCTACAGTAAGTGCACATGAGATGTGGATGGCATGTTGTGTAAAAAGTTGGTTGTGCCCTCAATTCACCAGTGTCAGCAGCAAAGCACCCACACACCATCAAACCACCTTCTCCAAGTGTCACACAGTCAGGAATCACCTGTTCCCCCTTTCTACATCTAACAAAGACACAGCAAGAATGAAAAATTTGGGCTCAGAGCAAAGGACAGTTTTTCACTGATCTAATGTCCATCCTTGTTTGCCTTGGACAACAAGTCTCTTCTGCTTGTTGTTCTTCCGAAGCAATGGTTTTGTTGCTGCAATTCGACAATGAAGGCCTGACTCACGCAGGCTCCTCTGAACAATGAATGTTAAAATATGTCTGTTGCTTGAACTCTGAGCAGCATTAGTGTGGGCTCTAATCTGAGGTGCTGTAAATCGGTGGTTTCTGAGGCTGTTCACTCTATTAAACTTATCCTCTGCAGCAGAGGTAGCTCTTGGTGTTCTTTTCCTGGGATGATTCTTTCGAGGGCCAGTTTCATCATAAAGTTTAATGGTTTTGGAGACTTCACTTATGGAAACATTCAAAGTTCTTGAGATTTGTCTGACCTTCACCTTTTAAATTAACTGTTGACTGCCTTTTCTATTTACTTTGTAGCGCAGCCACATAAAGGGGCATTTCGATTAAGGGAGCCAATAATTAAGGGGCTAATGTTGCTCAACGGCACCAAGAAATGTACCCGACCATGGTTTAAATGCTCCATGACTAGTGTTCGGGTCCATAAGGGTTAAACTCTCGCAAGCATGCGGAAGCGACGTCGGGTCACGTGTGCCGGTATAAAGCCGGCCCTGGAAGCCACCCGACACGGAGAGATGAGACTGCGCGCTGCATTGGATGAGAGACAGAGAGATTGTTTGTGGTCACGGAAGATTCTTTTCCGAGACGGGATTTATCTTCACTGGACTCAATCAATACCCACATCATTCCGTTTTCTCGTGCTCCCGGATTTACCATCTACTACCGGTGAGGCCGAGCCATCCCTCCCGTACACCATTTCATACTTACAATAACACGGACTTGGATATTCATACATACGCACTCACACATGCGCATGCATTCCACATATTGTTTGTTTGTATATATTGGTTTTGGTGCACCTTGTTTGTTCATTTGTTTGTTTGATTTATATAATACACTTTGGTTGGGGTTAGTAGTTGTTATTGTGTTGCGTCTTTACGTCCCGCCTCGATTGCGCAATACCGGAAGTGTTGTTTACAAGCCCGTATTTTGATTCTCGACCCCGTAGCAAAGTAAGTTTAGATAAATCCAAACGTTACAACTTAACCAAGTGCTTACTGCCATTATATGGATTTGTACAGTAGTTGTAGTAGCACTAATTAGGGCTGTTGACTCTGTACCTGCCCTTCCTCTTCACAAGACAACGGATTGTCTAAAAGTGCATTAAGAAAGCAAGAAATGCAGCACATTAACTCTTGACAAGGAAGAAATAATAAAAAAAAAACATTCCAGATGACTGGCTAACTTTAGCTACCTCATCTGATCACGAGGTAAAGTTAGCGTATTTGGACAATCTAAAATATAAATCATGTTCTTTCATAGTTTGTATAGCTTCAGTATTAATGTAAAATATTGAAAATAATAAAAATAAAGAAAAAAAACTGAAGTAGTGTCTAAACCTTATACCGGATGTGTATATCTGACAAATAAAGGCTTGTTCTTATTCAAGTCTTAAAACAGATTGCTTTTTCATCTCTCTCTCTCTTCCCCCTCTTTCTTAAATATTTTTTATAGGAGCTGATGAGTTTGGAGCAGCGTACAAGATCACATCTTCACCCCATCAACGACGAAGCATGTTCTCTTCAGCTCCTGCATCCTGAGCTTCCGCATTACACTGGACACACACAGTCACTGCACATATTAATTCATGGAAAAGATTAAGCTTTTTAGAGAGTGTTTCAGACTTGTTGAACACATGGAACGTGATGACAGCAGTTACTGTAAGTTCCTCTGGCAGTTCCTCATACTGGGGTTGAATATGAGACACTCTCTCTCTCTCTCTCTCTCTCTCTCCATCTTCCTTCCGTATGCCTTCTGTTTGTTTGCCTTGATTTGGGCGGTCACATCTTCTCAAACATGAGGTGGTTTGACCACACAGAGGTCCAGATGGCTGCATGGTACGGGAGCACCGTACTACAATACACATATATTCACACATGCACATGCTTCACAACCATGGGATTTCAAAGATAATAGTCCAACTGCTATATTAGACTGTCATTCACTTTAATAGTGTGCATGCAGTTATCTAACCAGTCATGCAGGTGCAGTTCAAGAGCTTCAGTGAACATTCACATCAGACATCTGGATAGGGAAAAAGTGTGATCTCTGTGCATGTGGCATGATTGTTGGTCCCAGATGGGCTGCTTTGAGTCGTTCAGAAACTACTGATCTTCTGGGTTTTTCACACAGAACAGTCTGTAAAGTTTATACAGAATGGTGAGAAGAAGGAAAAAAAAACACTGAGTGTGAGACAGTTCTGTGGGTGGAAATGTCCTTGTTATAAGAGAGTTCAGAGCAAAATGGTCAGTTTATAGTTATATAGTAACTCAAATAATTGCGCTTTACAACTGTGGTGAGTGGAAAAGCATCTCAGAACCATGAAGCGGACCACACCACGTTCCACTCCTGAGAGCCAAGAGTATGTGGAAGACACAGAAATAACCATAATGTGCAAAAGCGCCCAAATCCTCATGGAACACAAACGAAAGCGCAACAGAACATGGCTTACCCAAGGTACAGTATGTAACGTTTAAAAACTGAAACTTCCGGGTGATGCTGTTTTCCTCTCACAGCCGGAGGCCTAGAGAGAGCTGATTGGCCGAGCTCTCTCAGGGGGGAGGGATGAGAGGTACTTTGTGCTCCCACATTAGTCACGGCTCTACAGCCAATCAGGGGCGTCTGTGAGCTTGCGCATGCGGAAGGAGCGGCTAGCGCTTTCCTCCGAGTGTGTTACTCCGCCCCTAACGGTGCGTGAGCAGTTCGAAAAGATGCGGTCGGCTGACATCACGCAGTTCGGAGGAAACACGGGATAGTCTTCGGCCCTCCCGGCTGAGTGGTAGTGGTATCCTTAATGTGGGAGCCCCCTAGTGACGGGGAGGAATTGGACACGACTAAATTAGGGAGAAAATCGGGAGGGGAAAAAAACTGAAACTTCAAAGATGCTTGGAGATGCTTTTGATTCATACACATTCACATTCCATACAAACTCAAATAATTATTTTGATTGTGTAAAGCTGTTTTGAGACAATGTCAATTGTTAAAAGCTCTATACAAATAAAATTGAATTGAATTGAATTGAATTGGAGAGATCAATGTATTTTTTATTCTTTCTTCAATTTGTCTCATATGTTCCAAAGCAGTGATGTGAAGCGGCACTATGATATAACACAGGGGTTGTTAGAGCAAACGTATCCACAGCAGTCCGAGGTGAGGGCGTGAAAAATATCCGAACTGAGAGAGTGAAAGTGATCTTATGAACAGTTATGTTCAGGATGTAATAATCTACTTTAAACCAGGAGGCTGACGACGAAAGAAGTACAACTTAGAGTAAACAAGGAGTAAGATACTCAACCTTACAATATGTGATTTCTTTCTATTAATTAGTTAGACAGAGAGTTCTGCTACACAGACAGACAGACGTGTACTGTACATGGGCTTCAACATGAAATAATAACCATCACTAATTACATTAAAACTGTTGAGATTATTTTTGGCTTTTACCTTTTAACTATTCCTAGAAACTCTTTTCTCATCAACGACACTGAAAGTGGCTCCCTTTTCTTCTTGCTACCATCCTTGTTAACACTGTTAGGACTCGTGGTGCTGTGTCTTCACTGAATCTTACACAAAATGCAAATAAACAACAAAAATATGTATACTCACTTCACTTGGCTTTTCACTGACGTAAACACGTTTTGAAAGACTCCCACGCAACTTAGCCTGTGTCCAGTCAGCTGGGTTGTTATGCTGAAAATGCTTCTTATGCGGAGGCAAATTCCTTGCAAAATGTCTGTTTTTTCTAAAGCGGGGCATTTGTCTGCCGAGGTACAGTATGTGGAACTTACCAATTTTGCTCATACTGAAGAAGTTACTTGGATGAGCAGTGAAACATTCCTGCGTAAGAAGAAAGAAGTTCAGTCGACATGATGCAACTTCCAGATAGTTGAAGATTAGCAAAAAACAAGAACAGCAGTTATCTCTATTCTTAATGTGTGTGGTTTCAGTCTGTTTGTGCCCATGATTGTCTCTTGTACTACTTAGATAGTTCTTGTTCTTGATAGTTTATCTTCTCTTGTAAGCCATTCATCTCAACCTTTGATCTGTTGTGCATTCTGAGATGCTTTTCTGCATAACATGGATGTAAGGTGTGATTACGTGAGTAACTGTACACTCAGGTCAGATCAGACATACTCTTCTGATCTCTCTCATCCACATGGTTTTGTAGCCTACAGACCCTTCACTCACTGGAGGTTTTTGGTTCTTCACACCATTCTGTGTAAACGTGTACAGAATGTTGTGTGTGTGTGTGTGTGTGTGTGTGTGTGTGTGTGTGTGTGTGTGTGTGTAAATCCCTGGAAATCCTCCTGAAATGGGTGGTGGTAGCTCAAATTGTTAAGTTTGTGAACTGTTCTGTTAAGTCAGAATGTTGGCAGTTCGAGACCCAGCACCATCAAAACTTCCTCTGTTGAGCCCTTGTACAAGTATCACAGTGTCCTGGCTGACCCTCCACTCGACCCCAGCTTCCTAACGGGGATATACGGGGGAAAAAATTATTTAGTTGTAAGGTACATGTGATATATAATCAAATCTTAATCTTAAATATTGAAACAAGCCCATCTGGTACCAACAATTGTGCCACAGTTAAAGTCACAACAGTCACTCTAGTCGACACCTCACTGAAATCTCTGTCTGTGGCCGAGTCTGAAGCTCATTTAAAGGGTTACTGTAGACTGAAATATCCTGGTGGTTGTTGTTGGTCTTTCGGCTGCTCCCGGCAAGGGGTCGCCACAGCGGACTATCCAGTCCGCACTACAACTTGGCACAGGTTTTATGCCGGATGCCCTTCCTGACGCATCAGACTCCACGATTCCATCATGACATCTTCACAAGAAGTTCTGAACCAGCAGCTGCTAAACATACCTGATCCTCCTCAGTGTGAGTTTCTTAATACAGTCCACCTTTTCCTGGGGAAAAATACTAGTGGTTTTAATTGTATAAACTTTTATTACAAAAGGTGGCCCTAGTCAACAGGGCTCAGGTGTGGCTCACGATTTAAAGAACTTTATCAATCCCAGAGAGACATTTAAACTTTTGTGAGCTTTTCCACAACCTTGTGCACATGGAGTCCAATAGTTGATTACGAAGCCTTTACTCAATCCTAATAAACACCTACAGCGTGCAGTTCATCTTTGATTTATTTTTCCTGATCCTGATTGTGATTAATGGAATTAACAGGCACGTTGTAGTTTACAGAACCCTGACCGTGTTAATGTGCAAGTGTGCAACCTCATTACAGCAGGTTACTGAGACTAAGGGCAAATGAAAGATAAAAAACCCAGAAGCCCTGAGTCCTTTTTAGTAGATGACGTGCTGTAAGGAGCCTGAAGTGGACTGATAATGTTTAGGAAAGTTAATCTGAGTTCAGCTACTTATGTATAGTTTACTTTTAACGTCTGCACTTTCTCAGCCTCATCTAATCCCAACTCGAGCCATGCTGCTCTAGTAGAAATGAATGAGCAACAAAAAGTGACATCATTTTTGCATGATCTGATTGCTACACACACACACACACACACACACACACACACACACACACACACACACACGGGGCAAGTAATGGGCTGGACATGACATCATCACTCAGAGTGTGTGTGTGTGTGTGAGAAAGAGAGAAGGTGAGTCATGCTTTCTAGCTTTCTTGGTGTGTTTTTGATAGACAGATTATAAAATCATGCACCACAAGATAAACATCGTTCACCAAGAGCATGTATTTGCAGACTCGCACCGTGCGGTTCGGCCTGGTCTTTATTTCAGGATAATTAGGAACAGTACAGCTCGAATAATCACATTCATCCCTTCTCATTTGCATGTTCCCTATTTGTCTCTCATTGCAGTCTCTTCCCATGGTGCATTGTAGCAGAGATCTCCATCTCTGTCAGAGCAGGGCGAGGGGCGCTCAGGACTTCATCAAAGAGAGAAGCTAATGAAATGAAATGAGCCAGGACGCGTGAAAGCGAGGAAGAGGAAATAAAAGCCGGATGAGATTTTCTCAGTCTTGACGCTCAATGCGTTTTGTCTGAGGTAAACAAACGTCTCCCGCTTGCTGTCTCCAGAGAACTAAGCCTTGCCTGACTATGCGTTTTTTTTTCTTCCGAAATCCGTTTGTAATTAATGTCAGAACAAATTAATTGGCGAGAGAGAGAGAGAAGGGAAGGTGTAAGAAGCTCTTCAGTCTATTCATGCAGAAAAATCACAAGGATAAAGAAAATTATTCCACATTGTTAGAATGTAGGATCATATTTATCAAAATATCATTTGTTTTTAACTTTTTTTAAATTCTAATTCAAGTCTAAGTCATTTTAAGTTGAAGTCAATTTAAGTCAATTCAGTTAATGACATTGAGACATTGAATGAAGAAGTGATCATAAAGTTTAAGTTGTAACTGTTGCTTCAAGTGCTGAGGAAGCTGCAGCACAGGCTGAGAGTGTGAGAGAGCGCACACACACACACACACACACACACACACACACACATCTAAAACAGCTGCCTACTTATTAACTGCTCGTTCCGAACTGCATCTGAACCGTTTTGTATTTCAAACAGCATCTATCACAAGGCTGAATCCCAAATCCCTCTATAACCCCTAAACAAGGGCACTAGTCGGTGTGTGGAACAAAGTATTGTCCCTACATAGCTTTCTGTTTCACGATATTTACAGTACAGTAGGATTCAACCCTGGAACAGTTTATTAGCTATTCATTAGAAAGCGTGAAATGTCAGTATTATTTAATGTTACCTATTCAGCAGCACATTCTATAGTGTCGTCTTGTTTGCAATGAATGAGCTAAAGCTAATGCTTGCTAACGCCACCAAATCCATGAGGAATCACACACGCGTCTGAGGTCATCACGTTATGATAACAAATCAACCTTCTGAACATTAATATCCATATTACCTTCCTCATCATCATCCTCATAACACTCTTGTTTGCCTTTTGGATAAGTTACAGTACAAAGTCCTCTACAACATACTGCATATGAGAATAATCAGCAGAACAGAAGTTGTCAGTTGCTAGGTTACTCTTTTATGAGTAATTTAATGTGTGTGACGGTGGTGTAGTGGTGGTGCATTGCTCCTCCAGGGTCCGGGTTCGGGTCCCGGCCAGGCTCGATTCCCGTCTGTGTGTGTGTGCGTGGGGTTTGCATGTTCTCCCCGTGCTTGGTGGGTTTCCTCCGGCAACTCCGGTTTCCTCCCACAGTCCAAAGAGATGCAGGTTAGGCTAATTGGTGTTCACAAATTGCCCATAGTGTGTGTGTGTGTGTGCTTTGTGATGCCTCTTTCCCCAAGTCTCCCGGGATAGGCTCCAGGTCCCTCGACCCTGAATACAGGATAAAATGGTATAGAAGGTGAGTGAGTGAATAATCTGTGTGATAAAGCATCAAGTATGTCAGTACTGTAGGTAACCAAGTAATCATCAGATATACATTCTGAACATAAACCCAAGTACTGTATTTAAGAAACAATATACTGTAGATCTTTAGTCCATCAGTGTGTGATGATGCTGATGTCATGGTGGTCACGTGTCTGCAGAGTTATAATGCAGTTCCCTCTGCTGTCTGATTATACTGTGAGTTTTAAATTTTAAATCTGTAAACATCTGTTCATATGTTTCTTTTAATACTTGAGACACTTTCTTTAAGATCTCAACAAGAATCATCTCCGAGGAAAGATTTATATTTATTACCACATGCTGTTAAATGTCAGATTTGTGCATTGCTTTTATTTTTTTTAAGGATTTAAACAGGAGACTTGTCAGGCAAATTGAACTGATTATTATACCTGGCATGATGGAATTATTGCGACATGCTTGCCGTTCTGACGCGAGAGAATCAGCGAAACTTTCCAAATAAAAACAAGCCATGTGCACTTATTATAATGAAAATGTCAAACAAACAAAAGTTCTTGCAGTGGAAAAGGTTATGTATGAGCAATCCACGTCTTCTCTCATATCCGTGTTAGTGCTGTGTTTTTTGACGCAGGAGCCGTTTCTAAACCTGTATTCAGTGACAACACAACATGGGGGAACACAACACGACACGGGGGAACACGACACGAGAGAACACAACACAACACGGGGGAACACAACACAACACGAGAGAACACACACAGTCACCCTCTGAAAGAGCAGTCCACCCATATTACCCTGAATACCTTTACATGCATGCTTAAACTGTATGCTCATGCTGTCACTGCTACACACACACACACACACACACAAAATACACTGCGTACTGTAAAAATATAGACTTACAGTATAGACTTATAAACTGATGGTCACAGCCCATTTAGCACAATGTGGAACTGCCATGAGGTAAAAAATGAGCTGGAGAAGAAGCCAGAGTAGCAGTCTCTGAACACTAAGCAGATATCCTGTGCCTACAAGTGATCCATCACAAACACTCACACACACACACTATACAGATTGGACAGGCAATCCGTTTTGCTTTATGGACCACATCAAATGAGCGCGACTTACATACCACAAACATTCTCACCTTTTTAATTGAAGTTTGGCTGCGGCACTGGGCTCCAGAGCGGTCCCCCAGATGGCCACACACTCTCTCCCAGTCTGCCCAGTGCTCCTGGCAGCGACAAATGATGATAAATGTTGCTTTAATGGGCTTGTTCTTTTTCTCAGAATAAACCATGGAAAATGCATTTCAGACAGATTTCATCCTGGGCATGAGTGACCATGCTGGCTTTTCACCTTTTACAACTGGCAGAGAGTCAAGGTGTGTGAGAGGACACGACATTCTGAATGTTACTGTAATGTCGAGGGTGTACATGTGCTTGTACTCTCATATGACTCTTAGCACCTATTTCTAAAGTTACGAGAGAAGAGAAGACATCTCAGAAGAGGAGACATACGAGAAGACATCTCGTCACTCAGCAGCTTTATAGAACCGTGAGGCAAGAATCGAACCCTACGAATGACTAGGAACGACTACGCCTCCGTACCTTCATTAATCATAGTCGATATTAAATGTTTAATTAATTGTGCTAATGATTTGAGGTCATATCACTCAGCACTACTGGACAGTGCGATTATACAGTATGTCATTAGTGTAGAAGTGTACAGATGAACAGGAGTGAAAGTGATGAAATGATGTTCAGCATGAGTAGATCAATGTGCAATATTTCTTTTCATTTACACAATTCAATTCAGTTTTATTTGTATAGCGCTTTTAACAATTGACATTGTCTCAAAGCAGCTTTACGCAATCAAAAGAATTATTTAAGTTTGTATGGAATGTGAATGTGTATGAATCAAAATGTTCAGATATTCCCTGGTGAGCAAGCCCGAGGGCGACAGTGGCAAGGAAAAACTCCCTGAGATGGTAATAGGAAGAAACCTTGAGAGGAACCAGACTCGACAGGGAACCCATCCTCATCTGGGTGAAACGGATAGCAGGAAATGATCTGCATTTATACAGTGTTAAGTGTTAGGTTCAGCTATAATAGTTGATGTTAATTGATGTTATAATAGTTGATGTAAAATGGAGTCCAGTAGTTATTGGAGACTCAGATAGACTTGTAGAAAGTTCCAGTCCTGAACTATCGAATTGTCAAGTCCTCAGAGAAACAGCTGACAACACCAGTCGAGGCCAGAACCATCTTCAAGGTAGAGAGAGTCATCCCCAGACACCAGACGCATCCCAAAGAGACACACAGGGCATCCATGTGACGAGACCTCCAACCAGAAACCGGGCACCAGGATGGGTCAGACAGGTTTCAAGTGCAATATGTAACTTACTGTGTTCTATATTTAATTATATTTTTACTTCCATTTATTGTTATTTTTCTTAAAAAATTTTTGTTCTAATCTGTCTAATCTAATTTTGTCCTCCCTGTAAATTAATCAATGCAACTGTATAACCAAGACAAAGCAATTTCCCTCTAGGGGATTAATAAAGTTCTTTGAATCTTGAATCAGGACTGAATCCTGGGACAGCCTTTAGGATTACGCCAACAGCTTTGCGTACATGTGGAAGACCTGTTCACTGAGAGCTTTTAGGAAGTAGAACTCTTTCGGGTGTCCAAAGCATCAGAACATCAGGGGTCCAGATCTACCGTCCTCTTCTGTCTCATTGATGCACATCGCTCCTGCTCATTTCATAGTATTTACTGAACATGTTTTAAGATGTTAACATTTACAGTTGATCCAGCAAACAAAAGGAATTGACCATCTGTAAATCTCTGTCTCTCTCTCTCAAATTATGGAATATAAATTTGAGCAGTCCACTCATATTACCCTGAATACCTTTACATGTATGCTTAAACTGTATGTTCATGCTGTCACTGCTACTGTCTGATAATATGGTTCATTACCACCTTACAGCTCCAGGGTCTACAGTTTGATCCTGAGTTTGGAATCCTATCAACTCCATTCACTGAGTTGGGTTTCCTCTAAAACAACTATATAAAATACCAGTGTGATGGACTGTTGTCTGTGTGATGGACTGTGTGTCACTAGGATGAATAAGAGAGAATGTGCATGTTGCTCTACTTTCCCTGAGAACACGGAAAGGATTATCAGATACAGCTTACAAATACAATATAATACAATATAACTTACATTATGAGACTTTAAATATATATAAGAAATGTATATATATATATATATATATATATATATATATATACACACAGTGGAACATCGGATAACGAGCATAATTTGTTCCGAAGCGGGCTGGTATTCCAAATCACTCGTAAACCAAATTAAATTTTCCCCTAAGAAATAATGGAAACTTAAATTATTCGTTCTACAGCCCCCAAAAAAAAATACTAGGGATGTAACGGTATTGTAAATACCGGCGTACCGCAATAACACTTTATTTCGATAATACCGTGGTCGCATGACGGTAAAACTATAGGTCTTCTGAGAAAAGTTTGCTCAGGCGAACGGAGCGAACGGGAGGTAGCAGGAACTACAATTCCCATCAGCCCAATGGGACCCAGCTACAATACCCATCATCCTTTGCGGTCTGTTGTCGCTACAGTTCCAGTAACGCGCACATCTGATTT
This sequence comes from Channallabes apus, assembly GCA_030522415.1. Taxonomy (NCBI): domain Eukaryota; kingdom Metazoa; phylum Chordata; class Actinopteri; order Siluriformes; family Clariidae; genus Channallabes; species Channallabes apus. The sequence continues at coordinate 36,726,749 of CM060104.1, forward strand.
AAAACCCGCTTACTCCGTAATGATTAATTACTCTTTCCATCTCTTCTCCTTCGCCGCTAATAGCAGCACCGCCATTTCCGCATGCATTACTGTCTCT